>VZRQ01011077.1:260883-344506 GCA_013397975.1 Machaerirhynchus nigripectus | reverse complement strand
GGGGGGGGGGGGGGGGAGAGGGGCTTCCACTTTGGATGAAAGAGTGGCTTGAGACTATGAAGCTTTGCTATGAAATGAGTAACAAACCAGTCAATTGATTGTTGTTCAGGGTCATCCCAACCCTAGTCCCTGGGAGCAAATGGAGCAAATTCTTCTGGAAGCCATATCCAGACGGAATGGAAGCCATATCAGCAAGGAGAGAAAGATGAGTGGGCTGGCATCTTGATCATAGAAATATCATCACTTTATCATAGAATAATTGAATATCCTGAGTTGGAAGGGACCCACAAGGATCATCAAAGCCAAACCGCTGCTCTGCATAGGACAACCACAATTCATGTGCCTGGACATGACTTCCAGGAGAAGCCCCAGTGCCAAGGGCAAGTCATGTCTGACCTGTCTGATTGTGTTCTTTGGTGAGATAACTGGCTCAGAAAACAGAAGCCTGTTAGCAAGGCTTTAAACACACTGTCCCATAGCACCATTGTGCTCAAATTGGGAAGGTCTGGACTTGGTGGATGGACCACAAAGCTGGTGAAAAAAATCTATCTGGGCTTTCCCACTGAAAGAATAAAGGCCAATAGCTTGAACTGATCATCATTTATGAGTGACATTCTATAGTGTTTGATAAAGGAGCTGTTACTGTTTGATATCTTTATTAATAGCATGTATGATGGAACCGAGTCAACCCACAGCAAGTAGACCAGTGACACCCAAGTGGGGAGAGGAAGCAGAAAGAAGGGCTCCTATTCAGTGATGTGTCAGCAGCTGATGAAACAAGCTGGCAGAAACCTTATGAAATCTAATGAAGATGAATGCAAATGTGTACTATTCCCAACCAGCACTATGGGTTGTGGACAAACTGCCAGGAAAGCAGCTATACAGACAACAACCTGGGGGTCCAGGAGGACAACAAGTTTGGGTGAAGAAGGTCAGGAGGCTCCTGAGCTGCATCAGCAGATGCCAGTGCGTTCAGGGAAGTGGTTTTCCTCTACATTTGGTACTTGTGAAACTGCTTCTGTAGAACTGAATCAGGTCATCCAAAGAGTCTGGGGAAATCTACATCCTTGGATATAATCAGATCTTGACTGTACAGGAACCCCCATCCTCATATCTAGCTTAGATGTTGGCTCTCCTTTCAGTACAGGGCTGGATGAGGTTACTGCAGTGGTCTCTATCACCCAATTTTTTCCTATTAATTTCTACTTAATTTTTCAGTCAGGTACTGTTGTTTGAGGCCCCCAGTTACAGAATTGTTTCAAATGGCAGATGGTTTTTTGAGGATGAAGTGCTCACAGATGCGGAGGGTAAGCAATGGATACAGCCCTCTCTTCATTGTATAATTTTATTCTTGCTTAGAAGAGCACTGAATGCCTGAGTGCATCCTTGAACTGCCTTACAGACTGAGTAAAATGCACCAAAGGTGGTGAAAGACATTCTGGACCAGTTTGAGGAGGTTCAAATCATCACTTCCCACTGCCTGGGAAAGAGCTCTGTTCACCAAGTTATCTGCTACTCTTGGTTTAGGCACTGGGAGTGAAACCAAGAGGTCTCTAGGAAACTGAGGCATTTTCAGCCCACATGATTGTTGGATCAAGGCTTTAGTGCCATCTGAATGACACATATCTGAAGTGCTCAGATGAGTAGCAAATGAAGCATATTTTAGCACAGTACTGCAAAAATGTCAGTGACACTTGATAAGCTCATCTGTCAAGCAAAAAGAAAAATCAGCAATAGCTCTTGAGAAAAAAAATGCTCTTTTACATCTACAAAAACTCCAAATGCCTGTGCTTTATATCCTTAAAACTAATTTTCCTTGGCTTTAAAGTGTTAAAAAGAATTCTAAGACTTTAGCTCACAAAGAAATTAATAATTTTCTTTTTAATAAGCAGTTATGGCATTAGTCATCTCTTCTGATTCACAATGAAAGCTACAGGGCACAGTGGGATGTATTTACCCAGAGAGGTGTTGAATTTTGTCAGGCATGTAGACTTCTTAAAGTATTATTACTTTAAGTTTTATGTGTGAAGGAAGAAAGGCACAAAGGCTTCAAAACTGGAAATGGCTGAGTACAGCAAAACAAACGGCGTCAGAAAGAGAATTCTTCAGAAAGTCCTGGCCCTTCTTACATCAAAGGTCTCTCGTGGGTTTTTCTGCACATTTGTACCTCCTTTAAAACTTCCAGGAATGACAGCTCTGGCCCTCCTTCTCTTGGCAGGAGCCTCCTAGAGGATGTTTCCCAACCATTGCTCATCAGGATATTGTCCTTGTTTTCCTGTGCTTTCTCTGCTAGCTGCTACAGGCTGCTCAGTGTTCACTTTCCTGGCTGTGCAGGAGTTCAGTGTTGGCAACGTGGATGAGATTGTCTTACTCAAATAGCTCCCAGCTGGGTATGTAACTTCTGGGAACCAGGTTTAAAGACTCTGCGAAGGCACACATTCCCACCTTCTTTCAGGAGTGCCATAACCACTAGGTTCAGATACAGATATACCTCTGAAGCTAAACTGGCCTTTTCCATGTATGTGTGGGTTTGAAGAGGAATAAAAAATTGCTTCTAGCTGTATATAGTATGGAAAAACAGCTAAATAAAAACTACTCATAAGACTTAATTGTCTGAAGAAAAAGAAACCTGTGGAAATGAAGTAAATTCTAAAGCATAGATTGTGTTGTAATGAGTTGGGGAAAAAAAGATACTGAAACCTGAAAATAGAGACTGACTTTTGTGCTTCTCAGCTTCTTCACAGTCAAAGGAGTCAGAATAGCTACTTAAACCACACTGAGAAGGTGATTCAAACACGAGTCTTTGGTCTCACCTTCTGGTCTCACCCTCAAGCTGTCACTTGTCTCCTCAGAGCAGTGGTGTTAAAAGATGTGTCCCACCTCTCTGCTTGTTCCCATGCTTCAGACAATGTCTTCAAGGGGATTTGTTTGGGCTTTTTTGATTGTCTGCTCTAAAGGAGAGCCATACCCTCTGAATTAATAATGAACTAATACACTCTAAGCACTACAGATCAGAGCTCAAATTAAGAAAGAGTCTGGACTGGATTACAGCTACTAAGTAAATCCCTGATCTAGTCAAGTTAGCGAATCACCTTTAAAACAGTATACATCTATATAATGCCTCAAGCATTCAAGGTTTAGACCTTCAGTTTTACTCTTGTACTGTTTCTCTTGAAAGGACCCAGTTCTTTTTCTTTTTCTTTTTCTTTTTCTTTTTCTTTTTCTTTTTCTTTTTCTTTTTCTTTTTCTTTTTCTTTTTCTTTTTCTTTTTCTTTTTCTTTTTCTTTTTCTTTTTCTTTTTCTTTTTCTTTTTCTTTTTCTTCTTTTTCTTTTTCCTTCTTTTTCTTTTGCTTTTTCTTTTCTTTCCTTCTATTTCTTTTTCCTTCTCTTTTACCTGTGTTAAATTTTTTTAAAGCTTGTCTCTATTCCCATGCAGACATTTTAGCTGGTTAGTCAGTTGAAAAACTGTACCTGAAATTTTTGAGTAGCTCAAATGCTTGCAAAGAAGTTTAATGCTTACAAAAGTGAAAGAGCAACAGCACTGGCCTGACTCATACCCTGTAGGTGTAGGTGCTAGCATAAACCTCCCTACATATATCTGCTGGTTCATCTCTGTCCTTTTAACAAGCTGCAGTCTGTATTAACTCATTGCAGTGCAGTAATTGCAAGCTTTGGTAAGAGAGTCTTTCTTTTCCTGGTTGAAATAATTTTTTTCAGCACATAGTGAACTGAATTTTTACCATCAGCAGTTTGTATTATTGTATAAAATTAGAGGGCTTGCGCCAAAATATGACAGATTTTCAGTTAAAAATTATTGTATGTGTTAGTAAATGTATAGCTCTCCAACCCTCTGCCAGATTTGGGGTGGATGTGGTAATTGCATGCAGTATGTTCCCTACCCCTCTAGTCTCTGTTGTGCCCTACAGACACAGCCTGACTTGTGACAGAAGCTCCGTCTTGAGAATCTGATCAAAAGGAACAGTTGTGCCCAAACACGTCAGAGGTGGGGGAATACACTCATACGAGGAGTGCTCTGTCGTGCCTCTGCTTTGCGTGGCGGGGCAGTGCACAGGCAGGTGACACTCGGTTGCTCCTCTCCCCACGCAGAGGGTTCTGGGTGTCAGGGCACGCCAGGTCAGTCATGATGTTTGGCTTGAACCTATATTCTTCCTCCTGCAGGCACTGACCAGGGAGGAATATTTATTGTGAATACCGCTGTGCTGCTCTGGTCTGTGTCCAAGAGACAAAAACAGGAGGAGGACCAGAAATCCTGTGCTTTGCTTTGAAAGTTCCTCCATGGTTGCATTTCCTCTCCAACAGGGCCCTAAAGGAGATGAGATGAGCACATGTTTATGTTTCCCAGTTATTTTCTGAAATGGTCTTCGCTGGAATGTTCATTCCAGCTTCATTAGGGAATTTTTATTTTGCTACTCAATGTATTCAAAGTCATTTTCCCCCTCCCCCTTCCTGTTTTCTCTCCCCCTTTTTTTTTTTTTTAATTTCTTTTGTGGTGCAAACACAAGTTTTTGTAATTACTGCGACAGTTCAAAAGTTTTGTCTTTCCACTTGACTTCCTAAGTCCCTGTAGAGCTCGTCTAGAGTGTGGAAATCCACAGCTTTGAGAAAACAGGTGTAACAAAGGATGCTTGTTTAGGGCACTTTAGGGTTCAAGAAGATCAAGGGCCCAGATCACTAACAGGAGTGAGGTAACTAAATGGTTTTGACAGTCTTGTCTAGACAGAGGATGGTGTCTGGAGCCATGCAGTACCACAGCATATAATGGGAGATAAAGTGGCAGAATCTTGTCCACAGTTGCCTGAGATACTGCTGAATTTGTAAACCATTCATGCATTTAAAAAAACCCAAACAAACAAACATGCAAAGGTCTGGAGTGGTTCTTAGCTGAACTGTGAACAGCCTACTCCAGCATTACCTTGATTTTCTCATACTGATAACATCTACAAGATCAGGGTGTTGGAAATGGGTGCAGATCATTTTTCAAAAAGAAAAAAAATACATTCATCAATTTGCAAGTGATATAACTTTTTCTGCTACTTTGCCTTCAAATTAAAAACACTTGTCAGGCATATTTCCAGCGTAGCATGAGGTGAATTAGTAGTAAGACTGTGATGAACATAAAGAAAACAGTGTCAGGTTCAATTCTGCTCTATATTTGGGGTTTGGGGGAAAAAAAAGCCAATAAAACAAGGCAACAAAACCAATGGAAAGATTTACGGCTGGTTTGTTTTTCAGCTTTAACAAAAATTGTTAAAGGAGAATGCACACACTCCTGGAGGGGTGACGAGGACTCACACTGCAGCTCTGTGTTGGTGCAGAGGTTCCCCAGCCATCTCACCCCAGCCAGGGTGAGATCCTCCTGGAATGCAGACCGCTGCAAAGTCTATGTGACCCAGGAGAGGTTCAGCAGCTATGGCTTCCTCTGGCATCACCTCTCCTTCCCTCCCCAAAAAATAGGTCTATAGGCACCTGTCTGAGAAACACGCCTTAAAAAAGCTGCTTGGCTAGCAGCCACCTTCCTCTCTGGGAGAGACAAGGGAGAAGGGAGGGGGAGCTTTTACAGTGAAATTTAAGCATAAGGTTTGAGTGCTTGTTAATAACAATCAAACCAGCTGTAGCCCTGTGGCTGTCAGCCCACGGTGCAGGCAGCTCTGCCCGTAACACGAGACCTCCAAGCAAGCCCCCAGAAAGCAGCATGATCTGCTGGGGACAGCCACTGGTGACAACAGCCCAGGGTTTGCAGCAGCAAATTGTTTCTCTCATCAGCAGATACCAGTGTGTTAAACCTGACACTCCCAGTGTTCATGAGGGGCAGAGGAGAAAGTGGTGAGGAGAATAACCCTCCAGTGCTTTGGAGACCACACTCAGCCTCCTTAAGCATTTTTTCTCTGTAAAAATAGTGACTGATCACTGGGGTTGCCTAAGTGGGGCAAGCTGTATTATTCAAGTCCAGTTTAAATGAGCTGAGCCCTTGCAGTCAGTCAGTCCATGGCCATCCTGTAATCAGGCATGGTTATTTTAAAAGCCGACAGCTCTGGTGGGGCAGAGGTGGACATCAATTCAGCCACTGTACCTTTCCCACTCCCTGCCAAGCATCCCAAGGAGGGCCAGGGACACACTAATTAAAAGAAAACACAGCAACCTCCAAACCCAGGATGCTACAAAAAAGACACTGAGGAATCCACTGCATAACCATAAGTGAGCAATTTAAAAGACAAATTCAGAGTCCTAGGGCGGAGAGAGCCAAATGTTCCTTTTCCTGTCATCAAATGTTATTTACTCTAATGTGCAAACAATGAACAGAAGCTTTTTTCCCCTCCCGAACTGTGTAAATTACTGTTTAAAAGAGTTTTCTAGTGCTGCTGATCAAGTCCATGCACAGAGTTAAAACACAGCCCACCACACTGCAGCATTTATTCCTCTTAATACCTGAAGCCCTTCTTCAGTGAAATCCACAAACTAGGCTTCTTGTTATTTGTCAAAGAGAGCCTTTTGTCTTCTCAGCACGCACCATCAATCTGATCCTTTAAAGATTGCATGCACTAGTCAATTCACCACCCTGAAAGTGTATTCAGAAGAGCTTAGCAATAGCAGTAAATAAGATGTTTTGCTCAAGCTGTTAATTATATCCAGGACAGGCTGGGAAATTCTTCACGATAATCGTCAATATTGAGTGCTTGAAAAATAGCTGCTCCGGACACTCTCCTGCAATTATCACCAATGTATGTGAATGAGAATCATGTATGCCAACAGTCACCCCATTACTTGACAAATCAAGACATTAAAAATCATCTCAGTGAGATGCAATTTTGCTTGTCTGGCTCATACTTCACGTATTATGGTGAACAGCCTGGAAATAATAATAATGAAGAACGTGATCTGTTGTGTTACCACTCTGAAGGTCACTTGAAAGCGGTTATTTCATGCAACGTTGCCAATAGAATGTGTTTATATTCTGTTGCAGACTCAACAATATCAAGGCTATCATATTTTGGATGGTGTTTTAATGGCAGCAAAGCGGGCTTTATTTTACAGCAGAAGCACCTTAAAAACGTGACAAAAACTCAGTGACCTCTAATTTCTTCTTGAACATTCTGCATTTTTTAAGGCTATACATGCTGATCTCATTTAAGCCAACAGAAAAACTCTCTGACTTTCACAAGTGACCTCTTTCCACTTTTTTAGGATACTCTGGGGTACTCTAGGTATTTGTGCTACATAGTACTTCTCTGAAATACTAATTGTTTTGTTATACCTAGTCTTATATCTGATTTTGTGCATAAACTTGTGAATAAACTAGTGCCTGTCTGAGGATGGAGTTTTCGGGAAGATCACGGAATAATGTGAAATTAGCCTGACAATCCTGATATTTTCTATATACTGCAGTTCAGGGCAACTTATTTGGCTGCAGTTCAGAGCATTCAGAAACCGGTTTTATGATTGTTCTGATTACAACAATTCACACCACATCATTTAATCATCCACCAGGTCCTACAACTTGGCTCCAAGCTTGCTGTGACTTTTCTGTAAGTTTGCTCAACCCACGTAGTGCTCAAAACTGTCACTGCAGCAGAGCTAAACTGTCATGGCAGCTTTCTTGGCCTGGCTGCAGACAGGCTGCTTTAGAGGCACAAAGGACAAGGGGTGGGAAGGGAGAAAAGGGGCTCAGCAGGAGCAGGTGATGGCTGTGACAGGACAGTAGGAAAGGTTGACGTTGACCAAGGTAACTGAGAGATCTGCACAACCCCTCCGGAGACAAATATGCTGAATGTTCCCAGCAAGGAAAGCCACATACCAAAGAGAAAAAAAATAATCTGTTGTGGTTGGGTTGAGGGCCTCCTGTGGAAAAACCCAAGGGGGGATTTAGTCTGCCTGTCAAGAATACAAAATTTTGACACTACTACCAGTGGTTTAGGCTGTTGCGAGCAAGTCTAGGTTGCAGTGGAAAGGGGTGTGATATCTATGATAACCACCTGAAGGGTGTAGTAAGTAGCCTGTTTAAAGTCTTATGTCCATTAGTTTTTTGTCTATTCAATAAATAATCCATTTTATAGCAGACCTAATTGGCCATTATTAAGAACTTGCGAACAAGAGCAATCTGGGGTGCAGGCTGCCCCAAACAGAGCTACTGCCAGAAATCTGAGCCAAAGGGAGGACTGGTCTAAGCTCTCATCTCCATTCGTAACAAATGTCCACAGGAACTTTCTACAGAGCTGGAGGCAGTTAAAGCATTGCTCTCTTGTAACCCAGCTCCTTCCCTGGTGCACCCTAAAATGAAGCTCATGGATCCTAAATCCTTTACTTGAGCCATTAATCTATAATCCCATTATAATGATGAAACAGGCTTGGGAAGAGGAGAAAGCTCAAACTATGAAAAAAAGATTTTCCCAGAGGCTTAATTTCAGATTTATCTCCTTCGTTACAAAATTTTTGCTTGGTAATCTCTTATTTCGAGCATTATCTTCTATACAGTTCTTAAATTAATTCATTATCTCTGAGATTTGCTGAATAATCTACTCCACTTAATAGTTTTTCAGATTTACAAACAGAATACCCTACTGAATTTCATTTGGCAGAAGAATTCATGCATATGAGATTATTTTCCCTTTCTTTAAACTACATCTGAAGAAAGATAGTACTTGAGGAACTGTAGGAAAATAAGATTTAGGTCTAATCTACATGGGGAAATGACCAACAGATTGCATGATTCCATGATAGTTCCCTAGGTACACATCATGTTCTGAAATAGAAGGGAATTTATGCTGGAATAATTACTCCACTCTGATTCTAAAATTTAGTAGAAGAGGTCAAATATTCAGGGCTAGATACTCCTTATTGTTCTTGTCTTTCTTATGGTCTCTAAGGATTTGGATAGGGGGAATTTCTTCCTATTACAATTATAAGGAATTATCTTGTATAAATAGCAGTTAATTGGTTAGGGCTTTGCAAGCCAAAGAAAGGTTAAGCTCTCTTTCATAAAAACTTTAGTGAGATACAGAAGAAATTAATGTGCATCCCCTGGTGACTGCCTGCTGTTTTCTGCTTGCTTCCTAAATGTAGTCACGTAGTTGCCTGCAAGATCCTCCCAGAATGTTTAGAAATATTTTGGTCAGGGGAATGGAAGGACAGAAGATTTTATAGTGACTCCCACAGGAAACAGTGGGGTGGCCTGTGTGCAGCTACAGGCTTTCTGCTCCAGAATAAATTGTCCCAATGTGCACAAGACATTCTTATCTGATGAAGAATTGGAAGCAGGATTGTAGGTTACGATGTTGGAAGGACCACTGGATTTTGGCTTTGTTCTTCACTGGATATTCAAAGGGCTTTAATCTCTAGTTGCATTGGTTTCTCCAAATTAGAAGACCCTCTTGCCCTATTTTAGCAACTGTCTTCAAGCTGGAAGGTGCATGGGGGGGCAGGGGAGGGCTGTTCCCTCTGGTGTGACTGGTGTGTTCCTATGGAAGAACAGGCTTTGTGTGAAGTAGCCTGGCCTTATCCTGACACCAAGCGTGGGACCACCTTGACAGACAGAGGATGCAAGCAGATATGTCTGCATTTGGTCCCCCGAGTCTCATTCCAGGGCCTACAACGTGGGGTATCAGCCTAATGACGATGTTCTGCTCTCCTCCTGCTGTCTCATGCCCTTCTCATGATTTCTGTCCCTGAGAGTAACATTTGCTGTAAAGTACAGCTGGAACAAAAGGCAGGGTAAAATGTGCAGGTAGAGATACTTATTTTGCCCTTATTGGACAAATTATGTAGTTTGAAAAAGCAGACAAGCTTTCGGGTAGGCAAGACGTTTTGCAGGCTTGATAGAGAAGCGGCAAATTTCAAAGCTAAGCAGGGATTGTGAACAGATGCCCTGAGTGTAATCAGATATTTTTCAGAGGATTGGAAAGGAGGTTGTTGCAACTAGTGAAGAAGCCTTAATTTCAGTAGGAAAAGAGAGACAGTTTCCTCATTTACGCCTATGGGACAGGGAGACTTTAGTGAGGAGAGGAAGATCATGAAATGTCGTAAAAGCAGTATCTCCACCAAACCCATGGTATTCAATACCCAGTGAAGTTACAAATCTTTATTCCCAGGTTTAGTAGGAAGTGGGATTTGAGGCCAGAATGAGTCTGCTATGAATGAAGAACAGAGATCTAGAAACAATAGTGAGCACCAGCAGAAGCTTATGCAGAAAAGGAAATTTAAATTACTTTAAAATCAGTTTTGTCTGGAAGCTCTTTATGATAGGGACATTCGCTGAAATACGTTCTCTCTGTTAGAAAGATCTCTGTGGGAACCAACTTTTTACATTTCAAAGGACAGTTGGTGATTCAAAATTTTTTTCTTTTTCGGAATGGAAGATGAAAAGATGACAAAAAGAATAAACTATTTAGAAGACAATGTTGAAAAGACAAAAATAATGCTCCTGGTCAGATTAATTTTTAGGAAAAAATGAAAATACTACGTTTTTCTGGGACTTAGAACATCTGAAAAATTCTTAATAGAAAATAGAAAAGTTGCTTTGAAATGGAAAATCAAGTTTCATCTCAAAAAGGCTGAGTAGGAATGCTTTTGACTGATGGCTTCTGACCAATTTTTTTGAAAATAACTTCCATGGAAAAATACAAAATTTTCAAAAAAAAAAAAAGTTTTGTCTTAATGGAACCAGCATTTTCCAGCTGAGAGACATTTCACTGTACAACCAGATTAGCTCATGAAATTTAGGTCTCAGCATCCCGATTGACAGTGGCTGGTCGGAAAGCAGGCACGAGGGTCCCGGGTGCAGCCCCGCTGACTGCCGCTGTCAGCTGCCTCCTGTCGCAGAGCACAGTGCCGGTATAAACACCCACAGAGATGCCTGGAGCCCACCCCACCACCTGCCTGCCCCGGGCTCTGCCCCCTGTGCCAGGCAGCACACTTGCCAGCACTCAGAAGTGCAGACGAGAGTGACCAAAGGACATCCATGGACAAATTAAATTATCCCCACAGCTGGCGCGGGGAAAAGCCGCATGCAGCGCGCGGGTGGGTCACATCCCAGCCACGGCCCTGAGCTGCTCCCGATGCTCACCGTGGCTCTGAGGAACACACAGCCCCGAGACAAACAGCACTTGTGCCGGGAGCAGGCAGAGGCGAAACGGCAGCAGAGGCTCCAGATGAGTGCGTTGGAGTGACGGCGATAACCAGCCGGAGACCTTCACTCCAGCTGTCATGGTGAAACACAGCGCTCGGCTTGCCGCCGTCATTTTTTGTAAGGGGCCTTTTTATATTTAGCCTTTTTAAATGTATCCGTTAATTAATGGCCAATAAAAACAAGCGACAACTACCGCTGGGCCAAGCAATTCAGCAGTTAAGTGGTTTTCAAGTTTCTCTCCCATTATTTTTGCTGATTAGAGTAAGTGAATCATCTGTTCTGGCTTAATTATTCAGTCAGTATAGCCTTCCAATCATTCCCTAATTTCTGGGAATTTGTTGATTATTTTTAAGGATTACAGGAATGTGCTTTCCTGTAGGTTGCTCCTGCCCCGGATTTTTAGATATACAATAGTTGCTCTTAATGAAGTGTAATCAGTCACTCAAGTCATGCAGTACTTGTCCTATCCCATCTTTAGAGAGATGTCACTCAGCTGTGAAATACATAGATGTATGTTTGATGGAAATAATATTTCTCTGAAACAACAATATTTGAAAACATAATCTTTGAAACTCTTGAAATTTGCAAGAAGTAGCTGCATCTGACATTGCTATGCCATAAAAACATCACGATGTTGCACAGCCAGCTACTTTGGTTTCCTTTCTTTTTCACCCTTCTCCCAGCATTCCTGCTGCAGTTTGAACATGCAGTCATGAACCCCTCGTTCTGTCTTGAATTCTGTGCTTTGTACTTCGGTTTGAGATATAAGAGGAGAGGGAGCGGAGCATCAGTAAACCAATTTTCACCACTTCATGCAAGAAGAGGTCATGGAGGACATGAATAAGGACAGCGTCTGCTCCCTGAGCCATAGGCAGCTGGAATTTGGGAGCATACATCTGAGGAAGTGCCTTCATATTTTCTGCTTTCGCTGAGGACCTGTGGATTGCAGTAGCAGGGAGGGGGTGCTGAGGTACAGGGATCTTTGTTCAGGGCACGTGTGGGTCAAACCTGCCTCACATCTTACAATTACCAGATTATTTACTGAATGGAAACATCACCAAATCTTCTGCTATTGGTTTGGCACACCTCCCACCATCATCACAACTGAGTAAAACCTTCTGGATTATTGCAGCTGGCTGATCCCCTTTTCCCCTGATAAATCAAGACAAACAAGTGCCAAAATGAAATGCTAAACCAGACCTTGAAATTTTGGAAAATCCCCCTGATAAGGCTACTTCACGTCTGTTTTTTGGTGAATGTAGGGTATTGCCTGGTCTTACTTTTTCCATAATGTACATCGTGGGGGAGGCAGGAAGGGGATGTAAAACAAAATTGCAGCAAATGCAGCTTTTCCCTGGTGACAACTGGAGCAGTACTATACCCACATGAGAGGTGACCAGCACTGGGAGAATCTCTCTGAATTACCAATAATCCATTTCTTAGCCTTAGTGCTGCCTGGCATCTGGTGTTACTTATTTAGAACGTGGGGAGATGCTTAAGTAAATGGAACAGTAACAATCAGGCTTTAGGGGGCATGATTGCTATGAGTGTCCTGCATTCAGAGGTCAGAGAAGTTGTCTTGAAAAATCCTAGAAACCCTTGGTTGCTGCCTGTCCCAAGGAGAAGATTTTGAGCCTATATCCATCGTAGCCTTCTCAGTCCCAGACTGCCTTTGTGGTCAGTCAGACATGCTGCAGCCTGGTCAGCATTCTCGCACACACTCAGTGCCTTCGTATTTTACACAGCTGATAAAAAGGGGAATACTTTTGGGGAAGGCTATATCCAGTCTCATTGCTGGTCACGGTGAATCTTTCTCAACTCACTGTTTGGCAGCAACTTGCAAAATTATGTTTTCATTGCCAAGCTCCTTGACGTCGGAGTAGTGCATTTAACCTTTTCAGACCTTTTTACAGAATCATTATGGTGAAATAAATGGCAGGGTAACATTCTGATTAAAAAAAAAGATGAAACACATAGGCAACACTGCAACTGATCAGCAGAATTTTGCAAAATATCTCACTACAGTGTTCAAACTGTGCTTATACAAAGCACATGCATCAAAATACAAAACCCAGCATCATGGTATCGAAGAATGTTTGAAAGCATCACGGAACTCAGCAGTATTTGCTTTCCCACTGCACAGTTCTCAGTGCTAGCCTCAGCTTTGGACTCATGTTATCCATCTAATGTAGCATCTGATTCTGTGTGGTCCTGAACTCCCTTAACCCCGGAGGCTCAGGCCCGCAGAGATTGGAGTGATAAGACGCGGCTGAGCTCACATGCCTTCAGAGAGCAAGGCAAGAAGAAATACAAGCTCCCTTCCAAGCAGACCTGCTTGTCCTCCTGTTCTAGGGGGGAAAGTGAGAGGCAGTATTCAGTCACTCACTTGGACAGAGTTCAAGTATTTCTGCTGGGAAATAAACCCACAACGTTGCTGAAAGGTGCAAGACTGCCTGTTACCTCAACAGCTGGGCCAGGCCAGCTGAACTGGAACTCTTGCAGTACAGTGTAGTTACTGATCTGTCTAGCTAAACAAAATTTCACTCCTAATCTTCTTGACCTCAGATGTCTTGCCTTTCTTAATCCCAGTTTAAAATACACCTTTCTACTCAGCCCTGGAAGAAAGCACAATGCAAACCAAGACACGAGGGAAGCTTCCTAAGCTGTGGCTGCCAATGGAGAGGAAAAGTTAAGCTTACTTCTTGCAGGAAAATTGTCAGTACAATTTGGGAGAAAGTTCTTGTTTCCAAATCTTTGATATGCATCTCTACTGCCATCATATTGTCTTTGGCTGTTGGACAGTGGAATGGACTGTTTTTATTGCTCACCAAATTTGGCCATGGTCTACCTGCACTGTAAGGGCCGAATACATAGAAGGGCCCTCCAGCTTTCTGAGTGTGGTACAAGGGAAGTCTCTAAGGATATGTGTCTTTGTTACTGAAGTCTCCAAGGTTGTTTCAGCATCCTGGAGGAACTTCTGTGGCTTCTGGTATGAGGAGGCTGGAGCAGATGTCCTTGTGCTTGCTTCAGGTCGAAGTGGCTTATCACAGCTGCTGGCAATAACATGAAGTGGCCAGAGCTTCCCTCCAAGCCCTCCCTTCTCACTGATTTCTAGAAATGGAAAGAATGAATGGTCAAGTCATTTCTAGAAAACAGACATTTGCCTAGCACTTGATGAGTGATGAAAGAGCGGGAGAAGGGGCTGCAGGGGAGGCTGTGGCCCTGGTTTTGCCATATTGACCCCACTGTATCCTGGGTTTGGTGTAGTGGTTCTTCAGGGGTAAACCCCAACGTGAGGGAGTGCAGTGTCAGACTGGGAGCAGGGTTGTGTCCAGGAGAGGTAAGGGATGAGAAGTGAGGCTCTCACTTGCCTTCAGCCTACTGCCATCCAGCTGACTTTCACAACATCTGCTTCACCCTGCTCTGCACAGGGGAAATGTCTGGCCCAGGTTGTGCAAACCCTGGTCACACAGCCCCAGCATGCACAGGTCACGAACATCCCTGGGGCTGTCCCAGACCCAGATTGCTCAAGTGGTGGTGGCTCTACGTGCAGAGGCTTCAACCAGCCTGAGAAAGACACAAGATGTCTAAATATAATAAAACAGCTGGATTCTTTTCCTTTCCTTGATTTCTTTCACACGTCACAGCCGGAGTTTAGGCCAGAGGCAGAAAGTCACATGTCCATTCCTCGCACCCAGACCCTACTCAGCACTCGGGTGTGATGGAAAAATCTAATTTGATAGAGGGTGCCATCATTTTGCTTGTTTGTTTGCACATGACATTTGTGAAGGTGATTTTCACGTCCATAGGTGATGCAAGAATTTTCCCTCCCTATGGCTCCAGGAATTCATACCTAAGGTCAAAGGGAATGAAAAAAAAAAAGAAACCACACACACACAGAGGCAAAATAAACGCCAGTGTTAAAGTCTTACAAAGACACATACACACAGACTTGATCCTCAGAACCAAGCTCAGAAGATGGACACAGGTAGATTTCCCAAGCTATCAGAGTACTAAAGGATCAGATTATTAGGTATCAACACACGTGGTGCAGAGGATGGTACCAGTTCTTCTGGGGATGGACAAGCTGGCGCACCGGGCCCGTCTTTGGGTTTGTGATGCTGGTCTCCTCAGCAGACTCCATGCACAGGGCTCCTCAGTATCCCTGCATGGACTTCTCCCTTTCTCTACGAGAACCTGTACAGAATTCATCTTCAAATGCTGGGATTTCTTGGGCAGCTGAGTACAAGGGAAGGTAATGTGAAAATTGTAGTTCATGTGCTGAATTACGTCCATCATATGGAGCCAGCTCCTTTGGGTGTGAGTCACATCAGAAATACTGCAAGGGTGGACTCCAAATATTGCAGTGCTGGAAAAAAAGAAAGCAGGGATGGAAATGAAGACAAAACATGCACATGAACATAACAAAAAACCACACCAAACCAAAGCAAACAAAAAACCCCCAAACAAAACCCCCTGACAATCACAACAACACCAAAATAAAGTTTAAGCAAAAAAACCGCTCTCCATATCTATTTAGGGTTTACTTGTCATCAGAAAGACTATGTAAATGTTAAGTAATTCAGGGAAATTTAAATTTCCCTAAATTCGCTAATAGTAATTGGTCGTGGTCATTGCTGGAACAGATCAAACCTGGATGCGCAGTGCTGTGGACCCTGTAGCTCCCATGGTTTGTTGCTGTTGTACAACAAGCTCATAACTCTGACCCTCAGTGCCTTTGGAGGCTCTTCCCCTGTGCCACTGCAGGTCCTCTTGCATTTTTTGCTCTTCCATCAGTCGCAGGGGATCAAGGAGCTGGATGAGTCCATGGACTTCTCTGATAAGAGACAAATTCCCAGCAGGGTGGAAAGCAGAGTGGGGGTAAGACTTAAAATATCACTGCATCTTTACCACGAGGAGAAAAGTGATACAAGGGCAAGGGATGGGCTCTATATTTTCCCCATATAGAGCCCAAATATCTTCAGGGATCTGAACTGTATGAAGTTGGCATTTTAGGGCACTAAAGAGGCTTCTCAGGTGAGGCTGTGCTGTATGGGGTTCATATGTGACCTGAAGAACTCTAGTGTTAAAAAATCAAATTAGCTGATAACAGTTTGGGTCCAGACGCATCTGGCAGGTGCCTAGTTTGGGCTGGCACATGCGTGCTGTCACTGATGTCACACGCTGTCACGTGGCAGCTATGAGCATTAGCCCACAGAGCAATTTCTGTGAGGTCTGGCTTAACAACATAAGAGCGTTTTGCAGCATGATACAAGTTTAGAGGTGAATCAGGACGTCTGAACTTGCAGGCTCAAGAGGCTGTGCTGTCATAAGAGTGGGCAGGGGTGGGAAGGTAGCACCTAACCCAAAACCACGCTCCCTCCTGATGCGTGTCTGTCAGCAGTAGCAAGGCTGTGTGGGTGCCATCGCCCTGTCATCCCAGCAGCTCTGTCACTCTCAGTTGCTTTGGGCCACAATTGTGTGGCGGCTGGGGTGGGGAGGTGGTGGGGAGAGGAGGGAGGGAGCCCAGCCTGCATCCCCAGTACCGCGGTGCAGTCGGAGCCCAGAATTACTTGTGCGCCCTGTCCCTGCTCAGCCACAGCAGGAGCTCGTCCCCAGGGCGCCGTCTGCAGTGTGTGCTGCAATACGGTCACTGCTGCTGGTCTCTGAGATGTGTCTTACTCTTCCTGTTAGCATTTGCTGCTGGCACACTCATATTTGAACCAGAACAGCCCCACAAGCAGATCATAATACTCTTTTTTTTCCAGCCCAGAAGCTGATTCGTCTTTGCTAAATGAACTGCTGTAACCTCAGTGTTACCCTGGAGAGAATTCCTCTGTATTTTGCCATGCAAATAATTCACATGGCTTGACGCAAAGTTCTAATATGAGTACAGTACACAGCATTTGGTACAGTATGTGGTTCCTTGCAAAGCACTTTGCATGTACATGTCTGGGATCAATTATTTTCGTTGAAACAAGAGAAGCCGCATGATGAGTAAACCCCAAAGTATGACATTTTATTCCCACACTTGGTGGGTATATGCAACAAAATATACTGCAAAAGAACACTTTAAAAGCATCCTTTAATGTCAAACTTACTAACCTCTTATTTTGTCTCAGGAAAAAGAATTCTGGTAGATAATAATGCCCTTCCCTCAGCTCACAATGCCTAAACTTCAGAGGTAAAGAGATATCTCTGCAGAACAAACCTCAGTCCCAAAGAGTGACATTGTTGCTGCCATTTTCCTTTCTTCATATTCAAGCCAAAGTTACAGCCTCCAGCCAAAGTTGTGTCTCTGTCATGCCAAGCATGGTGAGCACACAGACTGGAAAATAAACCCTACCCCTCCAAAGTGTTATCCTAAAATGCTGGTGACATGGATCTCTGGCTCTGTGCCTGTTCCAAGATAAAGGGTGTCTGCACCAGGGGGACACTCACCCTTTCACTTTTCACCTTTCACTGCCACGCAGAGGCTTTCATTTACAGCACCATGAACCCACCTCCATCTCATCTCTCCCAGAAAGGAACATGTTCCCATGCCCATGACACCCAGCACCATCCCATTCCCCAGAGACGGGGGTCAGGGAGCCCCCTCCTGCCCCTGGTCCCAGGAGAAACGTGCCTGGCCACAGGGGATTTTCTGAGGACCCCCTCTGCCCTGAGCTAGGTGTGCAAGGCACAAGCCCCAGGTGCCATCAAAAGTCACAGCCTTTCCTCTCTTTCCAGTTTGTCAGGCTGAGTGATCCAGGGTGTATTTTTGAAGTATTAAAGCCATAAGAGGCTTAAAGTGATAAAGGATTTGGATAGGATTTAAGTATGTTTAAGCCTTTGAATAGGATCAAGCTGTGTGCAAGGTACCAGCAGCCTGTGCAGGCACATGATCTTATCTCTGCTGCCCTCATTATTATAACCCTCTTCACGCTGATAGTGTTATAATAAGTGTAATATGAATAAACAGAAAGAAATATCACTCCACCAGGAAACAAGTCCTCTGTTTTATTGTATCCATGGCACCTATTAACACCTCTATCCCAGGAACTCACTGAGATGTGTGTTCGTACACCAAAGCACAATTTTCACTTCTGACTTCACACTCCTCACAAGAAATGTCATTCTTTCCCAAACAGTTCCAAAACCTGGGAACTATCCTGATTTTTACAGCTGGGACTCCGAGATCCTATGGACTAGCACTTGAAAAAATATGACTAATCCGCTAATCTGCTCCCATGAAAAAATTTAAGACGTAAAATCCCACTTAGCAGCTGGCTCCCTGTCTCTGGGTAGCTCTCGAGCTGGCCATGTTTTGAGTGTTAAGCAACAAGTCAGGCAAAACCAAGCTGGGATCTAGAAACTCCCCTTCTATCACAACTTGGTGGTGAGAAGTTGGGCAGACATCTTCTATTCCCTGCCTGCTCTGAGCTGAAAGCGTCTTCTCCTGCAGTGCTGCAACCCCCTTGACTACCTTTTGGGCAGGGTTGTGCCCTTCTCAGTTGAAGCTGTCCCACTTCCCAGGCACTGAATGGGCAGAGGGCAGGTGAGGGTGGCTCCAAGCACATGGCTGAGGCACAGTTCAAAGGAAAAGTACACCTGGACACTTGTGCTCAAATACCAAAAATAATATCCCTTGTTATAAAAAAAATCCTCCTATCCAGGGAGTCGATTTACCTACAGTCTTACTGGTCCTGACCAGATCTGCTCATGAGAACCACTTTCCTTCTGTCTCCCCCTTAGTTAGATCTCCACGGGAAATACTAACCCGTATACGAGATGTCTTGCTCTTTCCTCTTCTTGTTGTGTTCCACAGGACCGTGAGATGCTCAGCTGTCTCCAGAGATGTGATCCTGTGCACCATGTGTCAGCATGTTTACAAATACAGATACAGTAAGATGCTTGTGGTCAGGGCTACTGTGTTTTGAAACAGACCTCCAAATAAATACAAACCATAGCACAGTGGAAAAGCTAATGCTTATGGTGGCAAGGAAAGGCCAAGAAAGCTCCATAATCTGCTAGAGCAAAGAGGAAATTGAGCTCCTCTTAATTTTATGCCTAAGAAGAAGACAGAATAGCCACTGGTGTTGTCACAGCATCATAGAATCATTTAGGGTGGAAAAGATCTTCAAGATCATTCAGTCCATTAACTCAGCACTGCCAAGTCCACCACTAATCCCTGTCCTTCAGTGTCACATCTACACATTTTTTAAATATGTTCAGGCACTGTGACCCCACCACTTCCCTGAGCAGCCTGTGCCGATGCTTTACAACCCTAATATCCAATCTAAAACTCCTCTGGAACAACTTGAGGCTGTTTCCTCTTGTCAGGGGACAGCCGCATAAGGCATGACAGGATGCTCTCTTTTACAGACAGGATCTCTGTCCTTCTAGTAATTTGTATTTGACTGCCTTGGGTGGGTCCAAAGACACTGCCTAAGAAATGAACAAACAAATACCCTCAAAGGGGTTGGCTGCCTACAGTGCTATAATCTTGTTCTTCAGTTCTAGAGTTCTGTGGCTGTTCATCCAAGGGATAAGAGACACAGATCATATCCTCACTGTGATTTACGTTTGGCTTCAAATCAGCTCCTCTCCTTTTAATTTTCCTCAGTGACCTCTCCTGCAAGAGCCCTCAGAAGCATACCTCTCTCACTTAAGTATTTATCAATAAAGAATAACTAGTCAATATTTAAAAATTAACTGAGAGGCGAGGACAGAAAATCCATAGGATCTGTAAACTGGTAGCTGGGGACCAAGGTCTGCTTCAGTGATTACTGAAATATTATATATTCAGTAAATTACTCCAGAAATAGAAACCAGGATCAGTAACTGAAGGTATTCCCCAGCTGGCGGTTGCCACATTGCTCAAGGAAACAGCCAAGGCAGGTTCAAATTTTTCCAGGCAGACAGAAGTAATAAACTTGGAGAAGCCCAAAGTACCCTGGAGTATGAAGAGAAAAGGAAGTTTCAGCTTCTTGTAACTATCAGAAATGCACTCATTTTGCTGAGTGGTACCAAACACAGCACTGCTGAAACACTCTCATGAGCTGACAGAGTTGAATGGTTTGACCCGACCTTAGTTTGCTTTACTGGGCCAGACCCAGTGGCCTGCATCTGTGAAGAGCACTGGCTTTTCCAGTGACTACCAGTTAATAAAAATCTGTCTGTCCTGCTGTAATCACCTCGCAGGTGTATCTACAAGGAGCTAACAAGTGCATTTCTGGCTGCCAGCCTACGGACTGGTGTGTGATGAGCTCTGTGAATGAGAGCTTCAGAGACAGCAGGCAGCACCATCACACTGCAGCTGTAATTCCCACGTGTGCAGGGCTTGCTCCAAAACCTCTTAAAATTAATGGAAAAGATTACACCCTTATTTACTTGGCACAGAAGGGAGGTTTGAGGCAGAGCAGTGAAGTGACTGCATACCAAGGTGAGCTGAGGTGAAAATTGCAGGAAAGTAGCCAATTAGTTGCTGTCCTGTCGATACAAGGGATGATTATACATTACATTTAATTCTCTAGTTGCACTTAGACTTACTTCATTTAAAGTACTTAGTTTCTTATTATAAAGCAGAATTCAGATATTGAGGAGGAAATCCCCCTGACCGATCTTGCAGCAAGGGAAAGAATTCCTAATTCTCCCAGCATACATCAAGCCTGGCCTCAGCCATGCATGGAGCCTTCTCAAAGGAGAATTGCAGGTTTTCAAGCACGCTTTCCTGCCAGAGCATTAGACTTTCCCAGACCCAAGGATGGCTCCAGTAGGGCCCAGCTGGCGGGAGGAGTGCCCCAGGATGCTTTGGTCCATCTTCTTCCCTGTCCCTGCACAGCACACTGCAGCCATCCCCCGGGGATGGTGAATTTCAGTAGACCCATGCAAAATCATGGCCAAAGTTCCTGAGTGATGGTGATGAAAGCAGCTTTCACAGACTCTGGGCACCTCATGGCCCAGTGGGTTTCTTATCCCAGCCATGTTGCTGGGGAAATGTCCCTGGTGTTTGCTGAGACAAACTTTCATTGGATTAGTGGCACAAAAACCAGATGTCTGGTGAAAAGAGTGGAAGATTTAAAGCATGCTGCTGCATGCCCAGCTCTCCAGGGCAGTGTTAGCACAGCAGGGCACTGTGGTGCCTGGCAATGATGGTGACCATGCCATAGACAAACACATGGGGTTCTCCAGGAGGTGGCTAACCTGCATCCATGCTGCACAAAATGCACACAGGGTTTAGGCAAGGGGAGCATGTGTGGATTTTCCCTGCCTCTGTTCACCATGCTGATGACCTCATTCTCTTACACTGCACGGCTGGGCAGGATGTTACTACGCATTTGACTGCTCCACTGAAGTGCAGGGAGATTTTGTCTTTGACCTCAATGACACCACGAAGTGGGGAGCTGTGCATGTGTTTGTGCTCGTCAGGGAGATAAGCAGGTGAATCCTTTGCTGTTTGTATGGTTGCAGACATATGGCAAAGATTCCTCTTAGCTAATGGATACGTGCTGCTGGGTTTTTCAGTAAGCACTTCTGATTTTAGGAGCAGCTGCTGTACCATCTTCTGCTCTAGCATATAAATAACTCTTGTTTCCTAAAGTTAATACGTAATCGTAGAAAATTTGCAGGCATATGTGTGTCTCTCCTGTCTCCATAATGTGTGAATCCAGTGGTTTAATTCTTCCCTTTTGATGAGAATAATTATGAAGGGAGCTGATGGCCAATAAACTCATTCTTGTCTGGACATTAGAGAATCCACACAGGCAAGCAGTGCTGGCAGAAAGGTTCCGTACACATCTGCTCAGAGAGGTCTGGTTTAGCTCCTGCTCTGCCTGGTTAGTGCCGTAGATACGTGAGATGGTCCAGGCTATTTCCTCCCTCTCTCTGGGCAGCCATTTTCACATTGAGAAGATAATTTAAAATTAATGAATCTCAAAGTGATCTTAAGCCCTGACTCTTTGTTGAGGTGAGATTTTTTGTCTTTTGCTCTGTGTAAGAGGTTTCTGTGTAATACTACGTTACTGATGAAAACAAGCAATTTAGACATCCCATTTAGCAAGAGAGATGTGTGTACTCAGACAGGGCCAACTCCCAAATGTTTTAGCTTTCCCCCCCCCGTTTCAGTTGTGAAATGAGAGCCTCAATCTCTCCTAAAAGTTGGCAAACAGCCCTTGTCCAAAGAGCACCACATCACATATTTACCTGCATCGCCCAGCGCACGTGACAGTGAGCAGGGCGCAAGAGTCAGCCTCCCGAGGGACCCTGTGACATGCCAGTGCCCATGGGGGAGCAAGGCCGGGCCGCTTGCTTACCTTGGGTTCACAGAACAGGGAAATCTCGTGGCGTTGGGGGTTCCCACTTCATGGCAATTCAGCTGGGCACCCTGTGAGCCGTAAAAGAGGCAGACAAACTGCCTTTTGCCAATTTTGTGCCTGAGAAATGACAAAACAGGTCTGCTCCAGGAGCCCCGTAGGACAACTTATGTGCGTTAGACCCCGGTACTGGCTTGGAAAGAAAGGGCAAGATGGAGCTGTGGACCAGGCTCACCAGCGGCGTGAGAGCCAGTTCAATCAGCTTCTGCTACTTCACTAATTGTGTGCTTTCCACATGGCAGCTCTGAAAAATAAACAAGGGCACATGAAGGTCTGATAAACTGGCTGGGCTTCAACAAGTTCAGGATATTGTCTGTTTACATCACTTGGTGGGGGGGACTGGCCATGAAAATGTTGCTAATACCAGAAATCAAGAATACAGAAACTCTACCCATCTGCCTTCTGTGGTCTGAAGGACAAGAAGAAATGGGGTTGTTTTTTTTTTTCCCTGATCTCTGAACCAGTGTGTTTGCTCCATGTTATTCTTCTGGTCTCTTAAATGACCAGAAAAGGCACTCTTAAAATGTATAAAGCAAGTCACCACTTTGCCATGCTGTTGTCATCTCCAGCATTTGTTGCTATCTATTCATTAAGGTACATCCTCTTAATAAAAACATCCAAGAAATCAGCCTTTGTTTGCTGATTATACATTCAGGTATTCCAGATTTATAGTGCTCATTTACCTTAATTGAAGCTTATGACGAGTACAAATTTTCTGCTGAAAGAAAAAGACAGAAGAGCAGAATGGTATAGGACAACGTTCATGTAGAGATAAAGCGATGATTGTGTCATTTGTTTTGGAGGGTATGTTTGCCATTAAGCTGAAGTCAAAAGTAAGGTACATTGATTTACAGGAAATAGCTCACTTACACACATATCAGACATTTACAAACCCTACTTCAGAAGCCCCTGAACACTGATAAACCTTTGTGATTTCAGCCAAGTGTGTCATCAATAACATCAGTGTCTGTTTATAAACATTTTTTTTCCCTGATTCAGGTAGTCAAAGTTCAGGAAAATATTTGTCTTTGGTCTCTGCAAATGAGTGGCTTGAAATTCAGTGACATTGTCCTCTTCAAAGGGAACTGAAGGAACCCAGTCCTGTTTCCTAGAAGAGCCTCAGAGGAGCAGGAGAGCCAATGTGATTTCCGGAGAAGTGGCACCCTTCTTTCTGTTTTTGCCATTTAATGGAAAAAATAATTGTTTCCTCTTATTGTGCCTTTGCATCTTGGAAGCTTTGCAAAATGTTTTTTTGACCTCCTGGATTACTTGTGGAAGAGTTATATGTATGACTTGAAAGAATGCACTAGCAGATAAAATACCTTCCTATAATTAAGACAAAAAATTTGGACCTGGCTAGTCCCCGTCTAATTGCTGGCACCGGGACCCTTTTCCTGAAATGGCTTTGGCTCCATTTGAAGGTCCTGATTTAGCAAATCATGCAAGCACGTGCTGCTGTAAAGGGAATGTGCTTAAGAGTTGCTGAAGTGCAACCCTACTTGGGTGGGTGTTTGCTCATCCTCCTGTGTGTAACACTGCAGAAAAAACTCCGGCTTTTTTTCTGTCTTATGCACTGGGAGAAAAAACTTCAGCAAGCAGGTGGTGTCCCCTGTTACATTTCAGCACAGAGAATACAGGGTAGTAGTAGTTGGCACCGAGGCAAAACGCAAGTAAATATCGTGTGGTGCATCTATCTGCTACTCTAAAGCAAACATTAGGAAATGAATAGTCTAAATAATTATGGCCAAGAGGGCAGAGCGTGGGCCACCACGATAGGGGCTTCCTCTGCTCAGAGGCAGCCGCCGGCGCTGCAGGGTTTCCTTCAGAGCTGGCTGCCCTCCATCCGTCCCTGCACGGGGCGGTGCCCCAGAAATACCAATTTTCTCCGTTTGCTTTGTAAGCAGCATGGGAACATTTCTCACACTGGGGACAGGACGCTAATTTATTTGCTCTGCTGAGTTTCCACACCTGATTCCCACCCTGCTGTTCTGTGCTCTCCTTCCAGCCTCTGGTGAAGCAAAGGTACTCCCCTCTGCACCCATCCCTCTTGTGCCATCCCAAAGAGATTTGGCTGACACCAGCATGAGAACCAGCAGAACCAGTGGTAACCAGGAGCTCTTCTGCTTTGCCTCGGCACAGCTTTTGTGCCAGCTAATGCTCTAGAGTGGTGACTCCTCCTCAGTGCTGTGGTTATGTCGGAGTTTCTCCTGACAGTGGGATCTCATCCTGACATGGAGAAAAATGTCACACTGGGGTCAACATGGGGCTTCAAGAGCACCTGAACCATTAACTGAAAAAATCCCAGAGTTGTTCTGTGTACCCAGCAGCTCTAGCATTGCTGGGTGGTATTTCTCTGAACACGTTATCCTGCTGTTTTTGTCACTACAAACTCTGAGATGGACACAGGCATGTGTCCTGCATAGATGCATGACATAGATGCATGACAGTTTCTCCAGACAGCCCTCCTCACGATGGCCATGAAAGGAGCAGAGGGGTGCCAGGGGGTCTGACAGCAATGCACAGACCCCCGTGGGTCACCTCCTCACAGCAGCGCTGCTCTGGCACCGGTCTGTCTCCTGCCAGAGCAACACTTGCTTCATCTGCAAGTGAATGAAACCAGACAGCATCAACTGCAGCAGCTGAGGATCTCTTCTGAAAGCCCATGAGCAGCAAGCCGGGCTTTCTCCCTAAGCCTGAGTGCTTCTGTGCCTAAACTTTTCATCTTGTATCATCGAATTGTGCATATTTTTATTACCCATATTAGTGCCTTATCCTCGTTGAGTGGCACAAGCTATTTCCCTCTTACTGCCCAAAAGAAGGGGCGGGGGAGGGAGGGGAGGAAGAAGGAGGAAGAAAGGAGGGGAGATTTTGTTGTCCCCTACTTTGCCCTCCTGTCAATCGATGGGCAGCAATTCCTTTCAGACAATAGCACACAAATATGTCTGTGCAGCTCAGCTACTGCTCTGCCTCTGAGAGAATCTGCTGGGACCAAGCTTGAAATCAGCGAGTTAATGAGCTGAAAGCGCAAAGGTGAAGGCGGAGAGGAGGAGGAGGGGGGGCGGAGAGGGAGAGAGGGAGATAAGTCTGAAGATCCAGTTCCTGCTCGAGCTCCGCTGGGAGTTAGGTGCTCACCTGAGCTGTACTTAGAGCATCCCAGCTCTAGAGCCGCAAACCGGGGGATCCGCGGTGGCGGCACAGCAGCTTTGTAAGAGCAGGCAAGGCTGAGAAAGGAGGGAAAGCAGTCGCAGTACCTGCTGTAGCCACACCTTCCCTGGGTCTGCCTCAGGTCTGCCTTTGCCCACAGCCTTTCCCTGCCTCTTCAGACCATCATTTTGGGTTTAAGTGCCTCACGGAAGCTCCATGCTGAAGCAGATGTGACCGTGCATACATACATGTATATATATAGCTGTGTGTCTATAGATACACACACCCTCCAGGATGAATTGGAATGGACAGTGGCGATGCAGCCTTTGACATGCAGTTTTGCGCCCAGTCACACCTCTGTCGAGAACAGGCCACTTTTGTGACATTAAAGGTTTGCAAAATGTTAGCAGAGGGTCCCGGCGGTGATGGTCCCTTGTAAAAGGACGACAGCTCCCCAGGAGGCACGGGGCATCACCTGGGCACAAGCCCCGCTGTCCGTGGCTGGCTTTTGTGTAAGGGACACCCACCCGGTTTCGGAGAGCCTCTCTCCCATTTTGCAGGCAGCACAAAAGGAACACAGAGTTTGTTGCTTTCTCAGCTTCATAACAAAGCCATCCAGTTCTAAAATTATCAAAGTGAAATGGAGGCTTGCTTAATGTGTGTGTGGGTGTTAATGGAGACAGAACCACTGTTATAACTGCCTTAAAAGCTATTTCATAAAATAGTTTCATTGTCAGAGACTTTAAACATACGGGATTAATATCTTAACTGACTGTGCCTCATTTTGTATTATCTCAAGGACAAATTTACAAGATTATACACACTACTTAGTCTTTATAACGCTTGCATCTGTAACTGCCATGCTTTGGGAGAATTTTACCATCATTGCTACTTATAGAAACATATTAACTTGCCATAAACAACCAAAAATAAATTAATCACATCCACAAGTGTGTTAAGGAGTTAGCTACTATATATAAACTGCCAAAAGCAACCTGAAATCTATATGAAATGAGGCAAATACTGCTTAGAGATATTAAATAACACATGTATAAATCAGCTTAATTTAAAGCATCATTGAAACTACTAATGATATTTTGACTTGTAACATAAGGTTGTGTATTTTATTAAAATTCTTCTACTGAAAATGTTTAGATTTTAAAAAATGTTACAATTATTTTATGGATTTTCTATCTATTGAAATTTCATTTTAAGAATTTGAATTGCATTATTAGGACATCTATCCATTTTAATAGGTAACCTCCATGTGTTAAGATGGAAAAGTAAAAAATGCTGATTATAGGATGCCTTAAACCACAGTATTTTTCAGAAATGTTTCATGCCTGGTAATTTTCTATGCACATCACAGGGATTCCTTGGCTTCTCCAAGCAGAAAGCTCTCACAGTGTGGGGTGCTTGAAGGAAAGGAGACCTTTTCTATGAATGGACAGAGAAAGCTGTCAGCTTGTTTAGTCTTGCAAATCAAAGACAGAGAGTAGATATGTTTGTTGCCTGTGACTATATTAGAGTAAAATTCCAAAAAGCTCTTTCATCCAGTGGGAAATATTGGCATAGAAATAAATGTTAAGAAGACAAGAATTGACAGACCTGTGCAGCACAGAGATCCTGTTTCTGATGTAGTGACATTTACCTAAGGAAAAGTCCAGAAATGTATCCATTCTAAGCTATCCCCGAAACCCCTCAAACATTTTGAAATATTATGGAAATCAAGAAGGATACCACAAAGCTCTGAGATTAAAGAGGGAATGTGATGCCCCAGTTTTCTCAGAAAGGAGAGGTAAGCTATCCTTGTCTTCATAGTTCACCGCAGCACCAGACACATCTCTCCCCTACTTTTTCTTGGCAGTGGTTCTCCAGAGTCTTGAAGGGAAGAGCAGTCACTTTCTGGTGTGAAAGAGCTGGATGGCTGTACAGAAAATGCATCAACATTCCTGACAGTAGGAGGTGAACAAAGAGGGAGGAAGACGCACTCTGCGGCAGGACTGATGCACACCCCATGTATTATTAGCTGTACAATATCTGGGGACACTGGGCTACCCGCTGAGGATTCTCTCTGATCCATAGTGCTGGTCCTAGGCACTGGCTCCATCTCTAAGGAGAAAAGGCACCAATTTATTCATCATTGCAATGCATATGCTGGGCAGTTGAAATAAACCACCTTTGGTGTTATGGATGAAACTGAAAGAGCCTGTTGTGGCAGATGGCATTCCTGTCACCAGTGTCCTCTGGAAGACACTTGGACACATGGCTGGGGAGGACTGTATAAACCTTGAGATGAACACTGGAGAGGAGAACTGCTGGGAAACATGGTGTCAGCAGAAGGCATGCCCTTGCTGCAGACACAGCTCCTCATTTCCATGCCTCTGTCCCCTTTCTTGCGCACTCATCCCCCTCACACGTGGGTGACAGAGACCCTGCTCCATCACTGCTGCCTTCTGACTTCTTGGAGAATGGCCTCCAAACCAATTTTCCCTACTTAAGTTCGGACACCAAAAAAGGGTAGCTTACTCTTAATTGTAGGTGCACACTCCATGAGAAGGAGACACAACTCCAGGAAACTGGGGTTAATTTGGGAGTTTCATTCTTCTCTGTCTTGACTGTTGGGATGTTAAGGCAATTACACCCCTAATTTACAAGCTGCTCTTGGTGTGCTAGTTGCAATGAGGATGACTCAGGCAGTGTAAGATTAAAGGTGTTATCAGCTATCAATAATTTGTCAGTTGAGTGGCCTTTTCTATAGCTGAAATGGCTTCAGCCACACAATGACTTATATTCCAGGCTGCTCTAAAGACTGGCTTGCTCAGGGCCTGCTTAGACCTCCTGTTGCCACACTGCTGCCTCTCCTCTCTCCACCTTGTGTAAGGGCTTAGCCCCACTGAGCAAGCTTTTTTGTCTGCTAGTTCTCTTTCGGACCCCAGTCCCATCCCTGTAAATGAACATCATTACATTGCTGGAAATGATTTCCAAGTGCAGAACTGTTGTATTGAATTTGTCTCAGGTTTGAATTCCTTTTTTCTTTTTCATACCATGATGGTTTTGTTGCACCAAGAGTGCTTTGCAAAGTAGCTTTTAGGTGACCGCAACCCTTTATGCCTGAAGCTCTCAACCATTTGAAGAAAGACTTAACTTCACAAAGTTGTAGATAAAACATCTCCTTGAAAAAGTCCACATTGTCTCAATGACACAAAAAGAGCAGAGAAGAAGAAGAAGAAGAAGAAGAAGAAGAAGAAGAAGAAGAAAAAGAAGAAGGAGGAGAAGAAGAAGAAGAAGAAGAAGGAGGAGGAGAAGAAGAAGAAGAAGAAGAAGAAGGAGGAGGAGAAGAAGAAGAAGAAGAAGAAGAAGAAGAAGAAAAAGAAGAAGAAAAAGAAAAAGAAGAAGGAGATGAGGGAGAAGAAGGAGGTATAAACAAGGAAGGAGAAGAAGAAGAAGAAGGGAATTGTTCACCTTTTTATAGCTGTGCCTTCTAAATGGTCTTCAAACTTTCTGTCTTTCACCTCTGGGTTTATATGTACTGGTGTTGTCTAAGCCTTGCTTTGAGCTCACAGACCTTCTTTACAGACTGCCCCAGTCCTCCACTCTTCTAGTTGGGGGAAATCTGCTCATACACAGAAGACTCAGAAATCTGAATTGAAGGACAAGGCAAGAGATTTAAAAGGTAAGCAAGGAATTGGCAGACTAAGGGATGGTTAAGTTTAGACACTCTGATAGCAGCAATAGCCACCCTCATCTAAAAATACCTTGTAAGAGTACGTTTAGCCCGAGGCTTCTGTGTGAGAGCTGCTGTCATAAGAAAACAGCGTCTGTGACTTTCAAGGCAAGTGTATTTGTTGTTTTGCAAAAACCTTCATCTGAAGAACTTTTCTATCTTCTCCTGTTGCCTCATGCTCTTAACTCCCATCATGTTTTTGTTCTTTCCTCTGTTTAATGTTTATCTTCCTTTGCAAAAATAGAAGTCAGATGGGAACCCATCTTTTCTGGGCATTCCCACAGTGCATATTTGCATTTTTGAGGAGTATCTCAACAGCCCAGTTCTCTTCAGATAACCCAAAATCACAGGGGTTTTGCAGGTAGCAATCACAGTGCTATGCACAACTGTGGCTGACTATTCCAAACAAGAATCAACAGTGCAGATACAAAACTGTGGCTGACTGAAAATGCTAAGATTAGCTAGGAGCTTTACCCCAACAAATATATGCGGTCCTGGCTCCTATAAACTGCAGGTTAAAGGACAATCATAGAGTCACAGCATCATAGAATGGACTGGGTTGGAAGTGACTTTTAAGATCATTTAGTTCCAGTCCCCCTGCCGTAGGCTCCATCCAACCTTGTCTTGAACACCTCCAGGATGGGGCACCCAGAATTTTTCACTGAGCAAACTGTTCCACAGTAAAGAATTTTTTCCTAATATCTAAACCTACTCTTTCAGTTTGAAACCATTCCCCCTTGTCCTGTCTCTAAATGCTCTTGTGAAAAGTCCCCTTCCTTTCTAGTAAGATCCCTCCAAGTACTGAAAGGTCACAGTTAGGTCCCCCCAAAGTGGCCTTTTTTCCAGGCTAATCTACCCCAATTCTCTCAGCCTTCATGATAGGACAGGTGCTCCATTCCTCTGATCACCTTCATGGTCCTCCTCTGGGCTCACTCCAACAGGTCCATGTCCATCCTGTGCTGGGGACCCCAGAGCTGGATGCAGCACTGCAGGTGGGGTCTCACAGAGCAGAGCAGAGGGGCAGAATCCCCTCCCTCCCCTGCTGCCCACTGGGCTTTGGATACAGCCCAGGACACGTTTGGCTTTTTGGGCTGTAAGTGCACATGGCTGGGTCATGTCCAGCCTCCCACCCACCAGCACCCCCAAGTTCTTCTGGGCAGGGCTGCTCTCAGTCCATTCATTCCCCAGCCTGTGTTGATACCGGGGTTACCCCAACCCAGGTGCAGCACCTTGAACTTGGCCTTGTTGAACCTCATGAGGTTCCCCTGAGTCCACTGCTTGAGCTTGTCCACGTCCCTCTGGACGGCATCCTGTCCTTCACGGTGTCAGCTTTACCAGTCAGCTTGGTGTCACCTGCAAATGGGCTGAGGATGCACTCAATAGTGGCATCCTGGGATGGGGATCTCTTTGTTGTCCAGCCACAGTGAATTTCAGGCTATATTTTACAGTCCTGGGTAAAAGGAGAGAGTGACATCTGTTTCCAAGAAAGTCTTTAATCTGAAAATGCTTCAAAAGTTTCAGAAAACCTTCATGTAATCTGACAAATTTCAGCACCTCCAGAGTATTCACTCAACTTGAAACATTTTATTTTCGTTTGTATTTGTCCTCAGTCATGATGTGAAAAGGTGATAGAAGTGCCTCCCCTCCCCTTGCTGAAATGAAAGGTATCCAGTTTCTTCAGTGCTGATGTTCTGACAGGTCAAATAGCAGGGAAAATGGATTTGAGGAGTTTTTGTTTGTTTGTTTGTGTGATTTTTTTTCCTGCCCGCGTGAGGGCTGGGACTGCATTTAAAAAGACACCATCAACTTTAGATGATAGAAGTACTCCAGAAGGAGTCAGTGGTGAAGTGACTTGTTGATGGGACCAGTCTGGCTCTTGGCGGGTCTTAAGTAACACAGGCAGATGGAAGATTTCTGTAGGAGAGGAAGATGCTAACACAAGCATCTGCCACAAAACAGGAGTCGAGTGTCCTGTTTTTACAACCTCTGGCTTGTGTCCAGCCTTTAACCTCCCAAATTCCTGCAAATTCGGTGTGTGGAGCTCAGCAATGCCTGGCTCTGGCTGAGTCTTGGACAGCTTTTTGGACAACTTTGCTCAGCACCACCAATGCCAGCAAAAATCCCTGCCTCAAGGTTTTCAACTGGAACCACTCTTTCCCGGTGTCTCATTTTTGATAAATTAGAGTTAAGCAAACAGCCGCCAAAACAGATTTAAAGGAGCCCCAACATAAACAGGAACATTTTGCTGCTGTTTTCAGTTGACTGGACCAAACACAGCTGCCTGTTGAACTGAGTAAATAGGGAGCAGGGCAGTATTACACTTCACCTCTTTATCAGGGTTCAGGGCAAACCTTTCCCTCCCTTTTTTCCTATGTTGTGCATATTTTGGAGTTCTTTTTACAAGTCAGTTTTATTTTAAGTTTCAGTTTGGGTTTCTGGAAAATGAACTAGCCGAAGCTGATTGTGAAATTACTCCCTAGCAAAAGGTAAACAGGAATCATGCAGAAATGCTGACAATGGGAAGAGGTTTACACACAAAATCTGTTCTTTAAAAGACTATCCTTCGGTTACTAATGATATGCTTACGTGTTTTAACATCTGTGTGTTACAAATAAACTGGACTTGCAAATCTGCCATCCTGGACCACATCTAAAGTTGAGCTGACTCCCCTCCTGCTTACAGTTGTCTGGGAGAAGGGCCAAGCAGGGTGGTCATGATTCCACAAAGGGGAGTGGTAAGAGGTCCACCTTCACACAAGGTCCCCAGCCCCACTACGGGTTGGAGATTTTCTAAACATGAAATGTGTTATGTCTTGCACAATATTTATTCACCACGACAAACTTCTGATACTCGCCTTGCATGTGGTCAGTGGTGTTTTAAAACTTGTTGAGATGCTGGATCAGGCCACCTCTGTGCTTCTGATTCCCACAGCTCGATTACACGTAACAGGAAAACGCTTCTCTTGCTCACTTATGATTTTCCCACCTTGTAACATCAGTGGATGCATTTACTGGATTTCCATACTCTGACATTACAGCACATCCATTCAAAGGAAAAAGTGCTTGTAGAATAGCATTGTATGCTCAGTTAAATCATATTTCTCAGGCACTGAATACAAAGAGATGGTCCCTGGCTGTAGCCGCTCCCAGTTTGGGTAGCCAAGGCTAAAGACCAGGGGCAATAGATATTTTCAAAAATTACAGATTGAGCCTCTCCATGCATGTCAGTTGCTTGAGTCCCATTATCTTCTCTCTGATCCTTCTCAAGACTCAACCCAGTATGTCTGTGTCTCCCTAGTACCAGAGAGCCCACACCTGAACCCAGCACTTCAGGTATGGTGTCACCAGTGCTGAGGAGAGAAGGGTCACCTGCCTCATCCTGCTGGGAATACTTTGTTCTAATACAGCACGGGATAGCATTGGCCTTTTTGCCCCAAGGACACACTGTTGACTTGTGCTCAACTTGGTGTCCACCAGGACCCCCAGGTCCTTTTCTGTCATGCTTCTTTCCTGTTGGTCGGCTCCAAGCTAGTACTGGTGCAGGACTTTGCATTTCCTTTTTGAACTGGATGCTCCTGCTAGCCCATTTCTACATCTGGACAGAAGCACAGTCCTCTGTGTATCAGCCACTTCTCCCTGCTTTGTATTTTCTGCGCTCCAAGGGCAGAAATTTGACATCAAAGGAGGTGAGCAGCCTTCATCAGCCCATACAGGAAGGCTGGGTAAAACCAGAAACTGGCTTTAATCACCAAGTATCCTTTTGGTGCAACAAACTTTCTCTGTAAAGAAATAGACACAGCAAGTCTATTTCTTAACAGTTTGCAGAAACACCACATATTTCCTTTCAGGATTATTTTCATTATCACTGCAACCCACAATGAATTGCAGCAGGGCAAAACTACAAATCAGTTTTTCCTCTCTTGCAATTTTTATCTGACAAGATGGCTTGGTGTAGAAGAAGACCCGTTTGCCCCTGGCCTTTTCCTGGAGTGAGGTTCCAGTCTCTGACCATCAAATCTTCCCTCTGCCTTCTCCTGCTGAGCATCCCAGTGTCTCAGTCTCACCTGAGTCCTCTGAAATTTTCCTGACTCCTATTAACTCTGCCAGCCTCTGAACATTCATCCACCCCAAAAGGCCATGCTCCTGCTCTGCTTTCTTCTCTCTGCATGGTGATAGTCGTGTTGTTTAATGATTTCTAGCAATAAACAGGAAAGGCAGGAGAGTGCCGGAAATACTAACCCAGATCAGATCAGATCAGATCAGGTCAGTGTCTGTATGTCCTGGCTCTCTGGGGACAGCACACAAGTCTTGGTGCCACCCAAGGCCCACTGTCCTTGTAGTGCCCCACACAGCAATTGTAGGGTCATGGAGGTTAGAGGGTACATTCTGGGTTCTTTTATTTAGGATCTGTTTATTGACCTGTTGTCCACGACCCTTTTCTCCAGTCCCTTTGCATCTGATGGTACTGTCCATCTCCACAAACTCCAGTGGCAAGAAGTTCCCAAATTTCTCTAATTGCCATGTAAAATTTTTCTTGCTACGTTCTGTTATAAATCCATTCATATTTCACTGAGTGCCCACACTTCTGCTATTGATGGATCAGGTGAACAATAGCTTTTTATTCCCCTTACTATCACCTTTGTGTTTTGTAAGCTTCTGTCATACCCTTCCTCAGCCTTCTCTTCTCCAAATCAAGGTGATCCGGCCTTTTAATTTTCTCTTCATAAGCAGTCTGCTCCACTCTCCTCATCATTTTAATTGCCATTCCCTATACCTTTGTTAATTACCCTGTATCCTCCTTCAGATGTGGAGAACACACACTCAGCTGCATGAGATCCAAGGGTGCACCAAGGTTTTACAGCGTGGCTGTTTCCACCAGTATGAGACGTAGGGTCTATCTACTAAAAACGAAACAAGCAACCAAAAGAAAATAAAAATCCCCACCAAAACAAGTGCAGACAGACTGAGAAGATCATTAATATTCTAAAATATCTGTGAGTAAAAGCAATACTGAACAAGAAATAGAAGAGCCACTGAGAAGTGAATTTACAGCCTAGCGAGCACAAGAAGAACATGGTAGAGCAATTAAGAGATTTGATACTGAGTTCTTAGGGAAAATACTACCTGGTGCAGTGCCATGTGGGAAAGAAATTCCAGGCAGCTCTGGGGGCAAGGACCCAAAAGATAGAACAGGAGAAAGGGCTTGAAAGGGCTTGAAAAACTGCTGGATGCAGGAAGAGGGGGAAATTAACTCAAAACCTTCTCTTCTAGGTTTCATGGCTGTTAAAAGAAGTGAAAAAACAAATCAAACAAACAACAACAACAAAACCCCAGAAACAAAAACAAACCAAGGAAAAGGCTAAAAAATAAATCCCCTTTTTTTAGGGAATACACCCTAATGTTCTTCAAAATAAAGAACTTATGAGGACAACCCACCCTGAACCTGATTTTTCACAGTGAAAAGTAACTGACTGAAAGTAGTAACAGCTAACAGTGGAGCTTCTTAAATTCAGATTACCACAGGGTAAATTCCCATTGCAAATGCCTATGATTTTATGAAAGCAATCCAATTAGTCACAAGTGACTAGGACTAAGGATTAAAATCAGCCACTGTGGGAGAAGGCAAAAAGATACAATCTGCGGTTGGTGGCAGAAGACGATGATCCTGGAAAAAAGCACAAAGGCATTGAGACTGTACAAGGGCAGTGAGGTAAAAGAGGGAAACTGCATTAGCAACAAAAGAAGGGAGTCAAAGTAACAAGATAAAGAGAGTCAGATTATTCTGATATAGGAAAGATAAGGGCAGAAGAAGAGAAGAAAATAGGAAAAGGGTGTATAATATAAAACAAATCTTCAGTTTAAAAGATCAGGTAAAAAGATCAGGTAAAAGATCTTAAGGATTTACAGGACAACCTAGGCAAGGGTAAATATCTGTGCCATCTCTGCTCCCATTCCCCATCTCTACTCCCCATGACCAGCTTAACAATGTCTTTGTAGGATGAACCAGCAGTATAAGGGGCTGGAGAAAGCCAGTTCTGCCTCTAACGTACAAGAAATAATTATTTAGACATCGGATACAACTCTCAGTGAAAACTTTAATCTGGCTAGGTGGAAAATGAAGAAGTAATCTCTTTCAGTAAACGTGAACAGCAGCAAAAAGTTAAGCAAAGCCTTAAAGCTGCAATTATTTTGGGTCAACTCTTAGGCAGCGCTAGAATTGTCGTCCTGTAGGTGTTTATAACCCTGAGACTGTCCTCCACAGGCACGTATACATGTTTTAGTCCCGAGCTGCCTTCTGAATAATTTGATGCTAGTCTGTTTTCTCTGGCTTTAAGACCTCACTTAGTATTTAAGTATACAACCATTCTTACCACTTTACTATCTCATAATCTTTGCTAAATGGTGTTTCAGATGAGAGCAGAGATCTGGCATCCATGTACAACGCTGCTGTAGAGGCAGAGTAAGAAGGGTAGGCGAGAGAATTTAATCTCCTGCTGCAAGCAGATGCAAGGGGATACCCGAGGGGGGCCAAGCAGAGCCTCCTCCTTGCCATCCTTCTGCAGCTTACAGCCGGATAATAGGGCACAAATAGAGTGGAAAGATTCAGACTGGACTGCCAGCATCAGGGTAACAAAATACCTGCTTATTCAGAGCTGTGGTTTTGGACGTGAATGTGCAGCAGAGAGGCCCTTTCCTCACACACCGGTGTGTGTCCAGGCTCCTCCCACCCCGCCAGGGCCGGTGCCTATTCTTGCCTCCAGTCGAGTGTCTGCAACACCCAGAGTGGGGGAACTGAAGCACACAGATTAAGTGGCTTCCCCACTAGTGATGACAACTACGAAAGAAACCCAGATACCCTGCTTTGCTCGGCAAACCTCTCCTCTGCTTGTCCCCCTGCGCCAAGCAAACAGCTCCACATCACTAGCAAACAATGGCATCATGACTGCTGGGGCTCAGACAATTTCCATCCATTCTTCTCACTTCCCTTTCTCTTCCCACAGAGCTCATTAACTGCTAATGCCAGTTCCAAAAGCAGAAGGGGTCCCACTGGCAGAGTTCATCCCTACTGCCTCTCCCAAGCACCTTCCATGGCTCTCCAGAGTCCCTCCACCTTCGGCACAGGGACAGGGGACAGGCACAGACCCACCTGTCTCCATCACCTGCAGGCTGTCTCATACAGCCTGTGGCACTGCAAACGGGAACAAGGATCATGCCAGCTGTGTGGCTCGGAGGCTTATGGAAAGGGGAACGTGACTCCGGTGCTTTCTAAATGAAGGGGGTTTTGTTTGTTTGTGCCTGGCATGTGAACATCTGTAATACACGGTATTGATGTTTCTGACACAGATGGGCCTGTCTGAACTGTCATTACCTGAAACCTGAAAAGCCTTTATTCTTGCCTGCCATTTCTAACACATGGCAGGATCCTTCACTCTGGAATGATCAGTAGCTCCCCGTTAATTTCTCCTCTCTATTTCAGTGCTCAGTGAGTACCCTCTGATCTTGCCGCTCACTCCCCCTCCCCACCTCTCTGAAACCGTGGAAGAAAAAATGCCCCCCTGTCTGCAGAAATACCTTTCCCTCCTTCCCCGTGTCTCGGCAGCCTCCGCACAGTCCCGGTCCCCATTGCCCAGGCCACAACCACCTCCTTTATCTGAGCTTGCCAGCCTTTCCTCTGACTTTTCACTCTGCCATCAAGGTCTAGAGCAGCTTCGTGTCATATTTTCTGGGCCACTTGTATCTTAATTTCTGCCTCAAGTAATCTCTGCCTCTGGTGAGCATTTTCCATGTCATGCGTTTCTGCAAATCCTATCTTTCCTTGCTCCCATCCCTTCCATTTCCTCTGATCCTACTGAATGTCTTCTTTACTGACTTGTGATTTTAGGGTTTCCTGTTTCCAGGAGCTGGGATCTACAGGCAACATGATGCAATCTGCCAAACCAAATTGCTTTTGACCTTCTGATTAAAGTATTTAAGCCAACCTATGCTCTGCTGCACTCAAAGTGTACGCTGCACATGTTGTTTTCTCCTGCTTTCTTTCTCCAGCAGGATTTTTGGACCAAAACCTTTTTGTGATCATTGCTGCAGTTAAGACTTTTCACAAGGAATCAGTCACAGGCAACATATTTAACAGCTTGACTCTAAAATAATAATGTGTATATAGGAGAGTCATAAAGAAGTTGCAAGTGTTCTATGTTTTGAAACTAGAAAGAATGAGCACCATATAAAAATGCGGGTCTAAATTCACAGCACTCCATGTATTTCCATTTCCATAGCAGAAATTAGGACATACAGTAAAGATTAGGCTTTAAATATGTGGACTATTAAAAAGTATGTTTTTAAAAACAGATAAATGGAAAATAACTGTACCTGGGGATTTCCATGTTCTGTGTCCTTTTAACACCAAGCAGCATCAATATCCAAGTCACACAAATTATTAATAAATTTGTCTCTTTTTCCTTTTAGGAGGGGATAAAAATTGCAGTGAATAGATTAGTTTTAGCTGAAGTTAATGGGAGATTCTCTAAAAGTGTAAACACTGGCCAATACACATGTATAACTTTTTGCTTGTATTTTTAATATCAAAATGCAGAAAGGAAGTTTTTTTTTCTACTGGTTTGTTAAAAACTTGATCTGTCAGTGGTCTTCTCCATGGAGAGAGTTGGACTGGGAGTTTTCCTCTAAGCACATTTGCTGTATGCAGCCCTTGACCAGAAGAATGTTATTTCTCTGTCTTCAGCTGCAGCCAGAAAAAACTCAGATGTGGTGGTACACTCTTAGAGGTTATTCCAAGATTGTACCTCTGCTGGGAGACCAAACTTCAAATGAGCTGCAGCCTTTCCCACACCTGTGGGATGGGGGTCACGAGAATATACGTATGCACATGTCCCCTTCCTTTGAATTCACTTGCTGAATTTGAAATACGTACATGCAGTAGGATTACTCCTATGCTGAATTGTGTGCATAGGTTTCTACAGCTCTGGGAACTCAATGGAAAAATAAACTATGACAAAAATCAGGCAGTCCCATGCTTCCCCTGCTGCCACTCCACCCACTTCAGTCACCTGCAACAGAGCTCTGAGCTGATCCTGGTTTCCAGTTAGGCAACACTTGTAGCAACTTACCCAGACCGAGAACATCATGACTACAGAAAATGCATCCAGGGTAAGTGTACTTGGGAAGCTAAAAGCTTTCTGCTTCTGTAAATCTCAGTACCCAAACAGGACATTTTAAATCCACTGCATTTCTGCATCCATAAAATCAGTAAAATCAATCTCAGAAATGCTGGTGCTGGTCTATTCTCCTTTCTCAGAAGCGTGTACTTACCTGGTAAAGAAAATAGGACTTCAGGGGATGGGAGAAATGATGCCTACTAAATCATGTAAAGTTATCTCTACACAGGACACTGGGGTTTGCACTGGCTGTTGAGCTTTTCAGATGGAGGGGACTGATGTATTTATAGGGTCTCAGCCTCGTTTTTGCTGTACAGTCACATTGCTGTGGCTGCAGTCAGTGTAAGCACCTGTTGAATGAGGAGTGTGGAGCAGCAGGCTGCTCATGAGCTGTGCTCCAGGCTGGCACTTGCAGAGCTTATGTCTCATCCCAGACATGCCGAGAAGGGTATTGCTCAAAAGTATCTGGGAAAGGTTGCAGCCTACACATTCTGTCCAGAAAAACACAGACAGGAGTGTGTGTCTGTACCTGGCTGGTTAAGTGCCCATCAAATTATTTTGCTTCTGCTGCGATTGTGGCATTTAAGGGTATTTTAGGCCATACTGGGATCTCTAGTTACTTAAAGTTATGCCAACCCAAACAAACCCAGTTTCCAGTTGCAGATAGCTGTCTCCAAACTGGTGACCACTGTGGTGTCTGGGGGGGGAGATAAGCAATTCCACAGCACAGGTAATCTCTTCTGAAGCGGTTTTCTTGACCTGATCAGAAAAGCATCGCTCTGAGCACCAAGTCCTGTGCTCAGGGGGTGTCTTTGGGCCTCAGGCACCTGCTGGACTTGAAGTTAAGTACATGTTTACCTTCCCATGAAGTCACTTGGTCTTAATCATATGCTGAAGAGCTTTGCAGAATTGATCCAAAGTTCAATCATGTATCGGGTGTTTGGAGGTAACTGCAAAGGCTTGCAATAGAGTTAGAAAAAAAATCAGTTGCTCTCCACATAACACCCTTACATTATTTATCCCCCTAACTAATTTACAAAGCTACCTGACAGATACCATTTTTATTTTCAGCTGCTTCACTTGTGATCCCTTTAGCTGTTTCCTTTCCTAAAGTTAGCCTGAGTAAATATTTGACTTTGTCCCCTAAGTCACTGCATACCGTTGTGTAACCTAATAAAACCTTTTATTTCATTAGCACCAGTTTATCTAATGTTCCGGACTAATTGAGAGTGGATTTCCAAGAACAAAAAGGAAGAACATGTTCACAACCACAGACACCTCCTCACCTGTTTATGAAAGACAACACAGGCTCTGCGGGACAGAAAAAATAGCGGTAAAAAAATACCACATCTCACCTTTCTGCAATTTTCTCAGCCCATATCAATTCCCTGAAGTAAAAGCCACATCATTCAGTGTTTACATAAAAATGTAAGCTTTAAAGTAAGGTCGCTATTTTCCTCTGCCCAGTAGGGATTACTGGAACAGATTCTGCACTTCCCTGTGTGGAGATCGCCTTCCTCCCTGGGCTCTGCTTTAGCAATCAGGGGGGTGAGAAGTGTTCCAAAGGTCCATGTACTCCTTATGCTGGGGGCCCCAGGGCTGGACACAGTACTCCAGGTGGGATTTCTCAAGAGCAGATTAGAGGGGCAGAATCAACTGCCTCACCCTCCTGGCCACGCTGCTTTTGATGTAGCTCTTGGTATGGCTGGCAGTTTCCAGTCCTCTTGTCATTCTGGATATAGAAACATAAGACTCAAAGGGCTTTCTATACTGATCCCATTTAATTAGAAAGCTGACAGGTTTTTCTCACTACTGTGATATTCCTGAGTGCTGCCACAAAGGCCTGGGTAAGGGGAGCCGCAGAAATTCGTGTATGTTATAAAATAACCAAATGGTGCATGAGCGTGTTCAAGTAGAAATTATTACTGAAACCAAAGAAAGCACAGCAAGGATACAACATCCTCAGATTCAGAGCCTTTTCCACATCAAAGTGCTGGCAAGCTGATCTTGGCATTTGCTTGGGTCACTGTCCTGGAAGCCCATTGGGTACATGAGCTCTGCCGTGCAGCATTAGCAGGGCTGCTGTAAGAAGACACCCAGTGTGTTCTGCTGATGTGGACTGGGGCACCAGAGCTGAGGCACAGGTTTCTCTCTGAGCCACAGGTGGGGATGGATCTTCACAGGGATAAAGGTTTGCTGTTCCCACAGTATTTAGGTATGAGGCAGCAGGGCCACCTGATCCAAAGGTAGAAGGGTTGGACTTGCCACTCAGATTTCTGACTGAATGGCTGCTGAAGTGGAGGTTCTATTTCACCTACACAAATCAAGTAGCTTGTCTGGTAATTTGCCTGTTCTTTCTTTTGAGGTGAGAAGGAGATGGACAGCCCTACCCCAAGCTGTGAGCTGCACTCAGGACAGCGGTAACAGAGGCAGCAGAGAAACTGTCCTTTGCGTACAGGGACAAGTCTCTCCTGCTGAAGTAGGCAGGTGTCCTCAGAGCAAGGTGGGGAACACCTGGAGAGAGCAGATCTGCTCTACAATCTCTCCAGTGAGGGCCCTGGGACCTGGAAGTGTGACCAAGGCTTCTTCTCACCTCTGTGTCCAGGAGATTGGAGGTCCTTTGAAACCACTGGATGCAGTAACTCACAATTAGAAATGTTGCACTTGGAGAGTTTCTACAATGGAAGGTACATGGAGAATCAAGAAACTGATCCAAAATTGCTACAGACAACAAAGAAAAGCCCATTAAGGATTTCCCCGTAACTTGGTCCTTCTGAGGAGCATGTTCTGAGACATTTCTAAGGAAGAAGACCTCTAAGAGCTTAGCCAGTCTTTTAAGTGTCCTCTTTTAAGTTATCCTCTGAAAATCATTCATAAATTCCTATTAGAAGTTCATGAGGCTGCCAGGCTACAAATAAGGACACCAAAAACAGCAAGGAAAAAAGGAAAAATTATGGTAATAAAGTATATGTCCTCTTCTGACTCTTACCCACTTCTGACTTTCTGATCTTCCAAGGTCAACTGCAGATCCAAAGAAGATCTCATGTCCTGCCTCTACAGCCCAGCACTGCTGCCAGGACCCCTCTCAGAGCCAAGACTCAACAGAGCTTCAGCCCCATGCTCTGCCCCCGCAAAACTTGCCCTCACCCAGCGAAAGATGTGTGGCTGGCCAGAAACCGGCACAGGACACACCCAGACAGCTCTATTTTCTTCCCTTTTCACTTTCTCTGTGACTCCTGGAATGTGTTTGCACATGGTGGAAAAAATGCAGAGAGCAGGCAGAAACAGCCAGGAAGGTCACCCTCCCTGCCGGCGCTCAGCTCTGGGGTTGGTAGCTTGTGCCAGCATTGGTAGCCAAAAAAGTTGGAGGAGGCCCTGATGCCTGGAGCAGGTGATGAGATGAATTTTTTGGGGTAATCCTTTATTTTTTTTTTATTAAAAAAGGAAAACGTATCATCTGCACAAACTCAGTTAACGCAGGCTTGCAGTGAGAGGCAAAGTCCGTTTTGATTCAGAAAACTGGCTTGCAATGAGTACAAAATATTTCACCAATTTTCAAACCCATTTTTTCTCCCCTTTTTCATTAATGGGCATCTTTTATCCTGTCCTAAGCAACAGCAACAAGACTAATTAGTTTAACAAGTAAAACAAATGCTTTTATTGACAAAAAAGAACCCTTTGAAATATACATTACGTTCACAGAGGATTAAATTACACCCTATTATCCATTTTCCATAAAATAAAGATTACTTTGACAAATCACAACTAATGTTATCTTTGGCTGATAAGAACTCTGTACTTATTTGTGTGGTTCCTATAAATAGTGTGTTCTGATTCTTTTTCCTCCCTAAAATAGTCAATGATACAGTCTGCCAGGCATTTTCCTGCAATTTGACAATATCACATCTGTGAATTAGGCAGCAAGTGAAAGCTTCATTGTCTGAATATGAAACATGCAACAGTCTCTTTCTTTTCCGTCAGCTCCTCTGCAGTAATCTATCAAACACCTTTCAGCCATATCTTGCTCCATCAAGGTTTCCTTACTGCTAAAGCAAGGTAGTCAAAACAAATTCCTTCTGTAAGGAGCAAAGCCTTTGGGGTTCACCTTTTCATTGTATGCGAAGTCTGTGTGACGACTGTAGCATGAGGGGCTCGTACCCTCATTAGGCCATAAGATATGTACAGTAATGTACAAAAGTGAGCATTTTCAGGTGTAAAGGGCTCCTTTGTGCTTTGTCTTTCCTTAGCTTTGCGCCAGAGGATTCTGCAGATTGCTGGAGACCTACCAGCACCATCTCTGGGTGGACAAACAGCTGGTTGCGGACCAAGCCAAAAGCAATGTCTTGTGTTTCCTTCAGCCCTGCACCAGCTCTGCACAGAGTGGCTCTTTACTGAAGGATGGAGATAGGATACTGGAAAAAGATCTTTGCGTGCCAAGAGGTTCACCCACCTTTTGAGCATTTGGTAATGATATACACCAGGCATGGACACCCCCACTGGATCACAGCTCAGCCGCCTCGCTGGGCAGCCAACACCCAGCTCAGCACAGCACAGCAGCACATGAGCACCTTTAAAAAACTTCCAAGGAGTCTGATGCTGAAAAACTGAAGTTGGTTTCCTACCGTGTAGTGGACCACCAGAGAGACCTGCCCTGCCACATCAATGGTGTTGCCTCTCATACCCCTCAGGACAAATATCCAAGTTCAAATTATATTAATTTCCCACTTTTTGAAATTCTTTCAAGACACACATTTGCTCTGAGTTAAACTACTGCTTTGTATGCACTGGGTGACTCAAAGCATCTCATTTCACTCTATTCAAGGGTTAGATTTGTGTAGCAGTTGTTGGATTGGCTTGAAATTAAGTCTGCAAAGTTCTTAAGACTGGGGGGCAAAAGATGCTTCGGTTCTGGAAATCTTTAACAAGTAAATTCAATATGTGAGTTGAGTTATATGATTTTTGAAAATTCTCTGAACTACTCACACATCATAGCATCAATTTACCATCCATTTGCAGCATCTAACCCTACCCAGGCTGTTTTGGATGGGTGCCCTTATCATAAGCAAATGTCTCTTTTCCTGCATTTTCCCTCAGAAGCAGGTGGCAGTAGATTTCAAATAAACCCACACCCATGTCTGTGTTCCTTTCTGGAGGGTGTGTTTTGCTCATGGAAATATGTCTAACCTCTTTGTTTAATTTTCAAAATTTTGTAAGCATCCCACCCCCTGGGTTGCCCGCAAAGTGACTCAGCAAGCCAAGCAAAGGGATCAAAGAACAGATACAGTTTTTTAAAAGAATGGAAAAGTTTAGCAGTTCTGAAAGTATTTTCCCTCAACACTTACTTCAAAACATTAATAAAAATAGTAACAGCTGAGTCTAACAGACAAAACGCAGGGCTAGAGCCATAAATCTTAGAGAACAGGGAGGAGCACTCTGAAATGCTGCAAAACAAATGGATTATCACCTTTCCAAACCTCCGCAAGCTTCTCTTTTCCTGTAACAGAAAACAAAAAAATCTCCATGGCTGGGCTGCTGCTTGCTTGCTGTAATTAAAACAACTTTTATATTGTATTTCCTTAGCTGCGTGCACCTTTATAAAGCAGGAAGGAGAAAATTGTACACACAGGAGTGAACACATAGGAATTGCCACCAGCGCAGATGAACCACCTTGGGTAAAACCCAAACGCAACTCCGTATCTTGCTGCTCACTGGATATTCTGTGGGTGATACAAGTCCTGGGAACCTGATTCTATTTCAGGGACTCATGTATTGGAATCACAGATAAGGTTCTGATGTAACAAATGGAGGAAGATACAGACCTTGGAGGCCTCAGAGACCCCTTATGTACATGCCACAGGGCCAAACTTCTCCTTGCTTATTCCATCTCCTGCCTCCCATATTTTGCACTCATTTATGCACAGCTGCTAAATCCAAAAGAGAAGAAACAGACCTGCCCCATCTCATGCTACACAACAGTCAGGGGGCTGGGTGCTCGCCAGGAAGACGGGATATGTCGATTCCAAACTCCTTTGGCCCAGAACCCAGCTCTCCCACTTCCCAGGAAAAGTGCTCTTTGTACCAGACAACACATCTGTTCTCAGAACGGGGCTGTCAGGGTGTCACACACAAGGAATGCTGCCTACTACAGGCAGTGTGCAAACCCCTCTTTTTTCCCACCTTCCCCAGTCGCTGCCCAGCACAGAGCAGGGAGTTGCTCTCTCCAGGAAAAGCCACGTCCCTCCAGGAAAAGTGATAAGGAGCACCACCAGAACGGCTGACTGACTCAGCCCAGCCACTGGGGCTGGGGAGCATCTCTTCAGGCATGGGATGCTCAAGTCAGGCCTGCAGTAACTGGTCTGAAAATGGGCCAGGTACTGACACCCAGAGTGACTTCATTTACTGCAATGCTTATGGATCCTATAGCTAATCACAGGACTGCAGCTTCAAGGTTCCTAGTGTGGAAATCAAGGGAATTTCTAAAATAAAAGGGTCAGAAATGCCAAGGTGGAAAAGGCAGGTCATAATCTAATCACGTTTTCCTTCCTACTCTTAGGAAGGCAATCAAGAGGAAATAACAACATGGAAGACAGAGTCAGTAAATCAAATGTTTTTATTGATGTCCTTTCTTATTTGTGACCATTGGTCATTAACTTTAATTGCACATACCAAAATTAGCAATTGACTTTAATTTTCCTAAATTACAACTTCTATAGCTTTTGCATTTTTACCAAGAGAAGACAAAATCATGAGTAAGTCTCTACATGGAATCAAATACAGGCAGTAACTTCTTACTAATCCTCATGCAAACTATTGATTATTTGAGACTGAGGTTGAGCATTATTTCAGGAAAAAGTTCGCTCTTATGAGTATGCTCATCTCAAGCTAATTTATAGTCCTTTCACAACTGATGTAATTTTCATATATTAGATAATAATTACAGGCATATTAAGCAATATTAACATTATTAAACAACAATGAACAGCCGCCTGAATGTATACTATGGCAGTGCAAAATCTGAGTAATATAAAGAACCTTACCTGGTAATTTTCCATTAGAGCTTTTCTCAGCTTCTAGAATTTTTTGTCTTACAGGTCTAGAGATTTTAAACAGAATAAATCTAACATTCATATTTACAGAGAGATTTATGCCTGGCCCAAGAACTCCAGGGACACTTACACTTTCTATACCAACAAATTACTCCCATTTGGAAAAGGAGCTATTGCTTTATCGTGGCATTACCACAGAAGCTGTTTTCTGAGCGCACTGAATGCGTTTTGTGCAATGAGTTTTCCAAGAGGCTAAAACGTATCGCTGCTGCTCTTTATGTCTTGCTCTTTTGCAAGCATACACTGAACTGCACACTTGGCTGCCACCAAATATGTATTTTGTATGTGGACTATCACTACTAATAAAAGTAAAGTAAGTTATTCAATATGAATGACTGCTCATCTCCCCCTTGATGTACATCAAATAAGCCACATATAATGTGAGAGTAAACTCGAGACTGGAATAACTCCGTGGTGCTCCTACATTAACAAAGAGAAGAAAAAAAGTGAAATGCTTCCAATGAAACAGTTTGCTTAACTTATCCTTTAAATTAAACAAATGAACAAAAAACCCTAGTCACAAATCCATTTTACCAACTTCTTGTTTCCTAAAGTTTCTCTTTAACAACGCTTTCCTAAAAAGTAACTACGTTTAAGGAATTTGCAAAAAATTATCACAAGGCGAACAGAGAACAAGTGTCCTACTTTTTTTTCCTCTTTTATTTTCCTCTTTTCCTGGAAGCAGAAGTCCGCTAAATCACAACTCTATATTATGAGGGCTTCTACACAGGGAAGCTTCAGCTTGCACCAATGGAGGAAAGAAATGAAATCTTCACTTATGGCTTTCTATGCATCAGATTGGGACATCGATGCACTCCAGCTCTCCCACATAAATCCCAAGTCACGTAAACCATGAAAATCTCTTGGTGGATTACGAACTGAAAAAATACTTGTACTAGAGCAGATGGACTTTTTCTGTACATAAAAACAAGCAAAACAAAAATCATGTACATGTGAGGGAGGAATGGCTACACTGCTGTGCAAACCCCCTTCCTAAACGACATTGTTACTGGTCCCAGCCTTAGGAGATCAGCGAGTTTCAACTGATATAAGGATTCCTACTGAAAACAACTGCACTAAACCAAAATCCTTCCAGTAAAACAGAATTATAAAAATAATTTAAAGCTTTAATTTCCAGGTTATGTACAAGCATGTAGTTCAAACATTTATTTTTCTGACAGAAAACACCAGATAATAGATTGCAAAAAAACCACACAAATTTTGCCTCAAAAGATTTAATCAACAGGATTTGCAAGAGAGCATCAAGTATTCTGAAATGATTTATGAGCTGCAAAAGTGATGCGTGAGTCATTCAAAGTGTATCAGTTGTATTAAAATTTCAGTTATCAGTGTTTACTGATGGCAGGCTGAGAAAAAGAGTGAGAGAACAGACAATAGAGAAAATAAAAATATTGGTGAGGTCGTAAGAGACATTGGTTAAGCCTGTAGTTGAAAGGATAATGTACAGCAAGGAAAAAAGCTTTTCTCCTTTTTCAAAGAGACTGCACATTGTCAAGGTCCATTTCCATCAGAAAAATACATTAAAATAATTTTCAATCTATATTCTATTTTCTGGCCTATTGAAAGTATTCAAAGACACAAGAAAGACTAGACTTCTGCCAAGCAGATTAAAGAAAACTGCATTCCTACATATTTTAACTATACAATTACACATCCAAATTCAAAGCAGAAAAATAATTCAATGCAAATACTCAAGAAATACAGAATTATGGATTCTGATAAATCTGGGGGACGCACGACTATGAAAGGAGTGCCTGAACTTGATGAGGAGATCTGTGTAGGATGGTTTCTGGATCCTTGTATTCATTTGAAGGATCCATCACAGCTGCATATAACTCACTGTAAGCTCTGCAGACCAGTTCTGTTGACTGTTTTATTATCTGCTCTCTAAAAACCAAAACAAAACCACATAATTTGCAAATTGTAAGGAATATAACTGTATTACATGCAAGAAATTAAAGATACACATTAAAAATACACATTTAAAATCAGTGTGAGTTACAGTAAAAAGCCTTTTACTTCAACTGTGAAAACAGCTCAAAGTTTGAAAAAACGAAAAGCTTCTTTCTTGCGTTGTATCATACGCAGACAAACTCACATATATGACTTGATAACCAAGACAGGAGCTTCTCTATTTCTACAATCAAGCAAAAACTAACAGAAGGATTTAATTTGCATACATTAGTTTCCCACCTGCACTCCCCTGTATCTTTTAAAAGACTGATAAACTTACTGATCTACCTTCTACCTCCAGTGGCTTCTCACTGTCCTTTGTAAATACACACCTTTTTTTTTCATCTACTAGCAAATATATTCAATTTGCTTTTATCTTGACAGCACTTGATTCCATAATCAGAAAAAAACTAGTGATAGTGGTCAGAGATTTAAAACACAACCTTTTACCAACAATGCTAGGAAGTCTGTATCCTGTTATTTTTCTGGAGATAAATGAGTAACAATGCTCACAGGCTGAATGCTAAATTTAACGGGAAAGTTTAATATTTTTTGAAGACAACCTAATAATTTTATTTTACATTATCCATTGAATCAGTTTACTTTAATCATCATGGTGATGGTGTTTACAGTTGCAGATGCATTTTTATCTATTAGAAACAGCAGTTACAACTATTTTACAGCCAAACTCATGCAGGGGGAACTCCAGCAGAAGCTGAGGAAACCAAGGTAACCACAAACCCAGATTCAGCCCTGCTGTAATATGCAGCAGAGAAACAAAGACAACAAAACTGCATCCACTAAAATCAGGGCTGAATTCACTGACTGTTGGGAACTGACAAACTAAAGACATTTCAAAGATTAAGTACAAAAATTTTTGCCTTTACAGGAAATATTGAAGAACAGAAGTCATGAGAAAGCAGATTAGAAAACCAAACGTGCATTTTATTCTGACATACAGTATCCAGCTTTTTCATATACAGCATCAACTGCCAGCGTTACTAGGTTGTTAGAATACCTGAAAAAAGACTGCCCTTATAATAGCAAGTCCAAACCCACTATTAAAAGGGAAATATATTCAGGGTGTTCAGGTAAGACAACTGTCTCTGACCTCAGCCTGGGATCACTAAGCTACTGTAAGACGACAATCTTCTATGAAAGCATTATACACTGATTTTGTGTAAAACTATTGCACCAAATGAATAAATAAAAGAAGTTTGTTAAAATATTCAGAGGACTGAACAGCATCATATGTGTTGTTCAATCAAATAATGTCAGTGTCATTAATCAGTACATTAGGATTTCAGTTGCCATAACAACATGATACATTTATCACTAACACAAATGGCAGCATTTGCTAAAAATAGTAACTCTAGCATTCAGTTTCTGTGATCCAACACGAATGAAAAGAGCTTTTCAAGACCAACAACAATATGAATACATAGCTTAAGACTTTTTAAATGACTGAAGAAATTTGAAAGACAAGAGCATGCACTGGTAATGCCGGAAGGAATGTTCTTCACAGTTGCAAAGGTTAAATGATATTGCCAATGAGTATATAATACACTCATCCCTTATCAAAAGCATGTGGTCTGATTCTGAGAACCAAAGACCTCATAGGTTACAGCTCTCAATTATCTGATTTCAAGGAAAATGTCTTCAAAATTGAAAATTCCAACTACTATAGCCAGAGACTAAAATTACAGCACTATTTAAATATTCTGCTTGAATTTTGATAAAATTATCAATTTTCAAGGCTTATTTACTATCAAAAATATTGACTATCCAGACAGTGATTCTACAAGCATCTCTGTAAATGGGTGTTTTAACTTCAGAAGGATTGCCTGGGTTTAAAGCTATGTGTTTGAAGGCTAATGGGCTAACTGATTCATTTATTTTAATTCTGAGCAGAACCTGACCTATAGCATTGATTATAGCAGGTTAATAAACTTCTGCATGTTAGCTGAGTTGTAGCAGCTATAGCCATTACCTTCACACAAGGCTTCCCTCTTACCTCCCAACTGTCCACAGGTGCAAGATAATATGAATTTGGCTCAAAATGTGCTGAGAGGTTTAAAAAGCCTATCAATGGGATAAGGCTAAGAGTGCCTACATGACCAGTTTATCTTGGTTCACCTGACAGAAGGAATGATTTAGTTCATTTCACTGTGCCAGACTCTTTATGGTAGCATAGAGTCTACCTCTATATGGTACTATATGGTAGCAAGAGTCTACCTCTTAAAATTGCCTCTGTGTTAGCAATGAAAAGTTGAGGCTTTCAAAATACATTTACTGTTATTACAATTTTTAAATAGACCTACATTTAAAAAAAGATAATATCAAGACCTAAAACACAGGTTTAATGCCTTGACACCGAGAAGCAGAAGTTGTGATGTTTCACTGACATTACTGGTCAAGCTACCCTGTTTGATCTGTACAGAGAGTAGAGCTCTCCCACAACAGGGTCAGATTTGCCAGCTGAGCTGTGGAAATGGTAAACCTGGCAGAGACACCCATTGCCAGCTGAAAAGTATCAGCATTCCCAGCGATGTTCCACCTGTATGGTGTGATACTGGAAGTCTTTGGACAAGGAGAACCTGAGCAATGCAGGTTGAGAACCCAGCAGCTGGACTAGCTGATCATTGTAGGTCCCTTCCAACTGAACTGTTCTATTCAACTCCCAACAATAATTATTTTTCCCTTGACATATGTCATTTTGTAAATGCAAGATGCTGTAATACAATCCCACTGAGGAAAAGTACTAGTAATGAAACTCCAAATACTACTGCATTATGTAAAATGTGATGTGCTCATCTGTTTCTGGTATATTCTGTAACCTGCATTCTTCACAAAAGCGTGAAAAATAACGTCAAGGGAAGTTTTTGATCAGTGCAACATATAATTCTCTGAGTTTAAGTACTACAGAAAGTCTTCAGGTGGTTCACATTTAATTGGAAAGAAATTCGCGGCACTTTCCTTAGCCTTAGGGTTCAGTTATTTCCAAAAAACAAGGTAAGAGATAAATAATAAAGTTCTTACTTCCATACTTCAAAGAAGAAATCTCTTAAAAAAATACATTAGGTGAAAAGTAAAATAATCTCAGCACAATATTCCATGAGACAGAATGCCAATATTCTACAGCAGAAGACAACAAAGGTGAAAATTCTAGAACTGACAAAGCAGTGGGGATAAAAGAAATCTTGGAGAATTATGTGTTTCACTTGTCTTTGGAAAGCTTACAAAATAGTTCTAAAACAATATACAACTAAGTTGACAAAAATGCTGACACAGCAGAACATGTTCAAAATAGATTAACGTAATTCATTTTGATGGTGCCTCTTAAATCAAGAGTAACTACTTCAGAAAGTTACAGAGCTACATACTCCTCACTGCTGGTTCAAAAGGAGGACAGTAAGAAAAAACTGAACTGTAACCTGAAGGACAATGCAAATATCATCACAGCTGATAACCTGAATTCTCATCATGATTCACTAAAACCTAATCAAATTCAACTTTGTGATCATTATTCAGACATAACAGAAATTCAGAGGTAAGGTACTTACTTCACAGTGGCACTCAGAAGGAAATTCAGCTGGGACATCAGCAGACTATCTGGAGCAGACAGATAGCGATCAAACTGAGCCTAAGAGAAGAGAATATGAGATCAACATATTAACACCTTGCTGTTATAGAGAAATAGCTAAAACCACAAGTTTCTGAAAATATTTTCAATTACATTAAAAGATAGAACTTAATAATCCAAAACAAATATCTGACTTCAGCACCTCTGCCACCAAAATTTCGTTTCTGATTCTAAGGAATATGAGTGGAGGGCAAATAATGAGAATCCAGCTTTTGTAATTATTCAACTAAGCTTCCTCTGCAGCTGGTGCAGGTACTTATACATCACCAAAGATCACACTGAGTCTGTTCAGTGCAGAGAGAATATAAGACAGCTTCAGAGAGATATCTACTCTGTCCAAGTTAGACATGTTGCTTGATTCTTTTTGCATGTTTCTTTTTACTTTTTGGCAGGGACTCACTGCTTATGTCGAGAAAAACAAAGAGCAAATCACCCACTTCAGGCTTCTTGAACTGCTTCTAAGCCTACTTCTCCTTTCCCACAGAATATAGTGATAAAAAGAGTAGTGCTCTGATTCTAAGAAAAAACATTACTGCTGTCTTCAACAACTGACCAGAAAAATCGTGGCTGCCCCATCCCTGGCAGTGTTCAAGGCCAGGCTGGATGGGATTTTGAGCAACCCGGTCTAGTGGAAAGTGTCCCTGCCCACGGCAGGAAGGTTGGAACAAAATGGTCCTTAAGGTCCATTCCAACCCAAACCATTCTGTGACTGTGTGGTCAAATCGGTGACTACTGAGAAGATGAACCCAGGTCTTCTCACAGGTGAAAATACAAGGAATATTGAACACATATTACACTAAGGAGCATTTTGATTAGATAGTGAGAGGAAAAATTCTCATCAGGAATGTCATCAAACGCTGAACAGATTATGAAAAAAAATTATATAATCCCCATCCTTGGAATTATTCACTAAAACAAGGCCCTAAGTAAGTTTATCTAATGATGGCAACTTTCCTATTCATTCATTCACTGAATGAATAATCTCAAGCTGGTAAATCCTAAAATCCACATCCATCCATAATTTAAAACATAGGCAAAAATGAATAATGAAGTCACAGTTCTCACAAATTAGTTTTTTGGGGTTTTCTGCCCTTGTTTGGAAAGCAAGGGAGCTTTTGCTGAGAGGGGTATGGACTTAGCAAGCACTGCATTAGCAAGCATGCATGAACAACTTAAAAGCCTTGGGACCTGGAACACTTTCAAGCATAAATGGCAGGCAGTGAATCTGCCTGCAAGTACTCCCCCCTGGTTTAAATCCTGAGAAGCCAATAGATTAGGCTGATAGATTGGATTTATGTGGATTTGATTGCAGCATACTTGGTTCCATTCTGGTTAAAGTGTGTTGACAGAAGCAGACGTTAAGTAAAGTAATGAACAAAATAAAGCAGTTGGATTCTTCTCTTAACTATTGAAGGGAAATTATTATGTACCACTATAGAAAACAGAGTTGCATATATATAATTTAAAGAGAAGGTCCCCAATCTGCAGCCTTTAAATTCGCTGTCAGTCTACAGAACCATGATAAATAGAAGATATTTTAAATGCAAAATTCCTAAGTTTTAATAAGAATGCATGCTGATCTCAGTAAACCACTGAGTGCTCTGTGCCAGAGCTCTGTTCATCCAACCAGCCTGGGAATTGCTGGTTTAAATCCTGAACAGAAAAAAATGGGCTACACTACCATAATTGGGATGCATTCGACATACAAGTTTTTTGAAAAACCTTTTAAAATCCCCTTTTTTTCCATGAGTGTGTACATATACTGCTGTATGAGCAGGCCTTTACAGTTAAACTTTAAGAATAAAGCTAAACTTGGCTAAGCAAGAAGAGTGACAGATTATATATTATTGCCTACTGAACTGTGATATTGCTATCTCTATGCAAAATAGCCTTCACACACTCTAAGAAAAAATATCATCTGATAATTTTCTTTAAAATACATTGTAGCTTTCAACTTAAAAAAACGTAACTGTGACATACACCCAGAATCTAACTTCTGAGTAAAGCTGAACTATTTGCATAAAATCAAAGCCTTAGGACTAAGATTATAAATGATACCAGAACCTATATTTCAAAGCATAGAGGCAAAAAAAGCAACTTTGGTGATTAAAACTAATTAGAGCTAAGTATTTGCTTTTAGCAATTTAAGATGACTCATGGGACAGCAGTCTTGTAAGTAAAGTTCTGTTTCTCAAGGCTTAGAAACTGATATTCTATTACTACCCCTTCAGAAATAATTTATGTATTTATTACTTCAAGTGGTCAAATTACTACAAATGAAGAAAGTATTCCCAGACATGTAATTCAGTTATTCTTAAAGAGTAGGACTGATTAGATGAGTATCTTCTACTACAGGTGAATATCTTCTAATCATATAATTAACAGTATCCTTTACCATGTCACAGCACCACCACCATAACATGAAAGTTAAAAATGCTTACCATTGCAACCTTCAGGGACACGGAATCCATACTTGACAAATTTGAAAGAGGACCCTAAGAATCAGTAATCAAACAGGGAGATAAAAAAAGGTCATACTGGCATATAGAAAAAGATAAATAATAAAGTCTACAATCAGTTCAGTAGTTAATTTTGATCTGGTCCTGCTACAGGATCTTAAATGTTTGGAAACTGTATTACCATTTCAGTACTAAAGTGCTGTTAACAGTCCATTTGAATTCTACCGCTCCCTTAAATTAACAGCTGAGAATATGGAATTCTTCATATGTCCTTTCAAATCCTTTTTTTCCTTCATCACCATAAATAAAGCCAAAACTAGCCTTCCACAAGGTCTAGAATAAAGACTGAGCTGCAAACTGGCTACATCCCCTTGGTATTCCAGACTTAGGAGATAACAACTTTGCTCTGTCTGTTCTTGGACCGTGAAGAATTCAGACCTGCTTCCCAGTGAGCCTTCTGTGCTGCTACGGCAGTACAGTGCACAAATGCTGCTTAACCCCCTAGCAAATTCTGCGACATCACCTCTGCAGCCAGGCAGCTGTACACATAGAAATGAAAATTGCTACATTCCATTAACAACCTGCCCTAGCCGACTTGAAATTGGTTTTAAAACAGGAGATAGGCTCATGAATAGAAAACTGAGTTATTAATCAGATTATTTATACATTTATTTATTCATCTTTATACATAAAAATCTGTTGAGTTGGAGCACTTTATGCAAAATTATTAGCTGAAGAAACAACATAAAGCTCTCCAACAGAGTTCTGCTTTCTCCAGAAAACACTGTTTTTCACTTCTACAAAAGATCACAAAAGGACATAGGCACAGCTGAAGGGAAGAAGGGCTGTATTAACACCTACCACATTGCAACTGTGCTTCACAAGAAAGGGAGAGCGTGAGCTCTGAATTCCAGTTTTCAGCTCCTCTAAGAAATCTCAAGTTTTCACTTTGAGAATCTCACTGTCTTGGTACTAGAATAGCTACAGCCACAAGTAAGGATGAAAGGAGAAACTATTTCAAACTACTACTAAACTCATCTGCCAGTTTTCCACAGAAGAAAAATGCAGCAATTACCAAATGCATGCAGCTATCTATGGACTCCATGCGGGTGCTACAGGAAGCAATGAAGCAGCTGAATGCTACGTACATACACAGCAGGTCTAATATGTTCTAGGTACCAAGGATGTGCTGGTATACACACCCAGTGTGCACCAGACAAGCAGTACAGAAGGACTGCTGCACACCAACCCTGCCAGGCCTGCTACACACAGAGGAGGGGCAATCTGTAGTTGCAAGGTGCCTTTGTCTAATAGTCCTGGTCCCATGTGAAAAACAACAGGCATTACTGAATCTTTGCTTTCAGAGGAAGCCTAATTTGCAAAAACATTAGTGCCATAATTCTACTAGTTGGCAAGTGTGTGGTACCCCCTCAATGTGTAAATTCTGTAAGCTCACCTGTTCTGGTTTGTGTTGCTGCAGAGCGTTATAAATGTAACTCAGACCAGCTCTCGTTAGCACGTAGGAAGCTTGCTCATTTATGAGTGTATCTAAATGAGCTTCAATCTGAAATGTTAAGCATAAGGAATTTATAAAGAGTGTGTGAGAATATTAGATGTAACAAGTTCTGGGGTTAAAAGGTCTAGAAACACAAATAAGAAAAAACCACAAATAAGGAGAGTGATCAACAAACAAGGAAATATTACAAATACGTACAGCATAATTATTTTATCCATTTACATCTTTCATATTGGAAGGAACCAATAATAAAAATGCAGAGAATTCTTTCATGTCTGACTAATAAAAGAACCTGGTTTTTTTGTATTTGTAAATGCAATTCCACCAAAAATGAAGATTACAGCCTTGATCTTAAAAATTCCTATATAATTTTATTTTGCTGTAATTCTTGGAAATATGTGATAAAAATCATTCAACTCTTATTGAAAATACTGACAATAACATGGCAGTTTTACAATAAACAAGAGAGTCTTTTGTAAGGAAAATAAATCTGAAACTAAATCATACTCAGAACTGATTTTAAATTCAATACTGATAAACATGTATTTGAAAAAAGTTAACTGAAAGAACAATACACAATGAAATTACAGTTATGCATTTTGTTTTAATTATCTTCATAAAAAAGAGTTGTAAGAGTGTTTTACATTCTTAATATAATCTTTACTTTGCAGGAAAACCTAATCCCTAAATCCAGTCGCAGCAGCAGCAACCGTTTTTCAGTTTGAGTGTTCTCAGAAAGACATTTGGGTATATATACATTATTACTTCATTTTTACAGCTAACTAACTCACTTTTTTCTTTTCTTCCAATCCTAAAGAAAACAAAAAAAAATTATAATATATAAAAGTCTACTAAAATGTTAGACTTTTTTGTCTGATACATAAAAAGTTCACCTTTTTGCTTCCTAAAATTGTTTAGAACACACTTTCCTTTTTAAATCAGGAGGGAAATCTTAATATTTCAATTTGGAGTTTTTAACTTAGTGAGTTCTTCTTCTATGGAAAACGTTTCTCCTAATAAATATGCCATTCTAACACCACTTGAATAACCTACTTCTGTATAATCGTAAAGATTTTTTTCAGTCTGTTCCTGTATTTGTAAGATGTTTGAAGAAAGTAAATGGTATTAAATGTCTAAGCTTCAGCTCTACTGCTTTTCTGAAATCAATTGCAACGTTTACTGTGAAAGAAACTCTGATAATAGAAATTAGAAATACCCCAGACAGTTTGGTGAGGTTGCCTGTTTGTTTCAGGCTAAAAGGTGCTAGAAATTCTGATCAGGAGTAGAAAGTGAAAAATGGCTCACAGCCAATCCTTGCTGATTCCTTCTAATAAGAAGTTGTGACTTTTTTCAAGCCCCCCAGCTCTAAAAGCTCTTTTGAAATGTATTGCAGACATATTCACGAAGCAAAATATAAATGGGGAGTGTCCAAGTTTTTGTGAGTCAACAGTTTCTGAATTTTCACTTCCATTTCAAAATTGTACCACATCTGAATTACTACCCCGGGATGTGAGGGAAAACCAAATAAATGAGAAAAGAGAGGCAGAAAGCAGGACTAAAGCTGTAACTTCAGCTACACTATATTCTAGTACAAAATAGATGATGATCTAGTACTAATTATATGATGGAATACAGTCAGCCATTTGACTGAGCTTTCAATTTCCATCTGCTTCTTCTCATAGCTTGCAGATAAATATTAGAATGATGAGGATAATGAAAATGTTCACTGATCTGGGTTTATCTGCAACTAAACCAACACAACCAAATCTTTTAATCACTGTTTGTCTGTTTAAAATGAAAGATGCTACCTGCTTATGGTCTCGGACAAGAAGCCCTCTTATCCCATTTCCCCGACTTTGATAATGTTGGCTTTGGGTTGATTTTAAGATAAATATGTTCACATCACAACTTACAGTGTGCAAAAATCAGTAGTAAGTTCATTTGCTTTTGGGGCTGCTAAGCTTACCTGAAACTGCAACATTTCTAGACGTTTGTCAGTGAATTCAAAAAGAGCCAAAGTAGTTCTCATCATGTAAAGTGAATTTACCATGAAGGTTGCCATATCAGCTGTGCCCAAATTACTAGCAGACATAGTACACATCTGTAACAACGGATCCAGCACACAAGACAGAACCTAAAATAGCAAACACACAGAAAAGAGGGAGGGGAGGCAGGAAATGTCACATGAAGCTTCTAACCTCATTCTGTCTCTATCACGTATTTATTCCCCAAAGCAGAATAAAGAAGAATGAGTTTCCAACTGTGAAAGCAGTTTTCTACTGGATTTGTCAGCAGGTGATCACCTACCACAGTGATGGGGAAAGTATAAAAACCTGAGAAGAACAGATTCCAGCCTAGCAGGAGGAAGAATAACCCAGATTAGATAATTGGCAATTGTGCAATCTTGAGGATGTATTTACTTAATGGAGTAGTAATTGGATAACAGAATTTAGATACTGTGTTAAGAGTAGCACTCCATACTCAACTGTAATTATCCATTTTGTTAGTCACCCTCTTATTCACATTACAAACTCTGGTTTGATAGAGAGCTCCAAAATGGGACCAGACAAAAAGATTAATGTTCCATCTATCTTGTGTGCACCAAAACTAAGTTACACATTCTTTTTTTGCCCCCCTCCTTCCTCCTCACGCACATAAAGCAGTTAAACATTCTTGTACCTGCACAAAGTCAGCCTGACGGGCATCAAGTGGAATAACAGATGAGTCATGAGATGCCAGAACCTCCCGCAGCAAGTTAAGTGTCTGATTTAGAGCAGAGCTTGGGCCAAGATCAGGAGGTGGGAGTTCAACCTGAAGAACAAGATTATGTTTGTGGGGGTTTTTTATTAATTTCATTTACAGCAAACACCATCCAGTCCATTAGCACAAATACAATCAGCTAGTACCAAAATTACGTGTAGGCACACAGAAAAGAACTTTAATGTGACACTGGACAAATCTAGCACATTTCAGACAGTAACTGCCTCCAACTTGCAGCATAACCATCTCATTCAGTGCCAAATAAGCAACACTGAATTCCTCCTTTCATTCAGACTATGCCTATTTTACCATCTGGAGAAACCCAAACGCTACCGGTTTTGGCAGTGAAAAAAAAAATACATTTACTAGATTAGGTGCCAAAGAATAGCCACCTTGTTGGCACCACTGAGTTCACTTTGAGCAGGACCTCCTGTAAACACTTCAGAATCTAGTGCAGGCAGAGCTCTGGGAGATGAGAGCCATACTGCAGCAGTTCTTGACAAGGCTGCACAGCCCCTCTGATGCTGAGTATGAGAGCTGCAGTCACAAATGCAACAGTCTTAATCCCCAGCAAGCCTGTACCTTAAATTGCCAGTACACAAACGAACTGCACACATGCTAACTCAAGTACACCTACATGAACTGCAATGAGACTGCACAAACTGAAACGCAGGCTTACACCAAAGGTAAGAAGCAGGTAATGTAGATGTTTAAAAAACAAAGAAGGAAAGTTTGTGTATATTAGAGAAAAAAATGTAGTTTCCAAGTCAAATAATGAATATTGGGCCCCCTTAAATGGACTGAAATTCTATGCTATTTTTAACCCAGGCTCACATACTTTATTTAGTCCGTTCTTTGTAATAGGCAAATACTCTTTAAACACTTCATGAAATATTTATAGAAAATTTAGCACCTCTTTTTCTCAACACACATTTCTTAGGTTCCACTCCAAACATAGCTGCATCTTTTTGTCTCCAATGCTGCCTCAAACTGGCTTTCTGCAGCCTCCAAACCCTTACTACAACCTCATTTCCTTCTGCCAACAATCCACTTCCCACCTTCCTCTCTTCTGCCCATCCAAGGGCAAACACAGATGTGGCTGGATCATGTGGAAGTAAGGAGATCCTCAGCAATACACAGTAAGTTAAGACTTAAAGGCATAATCTCTCCAGAAAGAAGCAGGGAGAAGTAAGTTTGGATGGGACTGGCCCATGTGTCTCAGTCAGGGTATCAGGCCACAGCAGAGCAATGCAGCGTGCACTTCTGCAGTGCTCTTAAGACTCCAGCTCAAAAGAAAAGACAGCAGCTTTGGATGGCTCCAAGTCATGGGCAACATGTTCCATAGCTTCTCAAATGAGAAATACTGATGAATGGCATAGTAATATGAACGTCTGAATCTTCAAGCTAATAAAAAAATAAATTCCAAGGGGCAGAGGCTGATGGCCAAAGAAACCAAGAAGGAGAGCACAACAAACATTTTCAGAGCAGAATATTACAGAGCCTTCTGGAAATGAATCTTTACCTGACGAACATGCCAGCAAAGAAAGAAAAAACACTCTCTCTTTGAAACCAGGCCAAACTTTCACACTTTGTGTTTTGAAACATTTGAGATACCACACGTCCCCAGACTGTTACCAAGACAGATTTAATGAAAACTTCTTTCATCCTTCTGAATATAAAGTGTTCCTCTAGTCTCACTTTCCAAAAGGGAGTATACTGAACTCAAGGAACGAACAGAAAACGAAATCTGATAGGTTCAGAGAAAAGTTCTCCAGCCCAAGAGATCTTGAAAGCACGAAACAAATATTCTAGAGATGAAGTAACAGTAATTCAGAAAGAGGCACTGAGGGCTGATCAGTAGTAACGTTTACTGATGCTTACAGTGCTGAATGACTTTCTTCTTGTTTCTTCTTGTTATTTTTAGGGGTATTGATTGTGTCCTGAACACACCATTCTCAGACTTGAACTGAACCATGTTCAGGGATATTTTGGGGTTACTTTGAGACTGGAGTTTGATGGAGCTTTCACTTTCAACACACATTTAGATCATGGCAATGATAATTTCAGGCTGCTTTGCACAGAACTTTTGTCTCCTGAAGAAGCTAGTGCTCCGAAGCTCTTAAATTAGCTTTGTCTTTCATTTATTCTGTTCCTTTACAGTTCACTGTCTTCTAGGTAAGAGCAAGGAACAACATCATGGAAGAAGAAAATACAGCAAGGAAAAAAGATTTAGATCACTAGATTTTATTTGGGTTACCCTGAAATTCCTGACTACTGCAATAGAGACAAAATTGTCAGTAAGTAGAAGGAAAATCAAAATAGTGCTATATTAATTTTGAAAACCCTAACTTTTGACACATGAATACAAAGTGAGGGCTTCTTTCTCAAAATTAAAAAAGAAAATTTAAAAAGACGCTTCAAATTTAGAGAGGAACCTACAGACTCCAACTCATGAGCACTAATCACTATTCTAATAAAAAAGTAATTGATGCCCTGAATGTTACACATGCACTAAGAGATCATTATAATTGATCCTATTTCCAGGAAAATAGGTTTCAAATACATGCTGAGTTCTACCTTTGAGGCACCTCTTTCAGATGCAAGCTAGACAACAGTAAACTAAAACATGATTAGGGAAGTTCTGCAGCAGCGAGTTCAACTGCATTAAAACATACTCTAACACAGTATTAAGTACCTAATCGGTTTTAACTACCAGTTCAGTCATGCAGAAATGATGCCAAACAGTTCTTCAGCCTTCCAAAAAACCCAAGAAATTACCCATTTTAAAAATCCAATATATAAAATTGAAATGAATTCTGAAACTGATACTGAAAGTTGTACATAACCTTTAGTACAAAAATTTTAATCTTTTTTTCTGCATAATTATTGGGGGGAACAGATACTAAGCCAGTAATCTCCTCCAAACATATAATCCAGAGCAGGTTTCCCTATGACAGCAAGTAGCTCGAAGGATGTCTTACAGAATTTTACAAACAGCAAAGGAAAACACAGAGAAAAGAGAAGGCAGTATCAACAATCAAGATGAGTGTACATGTATGTTAATTGTTTGCCTTTCTCATTTACAAAAAAAGGTTACATTTTTTCAAAGTGCAAATTTTCTTCTGAAAATACTGTACAGTTGATCATAACTTTACATACTACGCTACTTGAACATTAGAAAGTTAACAGTCACAATGTTCATGAGGGGAATGGAATACTTCCTTCACAGGGAGAGGCTGTGTTCTGCCTGGAGAAGAGAAGGCTCGGGGGAGATGTTGTAAATGTGTATAAATATGTGCAGTGAGTGATGAAGATGGAGACAGACTCTTCTAAGTGGTGTCCAGTAACAGGTCAAGAGGCAATGGGCACGGATTAAGGTACAAGACAACAATTTTTACTGTGAGGTTTAGTCAAGCACTGGAGACAGTTGCACAGTGAGGTTTTAGAGTCTCTGTCCTTGGTGACACTGAAGTCCTGCTCTAGCAGACACTCTGTGTCGTGAGCAAGAGGGCTGGACTAGATGTTTTCTAGAGTTTCCTGCTGAACTCATCCATTCTTTAATTCTGTGATACTACTACCAAATAAAACAAGATGGTAATTTAAAACGCACAATTCCACAGAGAAAGCCCTACTTATGAGTAACGAATGGAAAGTTAGTGGCTTTTATAAGAGCCTAATCAGCTTTAAATACTGCGTCTTAAAAACCCCCACTGGCAAGGGCCAGATCCAAAGTACTACAGAGTGGAACCTTGCAAAAATGTTATGAATTTTTTATGCTGTCAGTTAACACTGAGAAGCATCAACTGCAGAAGTCCATTCTTCTCAGCTGAGACAATATTCACCAGCACTCCAAGGAACGTGAGTGCATGTCTACCAGAGAAGCTGTTTCAAGATTTTCTGGTCCTATTAGGATCCTACAGAGGTCAATGAAATAGAATGCCTAACGGCATGCTTGTCTTTTCAGCTATCAGGTTGGTCTTGAAAGAAAAGACAGTGAGTTTTGCTTTATTAACATGGATCCATTTAAAAGCACAACAGCATTCAAATCACAACAACAATAATCAGTCTTATTCAATCTGCCCCACATCTGATTTCCCAGAAACCTAATAGGTTTCATTCTGGCAGGAATCAAATTATGAAGGAGAAGTTTACAATTATTCCCATGCAACGTTTTAGTACCTCTCTTGCTGACAAAAGAAAATGCAATCAGAGCTTTTAATTTGCATGCATCTACTCTAAAAAGAACAGCATTAAAGAATAATAATTCCAAAACTTAATTTGGGACACTCTACTAATAGTCTTCTAACAGCTCAGACAGCAGATGACTGGAGTTTGGCACAATCTTTCTCTAGTGCCCTTATGATAATTCTCATACCATTTTATTAAATGTTCACAATTATTCTTTCCTTTAGTAATTGTTCTGGAACACTAGTGAAGCCAGAGAAAGGCCATGTGGGCTTGAAAATTCCCACTCTCCTAATTGTAACAGCTGGTCCAATAGAACATACTGACATTGCTTGGTCTAACACACTTGTTAAAATACCTCACCAATGGACTCATGATATTAAACAACTCCCATATTGAGAGTACTGAAAGAGCAGTCCATCCACTGCAGTCCATCAGGTCCTTTGAACTTTACTCCCAGTTTCACTGGAACAGTTTCTGTTGTTCTGACAATTATTTTCATTCACTATTTTCTCCTGGATTTATAATCATCTGTAAAATGGTCATCTGTAATGGGCTGTTCTTAGATCTAGACAATGAGTAACAAAAGCAGAATCCTGAATTCCTAAATATTTGATTTATAAGCACAGAGTGAAAAGGATTGTAACAATAACTCTGATCCACTTTACTAGCACGACTGGTGGACCCAAGGCTGGGTCCAAAAAAGCTAAAAAGCAACAAATACAAACACATTTTTTTCAGCATAAGGACACCAATACTGGCCAACGAACATTCTGGTTCAACCAAGAACCAGAACTCATCAATTGCTACCAGAGCTAGAAAGTACTGGCAAGACTGCCCAACACTTCCTCTGAAGGGTAAGAGCCAACAAGGCAAAGGAGAGACAGTGTCTGCAGTAAGAACTGATGCACCAAACCTTCAGTGACAGAGGAGGTAGCTGGTGATGCACAGCTTCTGTAGGATGCCAAGGTTGAGCTCTACAGCAGCCCCAGAATCTCAAAGTCGTGAATGGCATTTTAAACCCTAAAAAAACAGTGGCTTTGCAACAACTCTTTTACCAAGCTCCGTGACAGGTTTCAAGGAGAACCAAAGAGACTCCCTGGTGTACTGCATTTCTTTGATAACAATGGACTTGCTTTCCAGCAGTCTGCTGAATATTTCTGTCACATGGATTTCAGCTTGAACAGAGCTACCTGAGAAGTCTGAGTGAGAACACCATAAAAAAAGCTTTCTCAGAACAAACAGTTTGAAGCTGAGAGCTGCTGACTATTTTATTTTCAGATTCCAACCAGGATGCTTGAGATTTTCTTATGTAATGAAAAAAAAGTTCATAGCAAAGTGCTTCTGGGCAAACCAGTAAGTATTCTGAAGTAACCAGGGATTTCCCTCTATCATTTACACTGATGGCTTGACAACCAAGAGGGAGAATCCTATCTAAGACTGCCTAAAAGCTTCCATACACCTCCACACTTGTGACACTCCTTATGTAATATGGGACTCTTCTCAAAAATAGATATGAAGAGGAAGCTATTTTCTTGTCCTAGAAAGAACAGCCTGAAGTCTCAGTTTCCCATTGTGCTTTAGAAATTAAATCCCAGGCAGACTGAAGGCAATGCTCAGCTCAGGATAATCAATAATCTAGGGAATTGAATTGTCTGTGGTGATGAGGACATCAAATTACCATCCTGTCATTTGTCTACATCCTAAGGATGGGATCTTGAGGAGTTAGCATATTTAATGAAACCTGCTTTGTCTAAAAAATCTTTCCAACTAGCTATACTTAAGTAAAGATTTGCTTAAATCATATTCTGGTCTATCAACTACTACATAGAATGTAGATATTCAAAAAGCAAATTAACAGCAACAAAAGATGATATTGAAGAAATAACGATCATTAAAATTCTCGACCTGACAGGCCATTCACCACTTTCTAATAATCTAAACAGAAGAGGCACTTAAATCTATAGAAAGAAAAGTATTTTTACTTAAGAATATCCCATTTGCATTTTAATCTATTTCCAAAGTTATTCAAATTGCCTTAAGATTTGTATTTTAATCAAAGTACTGGACAGTTGATATTCTTTGAAACAGGTTTATCAATGCCTTAAGATGCATAATCTAAATTGAAATAAGAAACCACAATTTCCAGATTGTTCAAGTGAAAAGTAATTTACTAAATTTCCCAGTGAATATTCTCTATCTGCACAACAGGAACAGCAATGAAGCCTTTGCAGTTGCCTACATAAGCACAAAAGGTCCATCTTCCAGGGGTTTAATATTCTATGAAAATTAAAAAAAAAAATCTGGAAGCAGTTGCAGAGCATACATAGCAGTCAAAAAGCTGGTAAAAAGGCTGGGATGTGAAGAAAATCCTACTATTACATATACACAATTTTGGTCTGAACACACATTTAAAAAAGTGTGGTAAAAAAGCAACCTTCAGTTTCTTCAAAATGTAATGGCATTGTGACATTCACTACTAAATTTGCAAAGACAAATGAAAAGGCATAAAACCTGCTTATCTGTACAGTAACACACAAAAAACTAAGTAACAAGATAATTAAATCTATGATAAAAAAAAGGTCTTTATCACATGGAAACGAATGTTTCTCTGAGTGTAATTGCCTATAAATTCTGTATTTTTTATGAAGCAAAACTAATTTCAGTCATGAAGAGGTAAGACATCATTCTATCAATTCAGTAATCCACTCACAAAGGGTAATAATACAAGGTGCACAGTTACAAAAACTACACACTAGAACAGTAAGATTTCTTCTCAGACATAGTGTTATTTCATTGTTAACTCCTGAAGCAGATTAATAGATGATTGTGCAAGCCTTTGCTACCTATACATCTAACAGTCCTCTAAATCTCTTAAAGCTTTTGACCTCAATTAAATTCTGAGGAAAGATCGTCATAGGGCACACAGGCAATGTAATATTGTAAGCGTTTCAGACTTAATTTATAAATGTGTTTATGAGAAAGAGCAATATTATGATCTTTTCCCATTACATGGTAGGCTCGGTATGCCATTCATTACTTGTAATAAAACACCACTGAAGGTGGCAGTGCAATCACTGCCTTCATTTAAGGCCAGTAAAAGCAAATTTGACTACTTTATAAAACAATGACAGCATCAAGAACTGGTTACATCCAGACTGGGGGCTGAGGGAAGGGGAACTAAGAGGGCAAAGAGGACTACACAACCTTCCCATAGTGACAATAGAAAGAACACACACTATGAACTACAGGATCATAATTCCTTTATCATTCTTCTTCTGAATTCTACACATTTCTAAACTGAAAACAGTGAATCACCAAAAAAAAACCACAAAGACTCTGAGTTACAACTGATTTTCCTGTGAGTAGGAAAATCATGCTGGATCCTGTTTGAGTACAGATGTAATATCCAACAGGATAAATAAATAGAAAAGAGATGAATACAGAGATGTTTTCAAGCCAAGAAAATTTCTTTCCTTAAGCACTTTGTAAGCAAGGAGCAGTCATACATTTTTGCTAAGGCACATCACTGATTTCTTTTCACACTAGAAAAACGTACACGGAAATAAAAAATTTTTATTTCCTAGGACGTTTTTACGTCCTAGGAAATAAAACTTTTTTTGGTAAATTCATGTCCTTGTCCATTGCATGTTTGAGGAACTCAGCTTTAGCTGATCCTTGAAGAAGCATTAATAGCAAAGGAACTATTACTGATATGACACCACATTCAAATTGAAATACCCGACAGCAACAATGCATTAAGTGGCCTTTAGTAGTATGGACTGAGGGTGGTAGCAGCTATGGAGTAACCCAGTGAACGAATGAAACCACTGAAAGAAATCCCTGGGATATCTGGGAGAGAAGAGGAGGAACAACCGCTTCCTTGAGAAAGTCATTCCCCAGCCCCTGCAGAAAGACAGGAAATTAGGACTGGACAGGCTGTGCTGAAATGAGACAACTCATTCAGGACCACAGAACAATACTGATGAAACTCAGAAAACCTGACTGAGTGGTCAGCAAATAACAAGTCTTTGCACAAAGAATAGTTTCTGGAAAATAACGTATTTTTCAGGGGTTTTTTTTTTGTTTTTGGTGGTTTTTTTGTTTTTTTGTTTGTTTGTTTTTAAGTTAAATAATTTAGAAATGCATTTACAAATGTTACAGCAATGTTCCTGTGGTAGAACTATTTTTATAATAGACAGAAAAGCCTGAATTTTGTTTTTACTTAGCTTACCATTTTGGGATATACCTTGCAACTTCAAAAAAGGAATAATGCACAATTAACTACTGATCTGATGATGCATTAATACAAATTATACAGCTCAAATGCCTAACTTTGCTCTATTGCACTTAAGAAAATTACCTAATTTTGTTGCTTCTCGTAGATTTTAAAAATATGTAAACTGCTCTGCAAAAAAATACTGCTAACAACAGGATTTTAGCCACATATCCACAAACCTCCCACAATTAACAGAATTAAAATACAAACAGCAAGTTTGTAATGTAATTCCGTAACTAAAATATAGAAAATACAAGACTTCAACTTCAGGAAAAGCTGACATATAAACCAGCTATTTACCTAGTAATCTTAGTAGACAAAGGGAAATGGAAGCATGTTTTGAAACATGAAAGCTGTACAATTTTGAAACAAACCTTGTCCATTAGTTTACTTGCGTGAAGACTCAGGCTATTAAAGAATATTTTCTTGCTCAACAAATGCATTTCTTCAATTGTTGTCAACAGTGTGGCTGCACTGTTTCCTACAATACCACTGAAAGCAAAATTAAGATTATTTAACAAATCTAAAGGGGGAACAACATGATAGTCAGATACTTAAATATAATTTCAAATAAGATTCTTTTTAAAGTGGAAAATTTAGAGCAAATAATTGCAGGGAACATTTCTCCATAATGGCTGAGAGGTAAGTTAACTGTAAGAACAAGCATCATAAAGTATTTCATTAAGCAGGTATTAAATACAGGCTATCACACTTGCACAAACTTTTTTGTAGGGTACTGGGGTTTTGCTTTATTATGTTATAAATCTACTTCTGTTATAGAAAACAAATTATGTAACAAAAAGGGTTAACAATATTCTATCATACTGTCTGTTAGGGATAGCATTACCTCTCTCCTTTCCTCACTGGGATGCTAGGCACCTCCAAAAATATAAGAATTCACGCCTTAGCACAGACACCACATACCCCTTAAGTGGCCCTACAGGACTATGCTCCTCTCACAGATACACCCTCCTCTGTCTATAGGAATGGCACTTTTAAGCTACAAACTGGCAGTGAAAATTCATTGTGTCATAACAGGACTAAACCTGTATCTCGATTTTCAGATTGTAATCTTCTGTTTAATAGATAATTTCTCAAACTGCTTTTTCCCTTCATCAGTGAGGTGCACCTTCTCTATACATAGGAAGTTATTCAGCTGGTAGAAGGTACTGCAGTGGCCTTTAAACATTGTGTTGTTAACAAGACAGAAACCAACAGGTAAGACTGCTTAAGACATTCCATTTTAACATCACATTTCAATTGCACCAAGCTTTATAACCACAGGGAGACACTAACTTTGGAGACAGAAAAATGACATCAAAATCTTTCAGGATTTTTGGACAATAAAATTAGGAATAGCTCTTATGTGCGTTCTACTGTAGACCTGCCATCACCATTGAGGATTTTAAATAAGCTGGGAGGTGCCCAAGAACCACTTATCCCAGTCTGCCCAATATCTAAAATATTTTCAAACAAAGAAGATCAAATACTAATATTATGTTTCAAATTCTCAGCAGTTCAGTCCAGGGCTGTGGAGGAAGATTTTTCTGCTGCTGCTGTTTCTAACCAACATGAACTACAGCATATGTGACGATACATAAATTATAGATAAATTAGCAGCTCTGGCTTTTCTCCAGTTTCTGTATTCCTGGTGGTATCTGGAAGCTTGGAAGGTGACCAGTGCATCTTCAACAGTGAGATATAGGAGCGCATAATTAGGGAAAAAAAGTTATCAAAAAGTTATCAAAACATCAATTGTTTAAACAAAAAAACAGAAAAACAAGTAATTTCATTTAATAACATTTTCTCAAAGCGGACTTGACTTTGTAATCTTAAATATTTTGTAGAGTTTTTTTGTATACTATTTGAATCTATACAGAACAGTAAAGAACTAGTTACTGTGGCAAATTGATGCTATACTCCAAAGCAGTTTTGATATGAACTGAGGAATGGCAGTGGGTAAATGGTTTCTGCTTGATATCACACGTGTTTCTTCTCGATGTTATAGCGCAGAGCAACAACTAAGCAACAAAAATACTCTTCTTAGCAGATTAATTGTTACATATACAAGTAGGCAAAAAAGGCATTTTCAACATACTTTGTAATTTTGCATACCTGATTGTATGGTGGTAGAACTTGAGCAGATTAGAAATCTTATACAGTAAAACTGCTCCTGGCTCGGCAACAATCACTTGCTCAATTCTAACCTGCATCATAAACAAATACAAACATCCTTTGGGTCATAAATTTCGAAAGCCAGCCTCCTATGACTTTATATGCAATCTATCTCTGATTTTTGAAAAATAAATTCAACCAGAAATAAATTTAAAAAAGAGAATGTCCAGTTAACTATAACAGTTGGATTGAACCAAAGTGCTTCTGGGCTGCCAAGCATCTGGGCAGAAAACATGACGGTATATGCATTCTTAAAAGAAGAAAAACTCCAAACCCAAAAACCTTTCAAAAATCCTACAGTCCCTACAGACTTCCGCTGTTATTGGAAATTTAAAATAATGAGATAATTTGATGGATTAATACCAGTACATACTGGAATCCTCCCCAGCACTGAATAGTACGAACAGCTTGCAATGCTGCAGGATCACACAACTACAGCAGTAGATTTCTACCATCAAGCAGCAATTCAGAACATCAAAGTATTAGATATTTTGCCCAACAAACAAATTTCACCTGGAAGAATATATTCTTCAGTTAAATGAGAGCATATATATATCTCCTACCAGTATTTAGTTAGCTATATTTATAGTTAATAACCAGCTATGTTGACTGTTATCTCAACCAGGAGATACTGGCTACACAACAAAATGGTGCTGACTGTCTCTATAGCTGGACAGCCGATGTCTTGTCTCCATGGTACACACAGTCTCACCCAACTCAAAAAGCTACCCAAGGGTCAATCTTTATGCACTTATGAAGCAGAATAGACAGTGACTTGGCAATGCACCATTCTCCCATGTGCCTGTGTGTGAAAGGGCTACACACAAATCAGCAGCTACCATCCACTCTCCCAAGTTATTTGCTGTTCGATGGAACATGATGTGCTGCAGTGCCTTCATCTCAGAGCCAGCTGCAGGGAGAACCAACTAAGATTAAGCTTCCTCAATCCTTTCAGTTTGCATCTGATTCACAGACCAAAACCAAATAATACTTTTTAACTCTTATTCACAATACTTAATGCATGAAGCTCATTTCAACACACAGGTGAACTATGCTCTTCAATGTGTTTGTATCTGCAAAGGTCTATATAGAAATATCTGTCTCCAGTGTTACCTAAAAGGTCATGTGGGCAGAAATACTGAGCATATGCTAGCTGTACAGCAAAGGCGAATAGGGCAGGCAGGGGAAAAAGAGGGAAAACAAAATACTGACAAAAAAAAATTGGAATAACTAAAAGAAAATGATTAAGAAACTGAAAAAGAACAGGCAGAAGGAGAGGGAAAAAAGTAGATTTTAGGGTCATGAAAGAAAAATGAGAATTAAAAAAAACAAAGCAGGAAAAGAAGAACTGCTGCTTCCTATACAGAAGTCTTCACTGCACTGGAGAACCAAAATTTGCAAGTGACCCAACCTAACCTGTTCACGGAAGCTCCGGACTTAGAGCTCTTACCATTTTTTAGTCCTGTAGTCCTGTTTGTTATTAGCTGACCATGAAAGACTACCTGCAGTCCACACAGGGCATCAAAGACATTTTGTTCTGAACTCATCTTAAATGTTATGGAAAATATGAATAATTTAATTTAAACAGTTCTTAGGATTCTCCTACCCCAATGTGAAATGAGAGGCTTGTGGTAAGATCTACTACTAGGGAGTATTCAAGAGTCACTTGAGTGCCTAAAACACAAACCAACTATCAGTAAGAAATGTGGGCAATTTAGACTGCATGTAGGCATAACCCTTCTACAATGTATTCCTCCAAACTGAGTCTATTACTGTTGTTCCTCTGAACATGGTGGCTTGCAATTATCTAATTACCTATTCCGCATTGTACGAAGGCTCTTCTGCTTGGGGGTTTCTCAGGGGGAATTTTTCTACCTTTTTTTTTCTTTCCCCAGGGGAAACAATAAATGTTCCATACTTCTTACTGGAAAATCTAGACTGGCAGTGAATTAATGTAAGCTGCATTCTATTAAAATACAGGATACAACAGGAAGTCTTTAATTGTTCTTTTAAGATTTTTTTTTTCATTTTTACTAGCACAGTAACTAAACCAACAACAATATTTCAGGGGATATTTCTAAAGAGACTAGCAGCATTTAAGTGTAAAGAGCTTGGTAATCAAAATGAAAGGTACTTTTTTACTTAACTATAAAAATCTCAAGTACTCAGATCTCTAAGACCAAAACTCCCTCTGACTTACACAGGAGTTTGATTTTATTCCTAATTGCTTTGCTGGAATGCAAAGAATACTGAACTCAAACATCAGCATTCAGTATTAACAGAACTGATTCAAGAACACAGAAAGTTTGGAAAATATCTTCCAAAAAAACAAAGCTGTGGTGAGTGTGTGTCTGTTAGGATAGGTGTTTTCCAAAAGATCAAAAACTAAAAGGTTGTGAGGGTTGATCATAATTCTGTGGCAAAAGGCACAAAACTGAAATACAGGAAATTCTGTCTGAACATCAGGGAATACTTTTTTTTTACTGTGCAGGTGGCTGAGCACTGACATTTGCTGCCCAGAGAAGCTGTGGAGCCTCCATCCTTGGAAGTATTTAAAAGTCATCTGGACACAGTCCTAGACAAGCAACTCTAAGTGCCCTGTGCTGAGCTGGGAGTTTGGACCAGGTGACGTCCAGACATCCTTGTCAACCTCAACCCTTCTGTAATCCTGTGACATTCTAAATGGCACCTTTTTGAATTTTACCTCTCTCCAGACCTTATCCTTTTCTTATCAGTAACTTATGTGTAGTATCCAGAAACTAGCTCTTCACATTTGAGACTGATAATTTGTCAACTGGATATGGTTGTTATAGCTACAGCATCCTAAGAGAAATTTATTATAACAGTATTTAGCACAGTAGGTTTTACTCTAAAAACACTTGGATTTATACACTGCACAGTTGGGCAATAATTGGTATCAGCTTCATCACCTTGATGACTTCAGTCCTTATGTGAAGCACATTCAATAGACCACTCAGTCAATCATTTGATGGATCATCATCAATGATTTCTATCAAATGCGTCCCCTAAACTTACTAAGGCTTGAAAAAAAGACAGGTATGGAAGGATGTGACAGAAATGCAAAAAGCGGGGTAGCACAAAGATGGTAATTAGGAAACAACTTTTCATGGTGTCTTTCAAATACAAGAGCTGGAGTTATTACACAAAACAAACAAAAAAAACCCCGAAACACTAAAACCAAAAAAACCCCACAAACCACAAAAGGAACTGGCTTTTCACACAAGAGAGTTGAAATGTTCACTTCCCTCCTGAAGGATATGTTGTGAATACCAACATTTTATATCAATTTGACATATTCATGCAAGAAAACATCTATTGAGATCTGTTATATACAAAGAAGTTATGGCTCAGTAAGTCCTTAGTACATTCACAAACAGGCAAGGAAACTATCCTACAGAAGTATGACACAACTGCATAACCTGTACACTCTTCCCTAAGCATAATAATCACTATGAAAAACAGGTTAGTAAATTACATTGATTTTCCATTTGAGTCACTACAGCTACTCCCATACACTTATCACAAAGCTGTATTTTTGTACATCAGCACTCCTCAACCTAGGAAAAGTAAAACAAAATCAAGACTCAAATTTAGCATCCTAGTATCTCTCACTATAAGACTATTACACACCACGCATCTATGAACAAAGGAATATTTAATTTGAGAAAAAACCCTTTACAAGTTCACAATCTAATTCTTAACCAAGGGCAATGAAAATACATTGAAAAGATGGGAGCACAAGTTCTAAAAAACATGACAGAACAGTTTTTGTATTTAGAGTGCTAAGGAAAACAAAATACTTCACCTTCAGAGGCCTGCAGACACCTTCTGTGATGTGCCCAACTACTTCTTGAATATTTTCTTCCACACCTGTAGTTAATGCAAACACATTCTAAGATTATGCAAATGTAATTCTCTTTTCTTCAAGACTAAAAAACAAATAAACAAATGTAGGAGGTACTCCTCCAGAAAAAGCATTAGGAACTGTATGTTCTTTTCTCCACACAACTAGTTCACACCTCCACTGTATTTCCAATCTAGCCATTAAGAAATAGCTGCTTGGCAGTCCTGGAGTCATTACCTTCTGCTATGCAATTGCTTCCTAGTGCAACACAGTGCGTGGGGATTTGAGGTAGAATCAGCAAGGGGAAGAATAAATGATCTAGCAAGAAGCTGTCACAGTAAGGCTCAATATTAGCACTTGATGAAATTAAACTAGAAAAACACCCAAAAAACAACCAGGCCGGTGAGACGCTCAAGGAGCAGCAGTACACACCACTTTGAAAGGCCTGACTGGCAAATACACGTGTCTGCCAGTGCTGGGTACTGACGAGCTCATGGCATTGTTACAAATGAAGTGACATGTGTACCTCCACACTATTGCGTGCTGCAGCGCTGGCAAACGCTTCCTCCCCAGCAGCAATTGAAACTCATCTTTCACAGTACGATGTACAAAAGAGAATACTGCCCTATCTTATCATGAAACACAAATGAATTGTTGCATGGCAACCAGCGCTGTCATAAATCAATCAAACTGAAAGCAACAGATCTTCAAGCTCTCACTTCAGTAACAACTCAGAACAGATTTATGGAGAAAGCAATACTTTAATTCTAATTTAAAACTTGTCAACAGGAGTTCATCTTCAGATGGGACCCATGCAATTAAAGTAAACAAACTGACTGTGACATGTGACAGAAATCAGGTGACCTGAAGCTATATTTTGCTTAGTTCAGACTAAGAGAGATTACCTCAGAGAGTAAAAATAATGAAAGATCGGAGGTCTGTGCCAATGCCTCTTTACACCAAGTTACATGAAAAGCCACATAAGCAGTAACAACTGAATTCAGTGTGGTGGCTGTAAGAATTCCAATATAATGAATTGGTAAGGTAATAAAAATATGCTTATATACTTGAGTACTGATATCAAGGCAGAAAGCAAGTTTACAAACCACAGCATGCATACTCTTTTATGTAATGGCTAGCTCCCAGACAGACCTTAGCAATTTACACATTTTATAGTAGGAACAGTCACACTTGCACTGTTCATCAATATAACACGCACCTAGCACATATTTGCAATAGTGTATCTAGACCAGATTGACTTAAAAACAAGTTGTTTGGTATGAAAATTTTAGCTCAAAAAACATACAAGCTTGAATACCAAAGGACATGGAATAAAAATTTTGATATACCACATGCCTGTGCCTTCAAATGTATTTTCATGTCCAATTAGAATATCTGGATTCCAAAAGCAGTGAAATCTTCCAGCAAAATGGGTTATATAAGCGTGCAAATTTGACATAAAAGAATTACAGAATAAACAATTCTTAGAGGTCCAAAATAACTTTTAGAATACAGCTCATAACTGAAGATACGCTTCCAACTCCTTTGTACACCATATATAATTTTTCTCTGTGTGTCCTTCTATAAAAGGAGAGATCTTTTTTGGACTTCATTTAGCTTCTGTTCTCCATCTGGGTTTCTGTAACTCCATGGAAAATGGGTGTCTACTGCATCTCTTAAAATGCCTGCAATTCTCCACTCCTTTCAAGTAGAAGATCTCTGTATGACTGAAAGGGTCCCGCTAGCAGAATACCTAAACTCTGAAGAGGAAAACCAGATGCTTTAGCTTGTCCAGCAAAAGAATTTAACTTTTCTGAACGTGTTTTCAGTCCTTAAAATTTTAATAGCATTTTTGATCAGATTAATTTTAAACAGTTAATTTTTGCTTAACATTTTAACTTTTTAAAAGCCATTCTTGCATACCCTGCTTACGGGCTACATAGTTTGGTCACTCAAAAGTAAAAACTGGGATGGAAACGTTTCTCAAAAAAAGTGTCATTCATACAATTTTTCATCCAGTGGGACCAAATCCACCTGTATCGCACCAACAGGTATACATGTGGCTTTTTATGGTTCTTGTTTTTTGAGAAGGGAAATTTTTGTATAGCTGTGATTTATCACATTCTCCACAGTCCTGAAATTACAGAGGGCTTACAGGAGAATTTAAACAGAAATCTGAACTCAGAACAGCTACACCTGAATGAAAACAATAGAAGCAGTTCCATCTGCAAAAAACTACTCAAGGTGAAACTGAAGTGAAAACATGTGACTGACCTAACTTCAGACTGCCAAGTAGGTGTTTTATCTATGGCAGTTGCTCGGGCTCCCTCTATAGGGGAATGGAAAAAAATACCAGTTTGTGATGAAAGTCTCCAGAAATGCTTACATTAGATCTCAAATTTTGTTAGGAAGATCTGCACTCTGAAGATGCAAATCTCTGTCTTTATCTTTAACTGCAAATAAACAAGATGTCCACTTGTTAAATGGCTACACTAAATTGACCTAATTTTTACTGTAGCCTGCACAGCCAGACACATGAAGACTGCACAACAGCACAGAAAATTCAACTTGAGTTTCTCAGTACCACACATGCTGTCCTCACTACCAATTCAGGATCTGAATTTATAAAGAACATATAATGTCAAGGTATTTCACGGCTTTGCTGCCCATTAATGTTCTTGTTAAATCCAGTGGTATCCTATTAAGTACTGTTTTGTCTTACAGACCTTATCACACCACTATCCTTGCCATCAAAAAAATTTCCCCAAAGACACAGAGGAATAGTTACAGACAGCACCTCCCAAGCTTTGTTGCTTCCAGTATGAAAGTAAGAATTCCTCTTTACATTTCTTAAAAACTACAACAGTGATAGCAGACCCACTCCTGGAGAGCTTAGGAAAACATATTTTTCCTTCAGACTGAAATACTGAATCTCTTGTTTATACCAGTCTTTCACAAAAAGGTTTTGGCCTGATGATTTTTTGTTGAAAATTTCTCCCCCAAATATTTATATTCTCTGTATTATCAAGTGTCTTGCTCTGTGGCTGAAAAGCTCTAAATATATCTCATTTCATGGTCATATCATCTCAGCCCAACATCCTGTCAGAAGGCCAAAGAACTTCATAGTTAAGCAAAGCACTACACAAAGAAGTGGGAGACTTTCAGAACAAAGTGCAGCAGCAGAAGTCCAGCCCACAGCAGAACCAGACACATTTACAAGCTCCATGGGGCCAGCTTTTCCTGAAGGGCTCCCTAGTTACAGCAGAAGCATCAGTCAGTCACCTACAAAGAACTGCCGTGTCTTTTTCTCTACCATAAAACTATCATGAGGCCTGCTTTCCTGTCTCCCTAAAATAGTGTCAGCAAACAATATTAAATTCACTACTATAGTACACTGTAACTGCAGTTAAAAAACAACAGCATTCCTCCAGTTGGATTTACAACAGTTCCTGAACAACCTCCTTCCCCATACACCATTAATTAGGAAAGCCAGTTAATACTTAACAGCATTAAGAAAAGCAGAATACATACTCACTTTAAAACCCAGAGTAGGATTGAGACATATAATCTGAAGAGCTCACCAGATATGGATCGAACCTAAGTTCTTACAATGAGTTTGTTACAATTGAGTACAGGTGCTTAATTTATAAAAAATACCTTTCTCTGAAGCTATGGTGGCAAACCATTCTAAAGCTTCTACAGGATAAAAGTCTTTAAAGTATAGGTTCAATCTACTGAAAACAAAGCAAAGGGGCTAAAGGCTAAGCATGAGAATCTGCAGATCTGAAATGAAGGAGAGCTTTGATATTAAAAAGCTTCATCTATCTGCGAGCGGCTTACTTCAACCTCCATAAACCTGGAAAAACGTTAAATGACAGATGAAAATTCCATTTTCCTTGCAACATAGAATGAAGAGACTTACAGGAATAAGGAACGGTATTTTTAAAAATTTACTAAACAAAAGAGCAAAGGCATAATGGAAATCCTTAACATAATAAGCAATAACAATGTTTTCAAGGAGATATCTATTCACATACATTACAAACAATTTCTGAACCCTCAACTACACTCTAAAATGTCCCTTTGAAAATTTAGTGTAAATCTATTATAAGTACAGTAAAATAAACAAGTGCATTTCAAAATACTCTTCTTTGTTATGGGCCTTCTTTTGGCAGAATGCAACCACCAGCTATTCCGGAGTTATTCTGAGGATAAATTTAAACTCAGACTTAAAACTGAAGCCCAGCCTAAGAAATTAATCACACTTGCTTACTTATCACAGACTTACTATCACTTCACAATTTATGTTTTAAAACCAGTACTACCTTGAATAGTTACAAGCTTTAACATAGCTTCTAAGTGTTCTTTTTCAGAAGCTGTAGCTTGATGCAACCAGGCCAGCATGTCTCCTACATACCTACACAAAGAGAAATTTCCGTGTAAATCACTGGTTTATGGAGTCAGGAATTCAAAGTGCCAACCACAAAAAAGATTATTCCATAAACATTCTTGTTAGTACTGTACCTCAGAGGATCATGAGAGTGCATTTCAATAGGGCGGGGAGTACCTCCCAGACCTCCTCTAGTAAGAGCATCTATAAAGCCACGGACTACAGCACTCCTCCTAGCTGTCCCAAACTCATCCAGTGTGTATCTGTTATTGAAAGATGAAAACAGGTTAAAAAAACCCAGTTTGCCTCATCACAGTTGATTAGTTCACCTTCACAGCTAACACAGGTAACTATTTTTATAGTTCTAGAAATTTTGCATCAATGCTTCTACTATAAAGCATTCAAAACCATCTGATGATGTCAGAATTTCTATCATCCTGCTCTGCCTATGGTACGTCTGACAAACAGGAGAGATAAGAAGAGAAATTTCATGTTGTCACCTGTCTGTATATACACACATAGACACAATCCTTTTCTCCTTTCTTGGTTGGACAGCTCTTGGTTTCCAGGTTAAATTAATTACCTGTCAGATTATTATTTGTGGGCTTTTTTCTACTGAATTTGAACAGTTTTTCTACTGTGCCTCCTCTGATACCATTGCAAAATAGACTGAAATAAGTACTTGGCACTGTGTTTCCTACACTGGAGCACTGGCAGAGGCTGTGGTCTTCCCAGGATTAGGTTACTATTACTGAGAAAAAAAGGGGAGGTGAGGGAAGAAAATGAAGTGATTGCTTCTGCAGAGTGTCCTGGGGGACATCAGGCACAGCATCGACACCTGGGCAAGGGAGGGGATTGTCCCCACTCTGCTCTGCACTGGGGCAGCCTCACCTCAAGTACTGCGTGAGTTTTGGGTGTCACAATATAAACAAGACATTGAGCTATTAGAGATTGTCCAAAGGAGGAGCACGAGGATGGTAAAGGGCCTTGAGGGGAAGCCATACGAGGAGCAGCTGAGGTCACTTGGCCTGTTCAGCCTGGAGGAGCCTCAGGAGAGACCTCACTGCAGTTACAGCTTCCTTGTGAGCAGGAGAGGAGGGACAGGAACTGATCTCTTCTCTGTGGTGACCAGTGACAGGACCCAAGAGAATGGCTTGAAGTTATGCCAGGGGAGGTTTAGGCTGGATATTTACAAAAAGTTCTTCAGGCAGAAGGTGGTTGGGCACTGGAAGAGGCTCCCCAGGGAAGTGGTCACAGCATCAACCTGACAGAGTTCAGGAAGTGTTTGGACAATGTTCCTGGGCACACGGTGTGACTCCTGGGGGTGGTGCTGTGGAGGGCCAGGAGCTGGACTTGATGATCCTTGTGGGTCTCTTCCAACTCAGCATACTCTGTGATTTTCTTGACTCCTCTACACATACACTAGAGGGAACTTTTCCTTGACCCTCCCATTCCCTTACCCCACAGAAATAAATAAATGAAAACACATCTTTTCAATTTTTGCACATATAATCATCTTTGACAGGTTTGGGACTCCTGTTTGCATGTGGTCCAGCTGACTGACAGAAGCAGCAATTTACTGTACTGCAACACAAGGCTTCTTCCTTCTTCTAGGCTACCACATGACTAGTAGGAACAAACTGACATTCATCTGATAGTTGTTCACTGATTTTAATCAAAGGAGTCTGAGCTAGATATTTAATGGATTAACAATTACAGCCCAGAGTGCTGCATCTCAAGTGGATTGCTGGTGGTAGAGGAGGTGCCAATAACTTACACATGGCTCATTTCTGGAGCAGGCTACCTTTCTGTTGGCACTGAAGCATGAAAGCAAGTGAAGGATGGGAAATGAACACTGGTAACATCCCTGTTACACTTGCAAGCCACAGAACATTTCTATTTTTTCTTTAAACCAATTCAAGTATTTTGAACAGCACACAAACTAAAAAGGAGAAAAAGAAAATACACATTACAGTTTATTTTTCCAATATAACTGAAAAAATGTCAGAGTAAGCATGGTGTCACTTACCCATGACACCCAGCAGAGGAATATGTATAAAGTAACAATAATAAAAAGAATGTTATTCACTAATTCAAGTCTGCATTTAATAAGTACTGCATTCACATTTAATAGAGGTGGAGAACAAAATTTAAAAGAAAATAATATATGGCTTCAAAAATGTTTGACATTAAGTTCAATTAGATTTCTACTCTGCTATAAAAAGTCTGAGGGAACCTTCAGTTTTGTTCTTTTTAATTATTATTTGAAAGAGGTAGGGAAAGAGCACACTGAAGAATCTGGAAATTTCTCTTTAAGCCTTTTTCTTTATAAACTGTACTTGTTAACTCAGAGTAAATATCTGCAATTAATAAAAGTCTAACAAAAGATTCTAATAAATTACAATTTACAAAAATAATGCAATTAAAAGTGGACGAGATCTAGGATCTGATAACTGCCCACTGTCTAGAAGGAGCAGTATTGGAGTGGAAAATCTCAAAGTGTCTATAGAAACCAGTTAGATTTTTTTTTCCTCTCCAGTAAACAGCTATACAATAGATCATTAAACATACAGCAATGAAACAGATCGTTATTAGATTTGAAAACAGCATTTAATAATGATCATTTTGCTTTAAAAAGGAAACTACTAATTTTCCTTTTGCTCTCAGTAGAACAGGGTATAACCATTACAAAATCCTGCATCTTAAAAAATTCAGCAATAACTGTTATTTACACTAGAACACAGTGTTTACTGCTATGTTATTACACATGCTCATGTTTGGAGAAGAAAACAACATTTGGATTTTTTTCAACCCAGCTTTAATGTTTAAAATATACAGTAATGATCACTGGGGAAAGAGAAAGGAGGTAGAAAAAAACGCTGGAAACCTGAGTGGATGTTGGAAGAGGTACACTGCTTTGAGCTACGTCTCCATGCATTTTCTAGGAAACAGTTTTCAGTCCTTCTGTTAGAGCCAGGAAGCGAAAACTGATCTGGAATGTTTCTTTTACACCCCTACTGACTGCAGTTCCCAAAAGCCTATCCATGGTGCAATCCTTCTGACACTTTTAGTTAACATGACATAAATTAATATAAGGAAACAAGTATTTGTAGATCTGTTTCTAAACTCCTGTCCTTCTCCACCTTACTCACTTTCAGCCAAATGAATCACACTATCAGATGCAAGGGCACTGATTTGGTGGGAAAGTGTTTAGTTCACACAGCAGTGCTTGTACACATAAAACAAAAAACAATTTGAAATTATTTTGTGACTTAACTTCTATATTATGAACTCAGCAGTTTGTTACTTAAAGGTATACAAAAATTTTTTGAAAGGAATAAACTGAATCTTGAGATTAAAATGTGAAGCATCAGTACTGCAATTTTGATAATACTGCTGTAGCAAGTAATTAGGCCTGATAATCTATGATGAGAGACACGTGGCTGCATTTTCTACAGTCATGTTTAATTTTGCCCTTTTGGCAGAGGAAAGGTCTTACCTATCAAGTTCTTAGCTAATACTATTACTGTTGTTTGTGAGAGAAGCGTCAGAAAAAAAACCTACTTCTTTTCTGATTCATTTAGACTGGCCAGTAGTGGATTTATACACAAGATGGGTTTTTTTCCCTGAACTAAGAAAGCAAAACAATGATTTTATGAAGTTTCAAAGTATCATAATCCACCAAAGTATTTATTACAGGAAACAAAACTGTATCTAAAAAGAACCCTATAAAATGTTGTGAACAGAGTAGTGACTGACCTTTTGAGTTTTAAAAGAGGGTGTAGAAGAGAGAACACATTTCTTGACTGCAATCCCCAGCTGTGGCCCAAAGCACTGCAACGCACCACATCCAACAGCTGGGGAGGTCAAGTGACACCACTTCCCCCTCACATTAACCGGCAGAGCTGACTGAGCATGTCAAGATCTGAGCTTTCTCTCACACTGACAGCATTTTTAAGGTCCACATGCACTGTGCATTTTTCCTGGGAAGGGCTCCATGGAGCTTTACAGTGTCATGTACCGACAACTTTGCACACCTGACACTCTTAAAGACAAGGGTAGCCTTTGGAAGGCTGCCTGTTACTCTGCTGTCCTGGATACCTGTGGCTGAAAGTAATTTGCAATGGTTGCAAATATTAAAAAAAAAAAAAAAGCCCAACGAAAACCAAAATCCCAAAACCCAAAGAAGTGTAAATACAACCTCTTCGGGTATAGTCATCCCAATAAACAGTTCTTACAGTGCCACCTCGTGGTTGACTCTCCTAAGTACCATTTCATTTATTTTAACAGCCCTTCAGCAAATTCTGAGTAAGAACGGTAGTATTTTACACATAGATGTAGATATATAAATATCTCTACACTTTAGAGGTCTATATGTAGAATTTTTTAATAGATTACTGTATAACTCGTAATGGAAGACATTCTTACTACCACAGGCACTTCAGTAAGAGCTAATTAGCCTTCACCAATTTTTTACTTTGGGGAGGTAAATGACACAATCACATGCTTTGGACAGGATTTTTTTACTTCAGAAAAATCCTAGAATAAGAGCACAGAAATTCAAAATCCATTTAAATTAAAACAGTCTGACATTTTACTTTAATTAAAAACTTTTAAGTTAGAAAAAGTCCAATGACATTTCCTGTACCATAATTACATCAAGAAGACTTCTGAAATTTAAAGCACTTGAAATATGAGTTTTTATAACTTAAGTTTCTGTGTCGTTTTAAATTTGACACAGGACCAAAGTGCCACCAGCCTTGGCACTGTAATTCATGCCCATCTTAAAGTTTTAAGCTCAAAATACTAGTTTCTGTAAGAGATAATAGCAGACATTTACTTACTTGTACAGGACAGGTCTATCTTGTAAGGCTTCCATGGCTTGAGCGAGAACTGGAGAAATGTCACATGATTCTTGTGTCAATGTCCTGCATTCATCTATAAAACACCAACACAAATAAAAGCACTTTACACTGTAATACATTTTATACAAGGTGTCAAACAAGACAATGAGTTAAAAACGCAAAGGCTTTTGATTTTGAAGACTTCAGAATACGCTACCTGGGCTAGTTAGTGTAAATACAATTAAATTCCCCTGCAAGGAGTATTGTAAAATGCATGTCCATCACAAATTTAAACTATAAAAATGATTAAAGGAAGCTTAGTATTTGTTTGTGCCCACATACAGATGTTGACTCATTCAACCTTCAGAATTTGGTGGGCTCCTTTGTAACTGTTTACCACATTTCAGGTAAACTATTAAGAAAAAATTGAACAAGTACTTAAGCAAGCTGTTTATTTTGTTATTTGGTTCTGTTATTTTTTTCTTTCATCAAAATAACTACATCATCTTGTCTATTCCAAGCAAGAATGTGGAAATCATATAAACTAAATCAAACACTGGCAGAAAAATTATGGCTTTTCATTAGAGTGAAACCACAACTATTATCTGAGGTTTCAGCATCCACTGAAGAACAGCTAATGAATGTAAAAATCACAATGCACCATTTCTTCTCCCCATGATTCTTAGTGTCAGTGACACAGTCTCTTGCTTCAGAGAAGAGGGAAGAAATAGAAAAAGTATCTATATTTTACACTGTCAAGGTGTTACACTGAACACGGATGGCTATCCAGAGTACATGTGCAAAAAAAAAAAAAAAACCAAAAAAAACCACCTGCCATCATTCAAAAGAGCATCTAGACAAAAGGAGGTGGTTTTTAAAATAATTTTCTAAAAGTAATCTGCCACTCCTCCCACTAAACTAGATCTTACTATCAAATCATTAAAACCAACAATTTCCCTGTAACTTGCAAGGAAATGAAATTCAATATAATTAAAAATTTGTTTGGACTACCAAACTGTAGTAGTTGTCTTTGTGGAAAACCATCTACTAAAACCACAAATAAATAATCCACTTTTATAATTATGAAATTGGCCCAAAAATGAGAGAATCACCAATTAACTATTTTGGTTCAGAACACATCTTTCCCTAAGAAGGAAAGCAAAACGCTAATATATCTTGTAAAGGGTTTTTCCTAAGTTCAGTCCACATTAAGGAATTAAAGAAATCATCATAATAATATTCATAAACATAAAAACATTCTTAGTCCTACTTTGAGTCCATCTGTAAAGTCGTTCATAAGATGTCTCTTGCAGTAAAGCCATCTGTTCCATAATTTCCAAGCTACAAGACAAATAAAAAATTAGTTTGTAAATACTATTTTAGGCAGTACTAGCAAAGGCATGTGCAAGTCAAATAAAACATACCATTATTAAAATTTTGAGTATTTTAAAATGTTTGGGGTTTTTTAACAAAATATTCTGTATAGTCATATGAAGCAAAGAATGACACATTGCTTTAACTGTAAATGGTTCTCTTGCACTCATTTAAGTAGGACTCACCCTGCCCTTTGCTGATTTGTTCGGAGGAGAATCTTGACATCATCATGAATTTGTTTTACTCGTCCCAAAGCCTTGAAAAAATCCTAAATCAATTTAAAAATAAAATAAGAACAGTGTGTAAAAGCAGTAACTTCTATAAAAATCTCTAGCACGCTATACTCCCTCTTTCAATTCCATTCTTAAATTTCCTGCAGGTCTGTGTTCCAAATGCTACTTTTAAAATTCACACTCTGCCTCTGCCACTTATTATCTTTCATTTCACCCTAAGAGCCTTAGGATTATTTAGTTTCCCATTGCATCAAACTCTTCTTCCACAAAAAAAAAAAAAAAAAAA
>VZRQ01011077.1:228632-260831 GCA_013397975.1 Machaerirhynchus nigripectus | reverse complement strand
AAAAAAAAAAAAGAGCAAGCAGTAAAGATGTGATTTTTAACCTGTCTTACATAGTATGTGTGTGTTTAACATTCATTAGGTAACACTAGGGAGATTTTTGAGGACACTGCTATGCATTACATCCCTGTCTCCCATTACTGTTAGCAAATAAGGAGTAAAACGAAACATTGTGAAGTACAATGATTACAGGTTGGTATTTTTTATAATCATAAAATGGGGTAACTATTTCTAAAAACAAAAATTAAAAACCCTAATTGCAATAGACTAGACTAAGATTTTCCAGAACAACTTTTCTCTGGGGAGTAACTCAACAGCAGCAATGAAGAAAAAAACCCAAAGCCTAGAAGACAAGGACATATGGCTAAAAAGGTTACTTTGTTACTGTTTCAGAGTGCAAATGGAAAGCCAGTAACATTTGCAAACACACCTTCTTATGAAGACGTATTTCAATTGCCTTGGAGGAGACCAGCTAATTCGGATACTACTGTTTGTTAAATCTTTTGTGATCTGAATGCAGTTTGCTCAGGAAAGCAGAGTTTCATTCTGGTTCAAGTTACATAAAAATAGACATATTTTAGGTAAAATAGGCCAGCAATTTAATCTACTCCCTTGCATCAACTGTGTTGAAGACCACGTTTATAAAAACCCAAAGCACTCTTCCTTTGGGAAAACAGAACATTTCCAAACCAGAAGTCTGACTAAAGGTGTTTTAAGCACACTGGTTGACTCTATCAGACGGGAAATGCACACACATGATGTTACTGAAGCCTGCCAACTAAAGCAGCACAACTGTTTATCTCAGTCACTTCTGCACATTTTTTAGACAAAGTATCAAACAGACCAATCCTCATTGGCTGCAAACCAATCATGCAGTAACTGCTGTCATTGTTCCCTGCAATACGTGCTTTCTAGAAACGTGAATGTTCTTTCATGGCAGTAGTGGTACAAAAGCATACAGCAATTACTCAAGTGCACAATTATTTAGCACAATCCATTTATGCTTTCATTAGCACTGTTTATGGTTATCAGTTCCATGTTTTTAATAGTGCTTTAACTGCGAACAGGATGCCTGTGAAAATGAGATAAATCTGGACTACCTGCTGAGACATAGTACGTGAAGCTTTCCATGCAACTACAATAATAAAAAAGTCACAAGTATACTCAATTCTTTCATTATTCAGTTTGCTTTTACTGTAGAACAAATTTCCTTTTACTGTGTCTTCTTATTCAAACCATAAACATATTCCAAAACTTGTTTTGGAAGGTAGCTAAAGTTAATGAGCACCTAGTATCTTTAGCAACCAAATAACATTGAGGGAAAGCCTCAGCTTATATTGTTTCAAGTCACTGAGTACATATATATATGAATATACAAAATGTACACACATATGCACAATGGCAGTACTAGAGAGCTTCAAGCTTCTCATTTGCTTTATTTGAGTGTCATGAAGTTTTAAAATGTCTTCACTAAAAGTTCAGACTTCATAAAGGTCTTTCTGAGGTGCAGAACTACATGAGAACTCATTTGCCTCAAACTCATTACACCATTGCACAAAGTAGAATTTGATGTTGGTTTTCTTTCTCTTGACCTGAATCTTTCATCACACATTTCAAACTCATCAGAAATTCACCATTCTGCTAAAAGGTACAATACTCCATAAAAAATTCAATTGCAAACTGAAAATAAGATCTCGTGTACAATTCAGCTAGGGTATGTCTACATTTTCATTCAGGGCAAAGATTTTAATGTTCATTGAGCTACCTCAGTAATTGGCTCATCTTTCGTGCCTCGAAGCAGATTCATTTCATCTGGTGTCAGCTGGAATTTTGCTATGAATGCATCTGCAACTTGTGCTTTCATTTCTAATCTCTGACTGTAATAAAACAAAGTAAAGAGGATATTAGCTTTTTATGCTTATCTCAAAGACTTACTTTTCACATTCATACTTTTGGAAATACAATCAGCATCAGAAATTGGTATTATTAAATTATAATAGCATATTCTTGCCATCGAACACTTGTGTTGCCTTTTCACATATAATTTTCTATTAAGCTTACACAGATTATTCAGTAAAGACAATATAAAGGTATGTTAACACATTTGAAAATTACCAAGTTCTTTAAAATAATATTCCTTTAGCATTTGTATCATAAGTTATCTAATCCAGATACTTTGTGCTTGTACAATTGTAATGCTTGTAGTAATTTCCTTTCAAATTCACCAAGGAAAGGAAAAGCCTATAGCACCCAAAAGGACAAAATTAACCTTAGATTAATCTACTTTTCTGCAGACCAGACCCACTTCTTTGTAACACCATACAGTCTGGATATGAATTTACTAATCTCACAGGCAATCAAAATGCAATGGCTAATTCTCTTGTTGACTACCCTTCCTGAAATAAACACAGCTGGGATGCAATATGCAAACACCATCTCATGGGCAGCATTTTCCTGCACATGCTTGGTCACACACCTTACAGCCACAGAAGGACCCAAATGGAATGGACTGGGATTCCTGTAGCAACAGAAAATTTCCTCAAACTGTGGTTTGAGTACATAGTATTCCAGGAAATAGACTACTTTTTCAGGACATTGAAATGGCACTAATTAGTTATTTGCAGAAGAATAAGGCTCAATTCCTTTAAGATCATTTCAGCTTCCAGTGTGATGTTATTACTGCAAGATAAATACACAGTTATTACAGGGTGGTAAGACAGGCAAGTGCACTTCTATATACTGTATAATTACATTTCCTTGCAAGATCAAAGCTTGAAAAGTAAGCTTTCATTTATTTACCCCTTCTCTGCTATCCAACTAGTGTCTGAACTTCATTCAGCTAAGAAGTGTGGAAAACTGGCTTCCCTTCTGTAGACATGGATGACTTTCCCACCCTGCAGTTCCACATACCCTTTTAGAGATCAGATTAAATGTTCTGCAATTGTCAATGCTCTCGCATACTCAACAGCAAGAGGGAGAGTAATATAAAACCCAGGAGTACTTTAACAGTAAAATTTATGAAAATCAAAGGGGAAAGTAAGCCAGTACTTCTAAGTTACACAGAAAAGACCTAATCAAAAAAGAAAACCAAAACTCATATGCTTTAATACCACATCTTGAATTGATAATTCAGGCTTAACTGGGGTCCTAGGCAAATGAAATGATTTTATCTTTACATTGACAGTTTTGCAATGCTTAAAATCAACCTATCTACTTAACTTTCTCTAAATAAACTCTACATTTCCAAATTTTGGGTCTCCATGAAGCCAGTGTTTCTCAGAGAAGGAACAAGAGTGATGGAGGATGATTTTGACCAACTACACAGGCAGATGCATCCATGAAAAATCACGGCACTTTCCAACACAGTGGAAGGGGAATGGAACATCACCATTTTAAACACATTCAGTAAATTTTCAGCAGGAAGATTTATGTGGTAAAATCTGCAGAGAGCAAGTCACAGTGTAAGAGGCAGAAATACCAAGGTAAGTGGTCTACAAAACATACAAGAAATAAGACAAGTAGATATTAATGAAAGAGTATTTTTTAATCCAATACTAGGCCTGTGAGACATGTTCTGAGGATAACTATGGAATTCTTCAATACAGATGAAAGATGGGTCCACTCTGCAGTAACATAATGCAACTCAGGCTGCCTCAGCCAACCCTGCTCATTCTTGCCCTGTACTGACCTTCCCACTGTGCCAGGCACACTGTTTATAGTATCACATAGTGAATCAGATCAGGGAACAAATCTGGCAGGAAAAAAAATCCAGAGGGTTTTACTTCTTGGGGGTGGAGATCACACATATTTTCTAATTCAGTTTACCACAGCCTGAGCTAAGGGACTGGGGTGTGCCAGTACCAGGAGCTGTCAGAGGCAAGAGGGCATTGACTTCATGGCTGCTTTGAAACTCTCATGAAAACTACACTTCAGAACTCCTCTGGGGTATAAGAAGAGGTCATTTCAATTGTCAGTTACAACTACTACTACTACTAATCAACATTTTAAATATTAGGACTAAAAAAAACCCTAGAGGCATCATGATGGCTACTGAAATTGAAAATCAGCCAAGGGCACTTAAAATTTAACGCAGTGATGCTGCTTTCAACAAAGCATTCCAGTTTAACACTGTTTGCTGAGCAGGTCTAATGCAGGTCAACATCATCATCACTGTAGTTGGTTGAAACAACAGAAAATGTAATTTAGTGGATTAACTTTAATAACTTAGTTGCTCCAAGTCTGTCCTCTTGTGATGGACGTCTCAATTTAATACAAATCCACAAAGCTGAAAATAGACTGGATTATCCCTCCCTTTAGGTAAGAGAAGGGAGGTAGCAGAGAGATGAGAGAAGGCAAATTCAAGGCTTTCTTTGGGTTCAACTGAAACAAATCTTCCATAGACAGAGAAGCAGATGGGATGCTGAGAAACTTTTCTGTTCTTTGAGCCTGTGTATCTCCTGAGTGCATAAACTTTTAGGTGCTCTTACAGAAGATCTCCGCTTAATATCTTGTGTTCTTCAGATTTTTTGAATGTATACTTCCACCAAACTGGGGGTAGGAGGAAGTCTGATTTCAAGTGCGGTATGCTGGGTATAATAGTTTTCTCAGTTTTCAGCTGGAATTAGGGTTGTGGTAGAACAAGGAACAGAGTCAGGAACTGTACAAACAGCATGATCCTGAGTCCATCCTGGAACTCTGTGCCCCATTTTACTCCTCCTTTATAAAAAACAACAATCTTGCTAATGAATCTCACTCTTCACAGTCCTCCCTCCATATGGAGAACCAGGTTCAACCAAACACCATGCTTTAAAGCCATTCCCATCCCTGGCTGTGCCTTGGGCTAGCACCTGCCATAACTGCACACTGACAGACTAAGACAGGCAAGCCAAATTCCACAATGTACTCACAAGATAACAACCTCAAGGTGGCAGCAATGTTTCATTCACCTTTCTAAAGATAGGGATTAGGAATTGGTGACAAACATCTCTTCTAAACAAAAGCATGTGTCTCAATTTTGATATAGCTGTTTCTTTTGGGCTCTTCACAAAGCACACAGGATTTCAAGAAGCTACTCAGTTTCAGAATCCAGGTTAGCCAGTTCTGCTTGAGATGGCTGTGGAAGTTGCCTTGGTTATCAATCTGCACAAGAGAGAGACCCTATATCCTAGATGATGGATCAGGAACAAAATACGTAAATCGTACATACCTTTGATTTTTGCCTGGCAGTGTACAGTATTACTGAGACCAATACGCTCACATCTGTTTTCAAATTTTTTCTCTATATATATTTATTTATGTATTTATTTCCTCACACACAAGCTAACAAATATTTAAGTAGAATTTATCTATCTTATGAAGGCAGGGCAATGCATTAAAATGTCGCTTAAGGTTGCTATAATCATTTCACTGCAGTAGGTGCCATACAAAACACAATGCAGGTAACACCAAAAGCCAGGGTAAGGCTGTCTTACATATAACCCACAGCAGTCAGTACCTGTGTGCAGACACTTGGACATTGCAAGATCCACTGGCCTTTCTGCAGATATAATAATTTCTAAATTCTAAGCAGTGCAGTACAGCTGAGGAAAGGCCATACCACGTTGTTAAGCCAACTTTTATGCTTTTTCTTTTAACAAAGTTAATTCTGTATAAAGGAGGAGAAACTAACAGTTTATGGGAACCCTGCATTGATGCAAAGGGGAAAGTGCCAAGTGTTGGTAGAATTTAGAGCTTGGGCAAAGGACAGGATTCCAACAAAGAGCAATTTCCCCAGTTTTAATTGTTACCAGGGAGACAGAATTCTTTTGCAAGAGAACTCAAAAGGCTGGGAAAACTATGCACTTCATGCACTTTTCCCTTCAACCAAATACAAATGTGCACTGTTTGTTAGGATTATCACCTAGAGAGCTCAAAAGTGAGGTGGAGAAGCAGACTTTTCCAAAGCTTAATTTTATCTTGCCACCACATACGGCATAAAAATCTGCTGGTTTCTTCTACCAAGGATGAATCAGAGCAGAGCATTCTGAAATTACTTTCAATTTGTGGTACTCAGGATTCAACACATTTTTAAAGCCTCAGGACAACGGAGTATTTCTAACTCTTAAGTAAATAACAACCATCTTTGACAGACTTGCATAAAGCTGCAAGAATTATTTTTCTGTCACGTGAAAGGTGAATATACAAGCCTATGTAACAAAAACATGTACACATAAGCATTAGAAAACCATTCTTAAGAGTAAGTACAGGTGCAAAGGCACTTGTAAATGCTGAGAACACATGTTTTTATTCTGCATTTTATCTGTTAAACACATCTCTTACTGAAGTAGAACCGAAATACTGTGAGGAGGTATTCAGTGACTCATTTCATCACAGAATATAATTACACAATTTTCTCCTAATTAAAAAATAGCAAGACATAAAAAACCCAGTGAATTGTCTAATGTTTCCAGGATACAAGAAAACAGAAGTAATAGTAAAGAAGGCTTTAGTGAGACCTCATCTGGAAAACAGATCACAATCCTGATCATCTGTGTGCAAGAACAATGGACTCCCATTAGACCAGAGCTAGCAGAATGATCATGGGAACAGAAAAACTAATTTATCACAGGAGATGAAGGAAGCTCTTAAGACAAAGGAGAAGATGAGAATACAGTCAATTTATATCCAATAATTAGGTTGGAAATCAGGGAAAGGCTTTTACTGGAAAGAATGAGCTTTTGTGGTAAGTGTTCCACGAATAGCAACACACACAAAAAGCAAAAATAACGCACCAGTTATGTGTTGAACAGTTGATGAGTTTACCAAAGTCGTCATGCAAATAATAGGTGGCAGCAGGAGAGTGGACTTGAACTTAGAAGGTTTCTCCTGTAATCCCTATCTGAAGACAGCCTGCAGTGCTGCAGCCCTGCCAACTCATACATTCTGTGATGAAAACAAATGTGGAAAACTTGAAAAGACTAAGTCATAAGTTAAGCAACACACCTGCACTGAAATGATTAAAATCTTACCAAACAGACTACCAAGCACTAGAATAAAAAAGCTTACATGTTGTAAACAAACTCAAAAAATTCAATAATTTTCTACTTTCATACTGACTAGGCTTCCTCTAAATATAATGGGTATGTATCTATGGAATATTCTTGACAAAATTTTCATATGCAAAACTTTGCAGCAATCATGTGAGATATATATATACATATATAGATAGATAGACATACATACAATAGGTAAATCAGTTTTTAGCAGTGATTAAGATCCATGATCCATGGTTTCTAAGTTGTGCACACAGATTAAGTTTAAAAGAAGTGTGTTCCCAATGAACACGTTCTTTTCCATCTTGTAAAGTGGAGCTATATTCCAAACCAAACAGACTGGTATCTTCAGTTTATCTTTCATAAAAATCTGATACAAAGCCACTTGAAAGGGGCCTGCTTAGTCTAGCTTCAAATTTGCCATCAAATTCAAAAATGTTGCCAAAGGCACGAAAATTACACACTGTTCTCTACATCCACCTGGAATAAGATCAAGACAAATGAGCTTAAGCTGCAGCAAAAGCAGAACTAAATCAGATAGCAGGAAAACAATAAAGAACCAAAATCAATTTCCAGTGAAGACCACAGGGTCTCTGTTCCTGGGCTTTTCTTCTCAGAGCAGATTAGACAAACATCAGTTAGAAATGGTACCATATAACTGATTCTGCACTTCTGGCGAATGTTTCTCGACCTCTAAAACCCCACCTCATTTCATACTGACCAAGAGTACTTCATGTCTCAACAAAGTACATGGTTGCCAGGTATAAATGCTGGCAAGAAATAAGGCCTTGCAAGTTCTCTGCTGGTCATGGCTAGAATGTGACAAATTAGGTTTTTTCTTTCTTTCAGAACCATTTTAGTTGGTTTTATTCCTCTGCTGCACCTTTTTACATATGCTTTACTTTGGTACAAATCAGGATAGAAAATGAGCCTCAGAATTTCAATCCTTCACCCTCCCTCACATGAAATTGTAATTAAGTTTAGGCAATCACTGCTTTTTCTCATGAAGCACATTCGTGGGAATAAATGTAAATACATCTCATCAATGCAAACCACCAGATCACCACTTTTCTTAGCACAGGCTGATAAAAGCAAACCTCTCTAACCTGCTACAAATAGTGCTGAACTTCCTGCATCATTTCCAAAATGGCTATGACAAAAAAGATATTTGTAAGAAAAGGAAAAAGGCACCAAGAGACAAGGATGAGAGATCAGTAGTGTAGCACTACTGAAGCAGATGTTCACTTTGAAACATTTTTCCTAAGACTTCGGAGCTTGTATTGAGCACAGAGATGACAGTCAAACCACTGACTTAATTCCAAGAATAGTGCTTGTTATTCTTTAAATAAAGAACAAGTCTGAATGTAATTCAATTAAAACAAACTGAAACACACACTGTTACATTCCTGTCTGGGAATCATATTTAATTGTATTTTAAAAACTGAAACAATCCTAGGGCTATGTAAACTGCTTTTTTTGGAATTGATATAACTAACAATGATTCTGACAGCAAAACACAAATTTTGCTCTGTTTAAGAACACAGTTAAGAGAGAGTAGCAAAATAAGATCGTTTCTAAAGGCGTTTAAGTGCAAAATCTCCACAAAAGCTCTGAACCATTAGCCTGACTCAAAAAATATCTGAGCCATTCCCATTCTTTCCTAATAGTTCTCAGAGCATTGTGGTTTTTACTTCTAGAACACTAGTTCTAGCTCTCAACAACTTTTGCATTTCTGCAGACTTATTTTCAGTGAAGCCCCTGAGCATATACGTACACTCAGATAACCGCTCTTACTTAATTTTATAAAAATTAATATTGTAACTATTACCTTCTAGTCTCTCTTCTCAATTGTTACCCTGACAACTGTAACTTGTGGCTAACCTCAAAAACAACATCTTGCACAACATCTTACAATTAAGTGGCTGGTACAATTACTACGAAGCCAGGTTTCTGGCATTCTGCACACAGTATTTGGAACTAAACAATTTATTTCTCTGGTGTGGGAATTACTGAACTCTGCGATGCTTGTTCCCTATGCAAGGTGAAGTAGTTTAGTATTGCAAGTAAGTTTTTAGCTTCATACAAAAAAACCCAACACAAAACCAAAAAAATTGGAGTCAGGTATAACAAGAGACACAACAAGTCAGAGAAAGCTATTATTAAAATCTCACTTCAAGGAGCAAGATCCTTTTTCTGTCAGCCTACTAGCAATAGCAATTAAACAAACCCACACCTTTTAAAGCATAACAGATGTTCATTGTTTGAAAACAAAGTAATCTCCCTATTATTATTCATAAAAAACCTAATGCAACCTGAAAGCAACATTAGTGTGCTCAAGTAAAAGCATACAAATCTACTGAAGATAGCTGAAATGGAAGCAAATTTTTAACAATTACCAGAAACTGTGTAAATTAACTACCTCAGTCTTTATTACAGAAGTTTGTTATGAAGTATATTAAAATCAACACTCTATTCAAGACTGCATTACTGAGAAGCAGTCTCTTAACCTTAAATTATGAAGAGATGGGTTGGATGGCTTGGACTGTATTTCACACTACACAGTTCTATTAAGTTATGGTAAGTCTCAGTTTTAAAGAAAAAAGGAAAAAAAAAACCACCCTCGTTCCTATGTTAAGCAGATAACATAATTCAAATAGTGTGAAGGAAAACTGTTCTGTTTCTAATGTACAGTAGTTTTAGCCGGACTTCACAGGGAAAATAAATTCAGAATAACCAACGTAATTGACCAAAGAAATGCACCAACTCTGACATACTCACAAATATAAAAATGCAACTGTATTACTTACTTTTAAAATTTGTTAGCCAAGTAATACCCTATATCTAGTATTTATGCCAAAGCAAGTCTAAACCTCACAAATTAAATAACACAAAAATAAATGCTGCAAAGCAAAAACCCAAGAATGCAGAAGTTTTAACCTAGATGTGAGACAAACATGTAATTTTCTACCCCAAATATTTACCAAAATATTTCTACCCCAAATACCCAAGGTGTCTTAAAATCACACATTTCACCAATACAGGAAGTCCCAAAGTGCTCATCAGGATTAGCTACAGGAAACTCCAGGTGGGCAGCTCTACCTTCAAACCACAAATCTGAGAGACGAGGATAACCAACAAGAGTTCAGGTAAGCAGCTTTGGAAACTGAAAATCATCTTGAACTACAACTAATTATATAGATGACAACACAATGCCAAAACCACTTAGTATAAAAAACCCTAGTTCAAACTAGCATAAACTAGTACCTACACAGAACTACTGAGACAGCCATTCCTTTCCAAGTATGGCAGAAAAGGGAAAAAAATCTAAAGCCCTAATTACCATAAATGCAGGAAATGCATCTGGAAGTTTACAGTCCCCCTTCAGTTTTAGATCACTGAATAAAATCCTAACATTTTTCCAGCTACAAAAACATGGTCAGCTAAACTAAATCACACAAATGCTAAGCCTAACAGAAGAACACAATAGAACAGGTCCAGTTTTCATCTCTGCATTTCAACCAGACAGCATTTTAGGACAACCCTCAGAGGACAGAGAAGCCATGTCCTTCCAGTTTCACCATTTACTCATTTGTTGGCTAAAAAATGTCACATTAAGTTGAAGGCATCAGCAATTTAAGACCTGTATATTTTCAGAGGCAAGACTTCAGGTCTTCAAGAACCCCCTAATATCTGGCAGCGGATGCCTTTTCATGTGCTTGATGTAAACCAAAGGAATGCACCAGAACAGTAATTTAACGAGTTACAAGAACAAATTACTAAAATGTCCCAAATGGAACCAAATAATCTTCACAATTTTTTGTAAGTTTAGGCAGGGAAAAAATTAACTCCGCTAATAAATGGTAATATGAATCTTCCATAACTATCAGACTTATTCTAAAAGTCACAGGTACTTTTTGGCTTCTGCTCATGTGTTCTTCATGGTATACTTCAAAAATAAACTTCCAAACCTTTTCCTACATGTGCACTCTGAGGTCACACAGACCCTCAGAAGGACAGACTACTTCCTAAACTTTTTCCTCTTCACACTATGGGGATATTCTGTCTTTTAAAGGAATTAGCAGAAAGTCTTTTAAGTAAACAATAGTGCAAAGACTATACTGTGGAAGTACTGCATAATCTCCTTTAATGGAATTTAAGGCCAATTAGACATACACCACTTGGGACTGGTCTTGGTATCTCCCATTCTATTTCAGAACAAGGAATCAAAGCAGCTTTCCTTTTCTTAAGACTACAAAATCTTTGACCACTTCTCTGTCCTTCTACTTCACATACTCATATTGAAAATGACATATTTTCTAAGACTTCTGCTCACTTACTGAAAGTGAGTCTTTACCAAATCCTTCATTTTATATGAACCAGCACTGCATTTTATGCAGTTATTCTACATTCAACTTTTAAAATATGTACAGACTCCAGCTTCATATTCAGACATAATCCACTTCCTACTACAGTTCATATCATAAACCTACTGATTCTGAAAGCTGAGAGCTATCCAAAACCATAATTTTTACTAGAAACTTACTACTGCAAAATAATTATTTCTAACCTCCAGTGAACTGTATATACTTTTCCAAAGAAAGCTCATAAAGCAAGGAGATTCATTCTTCTACACTGAGAAAACCTGAAGCTGTAAAACCATACATCCTAGCCATAAAAACAATAAAGACTTGAAAAGCTTGAAAAAACCAATAAAGGCTTGAATCTGTCATTAGCTATTATCCTCTTCTCAGGAATAAAAACACTGAAAACAAAAAGATTCTAATCTTTTCTTCCACTGGAGGCTAGAGCACCCAAGGGAAAAAGTGGTCTGTGTTAGGCTCATTACACAGCATTCCCGTATTTTAGAGTTAGCTTTAAATATGGCAGAGCAGGTTAGAATCCAACTTTGCATTTCCTCATACAGTCCCTGAAAAAGAGAGAGATTTCCACTGGATATGAAGCATTAATAACAAGAAGCCTGTCAAACTGATGAGAAATTGAGTTGGTCCATAACTGTTATGACACAATATAACTTACATTTTCAACAGACTTTAGGTGAAGCCTGTCCATATTTGACATGCTGTACCACTGTAACTGATTCTTTTCCATAAAAAGCCAATTTTTATTGAAACAAATACACACATTCTTACCTTTTTGGATCGTTTAGCAATAAGCTAAGAGTGCAATTGAGCTACAAACACATATAGTGTTGAAAAAAACCCCAAAGTCATAAATCAAAAATAAAAGTGCCAGAGTCACATCGAGAAGAAAATTCTATCAAACAGATAAGGTGGTATACATACTTTTCTGCCTGCAGTTTTGTGGTTTTTACAATCAAGTCCTGGGTTTGTTCCTTTGCTGCCTAGAACACAATTAGAATTGTTAAGCATGTGAAAAACACAAACATATCAAATGTATTAAACAATCTTTAAAATAGCTAACACTTTTGAAGCTTTCTGAGTATAAGCAATTTAAAGAGTGTACTCTTTGAAACAAAAGGCCTTCTTGAAACAAGTATTCATTAACTCTCCCTCCAGGCAGTAAAAAAAAAAAAAAATTATCCTTATCCATATATATTTTAATGTTTATATACATTTATATTCACATTGTTTATTTTTAATTTGTATTTAATACAGAAACACTATAAATATTAGAAATAGTTCTGATTATTTTGTTTGCCCATCAACTGTAAATTGTTTGCTGTCACCCAAAAAAAATGAAACAAATTCCTTCGGATGCTAAACTGCCCAGTACCAGTGTCCACCCAGACTTTTTAGAAAAGATGATGAATACAGCTCTGCTAGTCTAAGCAAGCCTAGCTCTACAGTCCAACAGCTTACAGAGATGTATGGACCAAGGACAATCATTAGGAAAAATTTCTTCACTGAAAGGGTGGTCAGGCATTGGAACAGGCTGCCCAGAGAAGTGGTCAAGTCACCACCCCTGGAGGTATTTAAAAGATGTGCAGGTGTAACACTGAGGGACATGGGTTAGTGGTGGACTTGGCAGAGCTGGGTTGGACTCAATGATCTTAGAAGTCTTTCCCAACCTAACTGACTCCATCATTTTAAGAGCAATGCACTTCGGAAGTTCATCACAGCCCTAAATATTGAGTGATGGCAGTGCTAGGGAATCCATGCAGAAACAATTCTGCATCAGACAGCAACTACATAACTAAAAGGATTGTTGCAACTGAATTTAAAGAGTTCTGAAACTTATTGCTCTTTGAAAAGGTAAAAGACATCTGGAATTTTTGGCTTCACACTGGATGCCACCAGTGATCCCTTACACAGAAAAAATGAGATGATTTAACAAAAAAAAAATCCTGAAGTCAAAATGCATTCAGCATAGAATAATATTGCAAGCGAAGAGATGGAAATGGCTATAAAGATATTCTATGTGAATAATTTCAATACTGTGTAAGGGCCAAATTACAGTTTGCCAAATTGAAGATTCCAGTCTTGAGACCTCTGAGAGGTCTAACAGAAGTATGTACACACACTGATCCATTTCAGCCTTTCTATCTGCCACTACATTAGTTATAACAAAAAAGCAGTCAAGGTAAAGGAATGTTTTGGAAGGTGAAAGTAGCACTGTAACCATTCATGTCCAAATTAATTGCAAATTTTAATAAACAAAAAAGAAGAAATTTTCTTCTTTTCTGGTACTTTCTGGGCAGAAATACTGATTACCAGTAGGACAGAAGAAAGGAAGGAAAAGCATTTTTTCTGAATCTAGTTATATAGAACCAGGAAGCCAGTGTTTACATACATGCCTTCAAATACATGCCAGATACTGTCATTATTTTATGTATGAAATGTAAGAGCTTACATCTAACCAAACAAGGTAACTGTCAGAAATGAGCCAGACATGCTAGAAAAATCAGAAAGTTGGTATTTGATGTTTCTTCTATATCCAAAACAGAAATAATTTTCTCTCCCTCCCCACCTTAGTGTATCAGTTAAAGCTTTCATTATCTATATTCCATTTCAGCACTTGCTCCTTCTCTCCCTTTCAGCGACTATATTTATCAAGTCACTGTCCTAAAATCGGATGTGACAGTATATGGTTATTTGGATCGGATGGAATCATAAACTTACAAAATAACAAAGCTAAAAAGCTTTTTGGCTTATCCAAATCTATTCCCTTTCATGTCCTCTATTTGTTCTGCTTTCTTAATATACTGCTCTCTTTGCACATTTTTCTGTGTTATATGCCCCAAATCCTCCTCTTTGTATCTTCTATGTGCTCTACTTAGTTCATTTTTGTCTTCTAATTCAGCTTGAGCACATGCCTGCAAGTCTTCATGTCCTATTACAGATAAAGTACCAGAGTATTTCACAACTGAGTGCTAGTTCATGAGCTTATTAACTTTACATTCATACAAAGAAAATATGGATTGAATCAAGACAAGTTACGAGTTCTACAGGGCTCTAGAGGAAACCTCCTGTGGGGCACAGAACAAAACGACCTACTGACTTTAACAGAAAAAGAAATCTCTGCAGGGTGGCTCTACTCTGGGAAAAGAAAAAAAAAATCACAGACGGTAGTTACACTTCATGATCTAAAGACAGAAAAGAGCAAAAATCTGCATGGACACTTGACTCATTTCCACATCTAAGAGCTTAGTCTAACAGTTCCTGAACTGCACTAGGGAATATATCCACATTAACAGTGTTCAAAGAGATCTGAGACCTCTGAGGTGCATTACCCAGATCCTTCCAAAACTGAAAATTAAGTACTGCAGTTGGCTACACTGTACTCTCACATTTTTTGAGTTCATCAAGCTACAAGCATTCCTACAATGACTGTGAAACCTATTTATTTAAGCAGGAGGACTTCTAATATCCACACACACATATGGAGAGGAAAACAACTGTTTTCACAGGATTTTTTAGTGCAGGATTCTTATTCACATACTATCATTTACGTGCTGAATTCGGAACAGGTTTGGTTTGGCAAAACATCTACACTTCAGCATCCATAAGCCGTTTATACTCATCACTGCATTGAACACTGAACTTGTACCCGAAAACCAAGCCAGATTTAGTAACACACCATAAAACACAAATTTCCTACACTCCCCAGCCTTGCCAAGAATATTATGGCTTCAGGATTAAGGTGAAACATAACTGGTTCTGAGCATATCAGCATTCTGAGACAATGTTATGAAACAAAACCAATAAACTGAAGATGCACACCAGACTTGTATGCCTCTTTGAATTACAAGATACTTTCCTATGATTATACTTGAGGTATTTATACAAACACATAACAGACACAGTCAATGCAAAAGCAATTTTAAATGGAAAGACACAAATTAGCCCTTAAATCTCTCACCCAATCTAATAAAATACTTTCTCTTCGCTCATATACACATGGATATCACATTACTATTCTCAAAATAAATATATTTCTGCATTTTGAACTGCAGTTTGGAAGAAATTTAAATTACTTCCTTGGTACATTTTCTAAACAAGTAAAAAGAAGCATATTAATATCCTAAAGTAACATAGTACGCATACTATGGAAACATCTTGGTGTTGCTGTTAATCCTCAAAAATAACCGTCCTTTTAAAAGAAAGTAGTCACACCTCAAAAGGAAAAATATTCAAGGCACTTTCATTTATATATTACCTTCAAACGACTGGACATGTCTTCACAGCAGCTGCTCATTGCTTGCACATCTTCATTTATACTCTCAAGTTCCTGCATAAGTTCAAATAACAGTAACTGTGTTTTTAATCAGAAATGCTGTGTCCAATCCCAGCTTCCCACTGCAATTAGATGCCCCAGTTACAATGAACATTGCTGCTCTAGGCTCCGTTAGTCACTGCAGAGTAATGCACCTCTAAAGATCAACATTCACTCAGGATTTGCATCTGTTTGAAAGATCCAATGCAACATTTTCAACAAATGAAACTATTTCACTGTAAAAGTATAGCTGTTCTGGAAAGTTAAAATCTCTCCTAAACCTTTTTTCTTTTTTTAAACCTTAAATTGCATACCAGTATTCTTGTAAGATAGCTAGTCATGCTGCAAAAACGTTACCTCTTTAACTTGCTTGAATATGTGCACAAATTCTTCATTTATGGCCAAGCTTCGTCGTTCAATGTCTCCACGCAGGTTTCTTCGGGTGCGCAAACTGTTTTCCACAAAAAAGGTCGAGAGAGCCTTGAGTGCTTCCAGCATTTCCTAGAAAATAACAAAAGACCGTCAGTTTGCATGCAGTTACAAAAAAGCAGGTTAAATAGTCTGTACCCACCCCAAGTTCATGGTCTTATTAAAACTAAACCAAACCTATTAAATGGTTTTAGAGGAAAAACTACCTTAACACACTCCACATCAGTTGGCAAACAACTAAAATAATTGCTGAGCCTGTCTTCTTCTAACAGAAAAGTCTGTCTACAAGTTTACAGTTTTAATTATTAAGACTAGTTTCTGTAAATGAATGACCTATCCGCAGATAGAAAACATTTATATTACAAAAAAAAGCTTGAGAAATGCCCTCCGGGGTAAGTGATACAAACCTCCCTACGATCTGAAGGGATAAAGTAGGAGCGCGGCATGTTGCTGGAGAAAGGAAAACTAATTTTATTTGCAATTAACGCTGCAAAGGGCCGCCCGCAGCTCCGCAGCGGAACTGAGGGTACGGCAGAACTCGCCTCCCTGCCGCGAAGCCTGTCGGGGCCCGCGGCCCCTGACGGCTCATCCGGCCCCCTCCCCGTCTCTCGCCCGCCACCCGACCCACCTTGTCATTATCCAGGCGCGTCTCCAGGATCTTGTTGAGCTTGCGGGACAGCGGGTTGGTGCCGGGGGCAGCCGGGAGCCCCGGGGAGGGGGCGGCAGCAGGCGGTGGCGGCGCGGCGGTGTCGGCCATGGCTGCGGCCCTCCCCGGCCCCAGCGCCGCGACACGGAGCGGCTCCGGCGGAAACGTGCTCCGAGGATTTGGTTCCGGCCTAGCGCAGGCCGGCTGTTAAGCCAGGCCTCACCTAGTGCAAGGTGGCACTCAGGGTTTTTCTGTTTGTTTCCTTGTTTGTTTTTTTTTTTTAATAAAATAAAAATACCTTAAATTTGAAATATTAATAAATAAAAATAATTTACTTACTAGATAAAGGATTTTGAGTCGATGATAGAAAGAGGGTTCACTTCATGAGGCCAGATAGCTATATTTATTGCAAAAATAAATGCTTTAATTATAAGCACAGCTAGAAAGGAAAAATAAATGAGATCTGTATTGTATAAGCCAACACCAGTGGCTGTAATGTGTGTCAAAATGAGGAGGGTGTCTTGTTTCTGCTGTGCATTTACTGACACAGAGGTAAACTCCCGAAGTCTCCTCATAGCTCCAGAGCACAAAATCACAGAATCAGTTAAGTTGAAAAAGACCTCTGAGATCGTTGAGTCCACCCTATGTCCTAACAGCACCATGTCAACCATCCATGGCACTAAGTAAACACTTCCAGGGATGGTGTCTCCACCACCTCCCTGGGCAGCCCATTCCAAGGCCCAATCACCCTCTTTGTGAGGAAATTCCTCCTAATGTTCAACCTAAACCTCCCCTGGTGTAGCTTAGGACCGTGACCTCTCATATTGTCACTTGTCCTGTCTGAAGTGCTGAGGTGCGACGGAGGGATTTCTGTGGGCTTTTCCAAAGGACAGAAAGCTGGTACACAGATAAAGGTAAGACGCCTGGAAAGAAGATGACTAACAGTGCACAGCTGTTCTATAAGAAGACATGGGTCCCACCGTGGTATTAGCTGTGGAAACAACATCACCGTTCCATTTGTCTGATGGTGTGTGGTCAAAAACCAAAGACTCAAGCAGCAGCTTAACTCTTCAGGAGTTTGGGGATTTCACACTGCTCTTTTGAAGACCCTTCCTGAAAATAACTGCAAGCAAGTCAAGTAGACATTGCCTTCATGCCCAAGGTGAAGCACTGAGCTTCCGAATGCTTTTATTCATTATTGGTTCTTTTCGTTTGAATAATTTACCTCAAGAAAAAACTGTATGACCAGAGCCCCACTCTTAAAATCTTAGCATGATGGAGACAGGAATTGGCTATTTTTCTATTTAATTTTTGTTTGTTTGTTTGCTTCCTCACATGGATCCTCTACATAAAAGGCCAGCTTTTCTGAACAGTCTATGTAGTGCCTTGTTTCTACTCTTGGCTAGTCAGCAAGAAAGTTTTCAAGCATTTTCAGACACTTTGTTTTCCTTCGTTTCTCTTCCTCATCCACCCTATTACACTGATGTTATCTCCTTCTAGATGTCCTTTACTTCTGACTAAGCTTCCAGGAGCCAGGACCTCCCTTCTCCATGTCAGAAGAGATAAAACAGCCTGCAGTTATCACAGGTGTAAGCAATTCATACTTTAACATGTCAAGAAAATCCTATTATTAGGAAGATCCCCTCCCACCTTTAAGTTGGAAGTTGTTAGTTGTTTGAACAACACTTCAAATGTTGTTAACCTGATGGATGAGTTGACAGAGTGAAGGCACACCTTGAAGTCAGAAAGGCTCCAACATCTGAAACACGAGTGTCAGATAAGTCACGACCATTGCCAAGTCTTGTCCGACAAGTTATACCAGAAACATACAAGGAGCCAGAAAGAATTCCCTCAGTTAGTCGGTACATGCATTTTCTTTTGAAGCAGTTCTGCTTTCAGATGCTTCTTCATGGGTGTGCATTTCTTCAAGAATGTGTTTTGTGAGCCAGAATGCTTCTAGCTAATCTAAAACATTGGGCTGACAGGAACCAATGGAGTTTTGAAACAGTATGTGTTTATCTATGCATGTGTTCTTTTGAAAAAATGAGAAGAAATAATCAAGGGAGCACTTTTTTACCTCTCACAAGTCTAAAAAATGTTTGCATGAGGACACCACTGCTTATGTCTTGTTCCTCTTTTAGGAATATTAGATGCACCTATAGAAAGAAATCCTCTCTTTTTCTAATATGAATAATATTTGCAGGGTAGACTTTTCCTCAGAACAGATTCTTTTTAACAAAAATGCAAATGTGACGTCAACAAAGTCACCATCTAGAACTCAGCTGGAGTGCCACTGCTTGTATGCATCACAAAGGTGGGTTTGGCATGACATTCTTAGCAGTCTGCTTGCCCACCAACAAACATCCAGTTAAATCAATTGGATATACACTACAGGATAAAATGCTTGGGATTTTGTGATCTGTAACTGCCAGAAGGTACTTTGATTTCAGTTATCAGTTTCTGTGTATCAATGGTAGACAGTTTGTGTAGTCTGTGTAATTTACTCCACTGCAAGCTCCCTTACAAAAGCTTCACGTGGCAGCAGAACTACAGGTGTCAGTAAAGAAATGTCTGGCACAGAGTGTTTTCTGTTAATTTTCTTATCTTAGTTCCTTACTATGTTGGTTTCTGGTTTTGTGGGTTTTCCCTCTCAGACAGCAAAACTGTTTGACAACTGTTACTGCTATGCAGCTGGTGAAAGTCTTCACAAACCACTTGTTTGGTGCACTACAGACAGGAGCACGGTTCAGCTTGCAGAACAAGGTGTGGTTGGGAATGCCACCTGCTGTCTACGTGGCCAAAGCTAGTAAGTGCTGTTGTACTTTCAAATGCTTGGAAGTACATGTACTTTCCTGAAGACAAAGGCAAAATAAGGTTTGTAGTAGTAACCTGAATTTGTTCCACAAAAGGCTAAGTAGTAATAAAACTTCAGTGGATGAATAGGTTGACTGGGGTCAAAGACATGGCTGGATGTATTTCCCTACCCTGTGGCAAAAGAGAAGTGACAGAGTAGGACACAAAGAAAATATTTTCTTAAACACAAAGAAGAAGGAATAGCCCTTGCTATGGGTGCTGTCATTTGAAAGGAGGATTTCTGTGATGAAGGAAAAAGGAAACATACAAATACATTAAAAGAAGAGTAACAGGGAGGGAGGGAGGGAGGGAGGAAGGAAGGGAGGAAGGAAGGAAGGAAGGAAGGACTAATGCAGAGCTTGCCTCAATATGATGCACAGAGCACATACGAATGGGAAGCATTATGAAGTGAAGTCAGGGAGGTGAAAGGTCATGTAAAAATGCCTGTAATTAGTTGTATTTTTCTTACAGTATAATAGATAAAAGGAATTTGACAGCACTATTTTACATACAATTTACAGGTCCTGATGCTTTCAGATGCAGTGAAGAAGAGTATCTGCAGGGAGCTGGCTATGATATATTGCTGCTCAACTATGCCTCCCTGTGAAAATGTTTACAGCCCTTTATGCTGTCATCCCTACAGATGATCAGGTGAGTGGAAGCTGGCTCCTCCAGGCTCTCCACTGCACACAACATACCCCAAAACAAATACACCACCGCCTTACAATCTTCACTAGTTCTCTGCCATGAAATTATTCCTTGGCTGTCTCCAGTATTTTGATGCTTTTTGTGCTGTGGTTGGACTAGAAAATCCAAGTGATAGGTAGGAGCATAGGAAAATGATCTGTGTCTTTAAGTCACTTAGAGCTGGATTTTTTAATTATTTATTTTCTTAAAGGTTAATATTGTAGATACTTTTCACCAGACCTAATCAATTCCCCGAGCTAACAAACTTTTTAAAAACTCACACAATGCTGACCTCATTTTGGAAACTGAGGTATGAGTGATTTGGCCGAAGGTCACCCTGACAGCAACATGTAGTCATGTAGTGAAACCTGTCTGTGTCCCTTGAAGGTCCAGGAGAATGTACAGTTCTGAAGTTTTGGGTTAGCTCATGCTATCTCACTTGAGGATTTATTGTCGTGCCTCAGCAGTAGTGGCTCTAATATATGTGATGCTGAATCAGCCACCTGGTTGAGGAGCTATAAAACTTCTGTTTGTTATAACTCACTGAAAAGATAACACTAGCAGTACAGTGTGCACTTTAATACATACCAAGCCCATGGAATCTTCCTGTTCAGCTCCTGCTAAAAAAACCCAACCATTGATTTCAAGGGAAGTACTGTGTCAGCAAAACTAATAGGGTTTAGTCTAAATTTATTGGATTCTAGAACACTACAGAAAAAAGGACTTTTCTAAGGAAGTGGTTTTCTAAACTATGTGGCCACATTCCTGGCTAGGTCAATTACATTGATCATGGCACTGCCACTCACTTTAGTGAGGGCCCAAATTTCACCTAAAAAAACCCAAACAAATGGTTTAGCTTGTGGAGCCATGAGAAGAAATATCTGCTTGCGGCTGACAAACTGCATCACCTTAGTGACACTATGTCTCTGTGGCTGAAGTATAAAGCTTATCTTCCTTTGCATATGCTCACTGGTATGCTGATAAGATCTCTAATATAGAAGATTACTCTTATCATTATAATAACAATATAGCAACAAAGAGGAATACTTTTGCCAAAAAAAAAAAAAAATAGTCTCTTCAAGCAATGACTGTCTGTGTCCTGCTGGCAAAAAGCCTTTGGAATGTGTTCTGTTTTATAGGTGAAATAGAAGTAATCCAAACAACTGAACAAAAATTACAACTATGCACCATCAGACAAAGAAACAGTACCCTTCACTATGTCCTGATCTCAGCTGAAGTCAATCTCTAGCAAAGAAAATCTAGAGAACGATACCTAAATTACTGGGCAGTGCCCTCACATCAGCTGATAAACAAAAGGCCCTCAATGAGATCAAGACAGGGTCATGACCGTGGATCATTACAAGACAAAGGTAGACCTAATAAATTGTAAGAATGATGGCATTAGAAAAATGCCTTTTGAGTCAGTACATCAGCATCACAAGTTTCAACAAAGACCATAACTGCTGCAAATTTGACTCCAACTGCTGTATTTTAATCCAGACCCGTGGGTCAAATGTCCATGTCTTGTGGATCTCTATCAAATCTCTTAGTTTTTTTCTTCCCTTGACTTTTCTACTATGTTTCTTGTGAACAGGGTCTTATTGGGGTCTCTTGGTGGAAACTCAGGTACTGCTTTAAGCCCCCACAGCTGGTGATCAACTATGACTGTTCTTCACTGAAGCATTCTTGTTGTTCCCAGAACCCAACCACTATGGTCACTTTGTGTTTACAGCTCAAGTCACTGTAGATGTGGGATAAATGAAATGAAATATACTGCTGCCATTCAGGATTCATACAGGACTCCAAGACAATATAACTCCACTTGGCAGGACAAGAGATGCATAAATGTAGAATGAAGTGCATTTTTGCAGCCTTTTTTTCCTTCACTTTTTTTATTACATTGACTGATCGGTTTCTGTTTTGAAGCCTATTTGAATTTTCCAAATCTCATTTTAAATTCCTGTTACACAGCTTCTGCCCTCTTGCCCTTTCTCCATCTACACACACTGGCAGGGTGGTACGACAGGCTTCTCTCAGCTCCAGGCAATTTCTTTACCATAGTTAATATCCAAAGTACAGTCCCTAGTGTTAATAACTGCTCTACTGGATCTGATAGCTGTTGGTTGGGATGTAGTTGCATCCCAACCTAAGATGATAGAATTCTCACCTTGCTAACCCAGCAAATCCTGCACAAATGTTTGCAGTGGCACAGAAAAGACAAGAGTATATGGTCAGGGACATCTGGCACGTAGAAACTCCTTTTTAAATGGCAGCTAACAATTTTGTCAGTAAGAGTGTATCTGGAGCCATGAGCACACAAGGAGCTCTTGAGGGAAAAAGCAGTAGAGTGGCATGAGGCAAAAATTGTACAGCTTCACCACAAAAGCCATTGTCTTGTGAAAGAGCACTTTAGGGATGTTGCTAGTAAAAGCTGCAAAAAACATGTTGATGATCATGGCAATTTTCATAGCAGTAATACAATGTCAACCTAATTTTACAGGTAGGGGTGTCATAAATAGCTTTTCCTAGTGCTCATAACAATTCTGTTTGGGTGAGTTTAATGGAATTTTATTGCTACTTCATGAGAAATAAAAGTTTCCAAAATGCCAGAAGTCGCACTGTCAGACGTTTGTCAGGAGGGTAGCCAAACAGCTTCTCAGCAACTCCAGTGTGGAGCTACATGGTATATTTGGATTTGATTCTTTCTGTAAAGTTGACTCAGAAGTGTCATCTGGGCTTGCCTCAACCATTTGTCTTTGTGTGTCAGCTCATACAGCCCTTCCAAAGCCTTGGCGAGATGCCATCGCCCTCAGAGATGCTGGAGAGCTGCTGTGAATAAAAATAACTTATTACTTAATGGCTGACACTGATTGCAGTCACCACAGTTGAGTTGCAAACAATTTCTATGCAAAGATCTGCTCACCTCTGGAAGAAATACATTTAAACTTGCGGTTTCTTGCTAGACTTACCTGGCATCCCTTTCTGGTGGTCATTTCTGCCTTCATGGCATTATTACGGAACTAGCATCCCCATGACTGATGCACTGGAAGCAACTAATTGTGTCCCCAAGGGAAGGCAAGTGTTGTTTCTAAACTTTGGTATATGTGGATCATATTTATCCATCTGCAGTCTGAAACAGTGGGGACGGAGTGAGTCTCTGCCAAGAACGGGCAGGCTGGTGGTGACCTAGAGTGCCCTGGGATCACCAGCGGGCTGCGGGACATCAGGAGGGAGCATGATGATGGGCTGGGTAGTACCAGTGTTGTTCTGTGGTTTCATTGGAAGGACAAAGCATTGTGTGCTTTCTGCTTAGATGAGAGTTTTGACAAAGCAGGAGTTCTGTGTTGGCATCTACTGCAGCTGACTGTGTTGGTGAGGCTGGGTGTACAGAACAGTGTCAACAGCTTTGTGAAGCACTCACATTCCCTGGCAGAAGCTCAAGGAGCATTTCCAGCAACCTCCAATTACAGTACTAATTACAAGAGATTATAAGTTCCCCAGAATAGACCCCAAGCTTCCTTTTGCATGCAAACTAGCAAGGACTTTCTTGTCCATGCAGGTAAAGCTCCCTTCAGAGTATCATCAGTCTGAATATGCACCACCCATCACTGTCAACTTTCTTTAAACAATGCCATCTTAAAATATTGTGCACACAGAGCACATGCCTGTCAAAAAGCAAATGTCATATTGAGTGAACTGCCAGTCTAGAGTGTTTGAAAGGATATTTTTTATGTTAATTTTGATGATTAGAGGCTTTCTTCTGCCTCTGTCCCATACGTGTCCTTTTCTGTGATAAAGTCTAGAGTGCTAATAATATAGGCACAGGAACATCTCAAAGAAAAGCATCAGGTGCTTTAACCAGATTGCAGATTGCAGCTATAACTGGCAAAATTAACATCTTTGTGCCTCACTGCAGAAAGCTTATGACAAGATATGCCCGTGCTGGCCTGGAGCTCAACTTTCCTTTTGCTGGTCAAAAAGCGGATTATTTTTCTGTGGTGTAATTGCTGATCCACTGCTCATACATGGAGCTCTTAATATTAAGTGGCCTAAATCTATTCTTGCTCTCTTCAACTTGAATATCTGAACACTTGAAAAAAAAATTAAGAACATTTAGAGGGATACATCTCATCAATCTACTAACACCTAAAAGTCAGAGGTAAAATCAATAGCTAATCATCCTATCAGAGAATGGAAAGAAAGACACTTGTAGAAGGCAGTTCATCCTCAGATTCCTACCCAGTCCTCTCCACTGACTGCATAGAAAACTTGTGCGCTGGACTGTTGAGTAGAAATTTTTTTTTAACCCCTATTTGTTTGACTGTGACTTTTGACTTCTCTGCAAATAATTCCAAGAGTATGCCACAGCTTCAGTGCTGTGGAAATGAAATACTGTGTTTGAATCCTGGTGTAACCCCAAGTTCTCCTTATACTCATGGGGAAGGTGGTAAAAAACCCAGGAGGTTTGATTTTACAATTAAAAAATAAAATGTCTTATTTTCACAGCAAAATGATCCAGTTGGCGCCTGTAGGCATGTGATATATCATGCAGATGTATATCATTTTGGATGACATATCATGGACTTGCTAGTTGAAAAGGTAGAACTGCCCAAGGGCCAGTTTAATTTTTGCACCTGAATCAGAAAAAATGTTTACATTTTCATTCATAAATCAGTGCTGCAGTCTAGTTCATACCTGCTTCTTCTCTTCCCTGTTCTACTGTGCCTCTTCCCTTCATTAATTTTGTCACCTTCTCTCTACCTTCCCATGCTAATCCCTCTCTCAAGAAGTATGTGTTTCACTCTACCACAGATATGCCCACTTGGAATGCATTACTCACCTTCTCAGATACCAATATTTAACTAAATTTCTTTCAGTGGGATTTGGACACAATTTCTATTATAGTAATGGAGATATGCCGGCATACTACCACAGGGATACTGACTTATGTCTGATTCATCCAATAGTTGTTTTACAAGAGACTTGAGTGTAAGCAGGAATACATATGTTGAGCGCCGTTGTCCAAAGTGTCAGGCACTAGGATATACCTGAGGATATACTTAAGGGCTGGGTGATTCACAGACAGAGTTTCTGGTTTTTACGAGGTTGAGCCAAAGTTCCTTTATTTTTTTTCAGTCACTGAAGTTAACAGAAGCCCTCATGGATGGGTATTGCAGCATACATTAACTTCAGTTGAAGAAATAAGATGGTTGCAAAGAAAGAAGAAAGTAAATTCTTACTGCATCAATAAGAGAGGAAGGATTCCTTCTTACAGAATTTGAAGGAAGAGGATAAGAATTAATTCCCTTTTTGTCACTGTCTCAGTCCCATTCTGCCTCGTTTTTTCCAAATGTCTAAAGACTCAAGCAATGGGCTGTTCTTTAATATGCAGAGCTAGCACAGAGTCCTCTCTACTCAAACATGAAAGTGGCTTAGCAAATATCTAGTTTCTCTAAGGCCAGCTTATGGTGTATATTTGAGTGAAAAATTTTTTCCTTAAAAAAAAAAGTCCTTGTTTTAATGGGTAATTTCCCTTGAAAATGGTAAACTGCAAATTAAATGGCAAAAAGCAATTAATTATTGAAATGATAATATCCTTGTAAAGGTTAAGAGGTAATATAAATGAAGTTCCTGTGAGCGCATTAATGGAATTACTATCTTCCCCCATATAAGTGGTAACTGTAACGACCTTGCTAATTAGCTTTTTCATCGGGAAAAGGGTATTGAAATATGTAGTTATATTGCAAAAGCACAATCTATGAGTAGGTTATTTTGTTACAGTATAATATAGAGAGAACACTGTAGGCACTGAACCTTCTCAGAGAGGGTTAGGAGGTCTTCCCAGAGCACATATGGGAGATGAGTGAAGCCCCCATAAACCAAGCAGAGATGATTAGTGACCTGCTATGCCAATTAGACATGCACAAGTCTGTGGACTCGGATGATCCAGCCAAGTACTGAGGGAACTGGTGAAAGAACTTGCCAGGCCACTCTCAGTCATCTACCAGCTATCCTGGTTAACTGCAGAAGTTCCAGATGACTGAAAATTATCAAACGTAACGCCCAGCTACAAGAAGGGTTGAAAGGATGATCTGGGGAACTACAGGCCTGTCAGCCTGACCTCGGCACCAGGCAAGGTTATGGAAGAGATATCCTGAGTGCCATTGCATGGCCCATGCAGGACAACCAGAGGATCAAGCCCAGCCTACACGGATTTACGAAAGGCAGGTCCTGCTTGACCAACCTGATCTTGTATATCTATACCGATATATGTATCATAGATAGATGTATATAATCCATATATCTGCATTATAAATACACATATATCTAATAAGTGCCTACCCATGTAGGTATATGAATGTTATATACTGGATTTGCTAATGACAAGCTTTTTGGACCACTGCAAAAAAAGGAGTTTGGTTCTTCCCCCACTGAGGACATGTTTCAGACATGGATACACCTGAGGGTGAGTTCTGTTTGGGTTTCAGCTGAGAAGAGCTGGCATTACAATTCTTCTGTGAACGAATCTCTGTGAGATTTCAGAAGTTCCAGCTTCGTGGAGTCCCTGAGTTCTGTACAACCCTCAGGGTGTGATGGGCAGGGGAGGAAATGAGCTTTCACTTGGAAAATGAATTGGCCATTGTCCCCAACCAGAGGATTTTCAGCTTTCCTTTCTAAAAGCCCCAGAAATCATTAGCCATATCCTTGGGAATGTGATCTAATAGGGTGACCTAGATGCAAGTGATTGCTGGAGCTCACGGGGAGAGGCAGCTCTGCTACAGTTCTGTGGAAAAAGGCCGGGGGAGGAACAGGACTCTTCCTTGAGCCCCGTTCTCTGATAGACCCAGTTTAACCAAACCGTGCCGCTAGAAGTCACGTTTGGGTTCTGCAAGGGCACCTCAGGAGCCTCAGGACAGTGGCCCAGGGCGGTTAAAAATCCCAGAGGTTTTATGGAGAACAGAAGCAAGCTCTGCTCTCTGCCCCTGCTTTTCGCACACACGCCCTCCCTCGTCCGCAGCCGCATCAAACGCTCCGGAGGGGCCAGGGCACAACCCGCGCCAGCCCCGCGGGGCTGGGAGGTGTGAGGCTCCCGTGCCCCGGGCTCGCCCGTCCCGGCCGCCCCCAGCCCTGCTCCGGCCCCGCCGCCCACCGAGTGTCACTGTCGAGCAGCGCAGAACCCGCTCCCGCCGCTCCGGGCACCCCGTCGCCGGGGCACCGGCGTGCTCCGGGCCCTGTGCGGAAACTGTGACCTCCTGCTGAAAGCTGATCCCAGGCTGAGGCTTTAAAGTGAAAAGAAAAATCTTCTTGCTGTTGCACGTGTCGTTAAACAAACTCATGTCTCCAAAAGCGCCTGCCACTTAGTGCGAGAAAGCACCACAGCAAGACCTGCTCTTTGTACATTCCCCACATCTTTCTTTAACAGCATCTGGGGAAGATAGACAGATGTCTCACTCATAAGTAAGATGACATTATTAAATTACTTGTATTGGGTCTACATGCACAGAAAGCAGGCTGCCAGCAGATGAACATTTCTTACTGGGAAATCACTCATTCATCACCCAGATGTTCCTTATTTTAAAAAGTTCAGTTAAGAATAGTGGAAATTCAGGATTGAAACCAGCCACGTTTTTCCTGGGTTTGTGCAGGGCTAAGACGATTCCCTGCTAAAGGAGGACGGGTCTGGGACCTGCAATCTCAGAGCTCAGTCACTTTGGCAGTGTTTGCGAGGGCTGAGCAGGCATTCCTCCCTTCAGCCGTGGGGCTGGTGCAGAATAAACCTCCTTGGCCTCTCCCACAGCCACCAGGCTTGTCAACAACAGGACACAAAAGAGAAAAATCAATAGCTGTAGCTGCTATTTTAGAGCCTTGCAAAATGCAGACCACCTGGTGGCTTTTATATAATAGATGAAAAGAAATAACTTAAAGATGAAACAACATATGGAGGGTTTATGGCAAATAATAAAGATTGTTTTCCTCTTTTGTTTTACACTGACATGTTATTTTTATGTGCACCCAGAGATTAAAAGACTGATGTTAGCACCAACAGCACTGTATCCAGTAAGACAACTCTCCTTCAGAAATATGGCAAGTTTTGTTCATGAATTGTTAGTAAGAGAATTCACAGAATTTACCACCAGGAGAACCACCAGAAAAGTAAGTATTAATGATAGGATAGTATTAGAATAGAAGTGGGGAGAGAATCTTTTGGTTAGAGCTAAGTTTATAGGCCAAGATTCAGGTCTGGATATAACAGCTCAAAATCTACCCAAGTGTCTAGTTCCACCCACAGTAGAAAACATGCAATTTGTTTGACTTGGAAGGACACCATACGGATGGACAGGATCTGGTCACTTGAATTTGTTTTCTTACCTTCCTCTGAGAAATTTGCAGGTGTTAGGGTTGGGGTTCTCTTTTTCTGTCTGTTTAGTTGATTTTTTTTCCCTAGCTGCTGCAATTTTGGACATAATTGCAGGCGATTTTATGAATTATCAGGTTATTTCTCTAACAGTATTTGTCTGTTTGGTTTCTAGTGACTGTATTTGAATAACTGGGTTTATTTTCTGTTGCTCCCAGTACATAGCCTCACGTCTATTGTAGTACATATACCTTCCTTTTTCATTTAAAATCTAGTACAGACACGACCTGAAGATCCAGTTTTGTGAGATGCTCGGAACCGTGTTGATGTGATCACTTTCCTGCAAACCACATGACTGAAAACAGATGGCGGCCTGAAAGAACCCCCTTGGTTCTTTTTCTGGTCAAAGACTGAAGAATGAGATGGAGGTTTGGTAGCTGCTTCATTTTCCTTGGGGTTCAGGAACATAGATACTCCCCTATGGCATTTTATATTGTCTTACAGGATATACTATAATAAAAGAGCCTGTGGTCAAGGCTGTGATGTGTATATTAGCCAGGATTGATTTAGGTACAGTGACAGGATTTTCTGTCTTTATTCTGCTGTGCTGATTAGCTCCATCAAGTCTGTAGTGCCCCAGCTGTAACAGCAGCTTAGTCAATGGATTGAGGAGAAGCAGAATGGTAAAATCTATAAGAATATTTTCCCATCTCCCTGCTAGGGTAGTTTTCTGACAGTGTATTCATGGGTGTTTGATTCAGTTGGACTTCAGTGGTTGCAGCAGAGGGTAATCTGTGGCTCAGGTTCCCTCGACCAACTATGAACATTTCTCACAAGCAGATTCTCTTAAAATTCAAAACACCAGGACTAATTTTAAAACCAGCTGCTATTTCAGTATAGACAAGACCCTGGAGACCATGTGTTTTGTTATTGCTCTGTTCTGAGGAGGTGTCTGCTTTTGTGGTTACAAGAAAGATTGTGAATCCTAAAGCATGATGTAATACCTGCCCTTTTCTTTCGAACAGGTTAGATGGGGATAGAAATATTTCAGCTAACTTTCAAGTAAAATACTTCCAAGCACAATGATCCTGAAGGGGGAATCAAATATTGATACAGTTGAAGCATATTGAGTTTAAAACATTAGGAAAGAAATGGAATGAGAATTTGGATGTTACTTTATATATACAATGTGTTTAAGTTGTTCCTAATCAAAACACAACTCATTGGACAGAAGATGGATTGTGAAATAAAGCTTATTTCCCTGCAAGTGACTAAATCATGCAGCCAGTTTGTGGGGGCATTTGGAGACAGTTGGCAAGATGAGATGCTTCAGGGGAGATGCAAAATTCAATGTACAGTTTCCATGAGGGAAAGCAGAATGGCAGCAGCTCAGGGAGTGAATGTACAGGCCATATAAGGCAAGTAAATGAACTGCTGTAGAGATGCCATTAGCAAAGGAAATACTGACTTGGGGACCTTGGCATATACTATGGAAGAGATAAATTGCATGAATAAATGCATGCTTGTTGTCTGCTTCTCCCTAAGCTTCCAATGCCAGCTTTAACTGAGAAACAATTTCCATGTGTGAAACAGAAGTTTTTCCACAGTCATTTCAATGCCAGGCAATTTCTGCCCATGTCTGATCCCAACACATGCCTAATTTAGACATATTTATCACAGTTTCATTATAACCCAGGCCTTTGGCTAAGGAAAGAATGACAGACCTTCGTCTTCAAACAATTGAGGCTTTAATAACAGTACTCAATCCTTCTCTTTCTTTACACCAAGAGCAGAGTTCCAATGACACAATATTAGCTTACTATCCCTGTCATTTCAGGCGTTGGTAAAATGAATAGCAGGGGTAAAACACTGCACTGAGCCAAGTGAAAGCATGTGAGTGGTAAACAAGGAGTGTCTACACTCACCAAAAAGTGCATAGCTCCTTGCAGAAGTGGAGACCTGAGAGCTCGTGCATGCTTGGGGGTGGAGGCACAGCACCAGGAGGAAAGGTGATTTGAGGGGAGGATGCTGGAATGGTATGCTGTGGAGCAGGCTCCAGCTCTCACCTCTGGGAAAGTCATACCAGCTCCCTTTCTGTCAGACATCCCGTGGGCACATCCACTTTCATGTTTTGGTGTGAATCAAGGGCATGCTTTTGAAGTGAATCTCCAGATCATGCTCCCTTACCACATTTTGGTTTACCCAGCAGAGGTGAGCCCACTGAGTGGATTCAGATACCAATATAGCAGAAGACAGGTGCCGGGAGTATATCAGATGCGTTCTAAGTTCTCACGGGGCCCTCAGTCCACAGACCCAGCCTGGAGTGAATCTGAAGAAAAAACTACTGAAAAGTGTGAACACCATTTAGGCCCTCAACACCATGAGATCCAACACCAGATTGATCCACATTACTTGCGAATAGAGATGTATACTAGGTGGATGTAGCCCTAGGGGTAGTCAGCTGTGGGTGTGTCTGCTTTGGGGTTACGCCTTCATTGTCTTCCTTGTGAAGCACTTTATTGCATATATTCTAGCATTCAGCCTATATTTAACTCACTTCTTGATTATTTGATGCACATTTCCTTTACTACACTTGAAATGTTAGGGTGGAAAAACTCGATCATGCTAGATACTTTCCAATCCATTTCTTATCCCTTGAGAAAATATGCATTTTCAGTAATGTTCTGATTTTAAGACTTTGCATTATGGGGAAAAAAAATGAAAGTCTAATTTTAAAAATACAGTAAAGGAGCTTTGTAATTTAATTCTGAAAATAGCTGCTGTTACTATTAGATGGTGTAAATGCAAACTGAGTGCAATAAACCTCACTTCCATTTAGCATTAATAATATTAATGAATGGTGTTTAAATCACACGTCAGGACTGTAAAAGAAACATTACCAAAGAGATTTTGCATGTCTGGTGCTGACATAATTTAAACCTGTCATAAAATTGTCTTCTATCTGAGAAATATATTCATGTTTCTGGGCGTAGAGGAAAAACCAGAATAGGAAATGTCTTTTTCTCCCAGAGGCTCTGTGTGCAGAGGCAACCCCTCCTCAAAACTTTCCCACTTAAGACACTCTGGGAAAGGGCTGAAACTCCTGTCTCTCGGCTTGACCTAACTCATCCGGGATGAGCTGCTTGGTACTGTGATCACATTCAGTCTCGCTGTAGACCAGCTCAGGAACTGTTGCGATCAAAATGCTGGATCAGCAGCTCGCATGCAGAGATAGACACAGTTCTTACCACACGCACACCATCAGATTAGTCCATATTTTCTCATGTAAGGACTGCAGCCTTCCCCCTTTCCTTCAAACACTCCTTCGCCGGCTTTTCCCCCCTCTCCTCTCCTGCTCTCTCTTCCTCTCCGTCCCCGGCTTCACCGCCCCGCGCCCCCCGCACTGAGCCGCCGAGCCCGGCGACGCCGCAGCGCTCCCCGCCATCCCCGCACCAACCCGGCCCCGCATCTGCCCGCCCCGGGACCCACCGCTCCGGCCCCGGGAC
>VZRQ01011077.1:6094-227694 GCA_013397975.1 Machaerirhynchus nigripectus | reverse complement strand
GAGTTTTGGTTCCCGGCCGCCGCCTTCCCTCGGGGGAAGCCGTATCTCTCCGCCGCCCCCTCCTATCCCTGGAGGGCGGGGAGCGGGGTTTCGGGGCCAGAGGGGCGAGTCCGCCTCCCGGGAGAGCGCCCAGGCAGTGAGCTGGCAAGCTCCGCGGAGCCAGAGCTGCTGCCCCGCTGGAGCCGGAGGATTTGCAGGAACCTGGGACTCTCCATGTTGTCCCCTATTTCCAGCCGTACCTCCTCCCGCGATTCAGGGAATGATCTCTCCTAGGTGCCGTGACCCACTTCGGCTTAGACTTTTGTTGCCACGCCAAGACACAGACAGATCATTCTCTAGATGATGCTTCTGAAGGAATGGTGGCTCCCCCATGCCTCTCTGGCAAGTTTTTATCCCTAGGGGCTTGGCGTTTTGCAGATTGAAAGGCATTTCTGCGGATAGGCTATGTGTAGATAGGTGTACTCTCTTCAGTAGCAGCATAGGCCTTTTTAATATTACAGAAGAGACTTCTTTTTCTTAGTGTTTTAAAAGTAAACAAAACTTCTGTGTAGTGCACATGGCTAATTTCACTTACAAACTTTCTCTTCATTCCCTCCTTGTGCTGAAGTAGTATTCATTTTATTGCCTTTTCATGAATTGGATTCACTGATTGGCATCTAATCATGCTTAGAAGAAAAAGCCCCTGTAAATAGCTATCAGAATTAATTTGGCAGCAACTGTGAGAAATGATCATAAATTTACAAATGCAGTTAGAGTAATGATCCAGCATGAATTTAACAAGAAATACACCCCCAGCCTCTGGGAACAGCGTGTAGGTTTCTGTGACAGTCAAATGCACTTGGCCACACTGTGCTTAAAGGCTGGGAGTTGTCTGAGAAGCATGCCAAGGGGCTATGGCTCCTGGGCGTGAGCTGGGAAGAGGCAAAGAAGAGCTGGGCTGAACGCAAGCAGGAATATTAAGAGAGACCTCTGTGTTTTAATTGTGTGCCTGTTAAAATTGTGTAGGGGTGAATCCAAAAGATGTGGCAATGTCTTTACTTACCAGAAGCCCACCTGGAGCTTGGGTTCCTGGCACTTTGGGACATCAAGTGATAAAAAGCTACTTTTGCATAGGGATGCCAAACAACTTGGAGCACTGGAAAAAATGTCATCTTGTAGCACTTCTTTTGGGGTTGTGCTAATAAGTTTTACCTCTATTATGACAGTCTGATCTTGAAATACCTTAGGCACTGTGAGTGGTTTTGCACTGAAGCTGCAGGACCACCTATAAAGTGAAGTACATTCTCCAGGCATTGCAGGAGGAAGGTCTAGCTAACTAAGGATAAGCAAGACCTCATCTGTTTTGTCTATCACTACTGGAAAGATCAGGATGTACAGTGGAGAAAAGTGAGGCAAGTACACAGGGAGCCCCTGTAGGTGGCTGCAGAGCGTTCCTGGATGTGCACAGCAGCCTGTGCCAGCCGGGCTGCCTGCCACCACCATCACACCGACCACAGAAGCTGGTGTCACTGAGAGTGATTTTAGGGTCTGCTTGCAAGGATGGGACAGAAAAGTGACATGTCTTAATCAGAAGACCCCTAGGAAGGAAAAACACTCTGGCAGACTAATGTTTTTTTCTAATGTCAGTGTTACTGAACTTGTATTTTTCTCTGTTTTTGTGTTTTAATTAGGGACCTTTGACTTCATGATGGGAGGAAATATCCCCCTGGCTGTTAGGATCCAAGCTTCTCCCAGTGTGAGGATTTGTCAAGGTTGAGAGATTCCGGATTATCCATAAAACTCCTCTAGAATACACAGTTACTTTTGTGTCTTCCCATTGTGAGGGGTCTTGGAGCAGATACAAAGATGGCCTCCAGCCTCACCTGTGCCGGCGTCGTCTGGGCCTTCCTCTCCTTCCTCTGCGCCGCCGCTTCCTGTGTTGGCTTCTTCATGCCCTACTGGCTCTTGGGGTCTCAGCTGGAGAAGTCTGTTTCCTTTGGCACTTTCCGGAGGTGTTCCTACCCGGTTCGGGATGAGAGCCGCCAGATGACCGTGATGGTGGAGCAATGTGGCCGCTATGCCTCCTTCCAGGCCATCCCGAGCGCCGAGTGGAGGATCTGTACAGTGGTGACAGGCCTGGGCTGCGGGCTGCTTCTCTTGGTGGCCCTGACAGCGCTCATGGGCTGCTGTGTGTCCGAGCTCATCTCCAGGACCGTGGGCAGGGTGGCAGGAGGCATCCAGTTCCTGGGGGGTAAGTGCTCTTGCGGTGAGGGGATGGGGGTGTCCAGGCTATCTGTTTGCACGTGTGGAGACTCCCCGGGTGCTTTGGGAGAGGGGGTGATCCAAACTTTCTCCTAGCGAGGGATACCACTTGGCTCCCTCAGCGACTGAGCTGGTTTTGTGGCTGCCAGAATGTGGCCCAAAGACAGAGTGGCCTGTGCTCTCTTGTGCCTAAGTCCCTGTCTGGTCATTATGTGACCTTTGAGAGCTGTGTGGCAAGTTGACTTCTGTGGGCCAGCATCTTCATAGCAGTTTTGTGGGCTGTAGTTTCCAGCACAGCATAGCTGAGTTGGAGTTACCTGGAGAAGCATGTGGGCTACAGATCCACATGGAGCATTGTGGTTTGGCAAAGGAGAGCCTGTGTTATGTGGGAACAACCTCTCTTTCTCTTTCCTACCTCTGTTACTGGCAAAGCTCCCTCCAACTCTGCTCTCTGCAGCTGCACGGATCTGGCACCAAGATTTTGGCCCAGGTTTGAAGTGCGAATTGTTTATCCCTGGTGGAGGTGGCCCGCCATCTCCTGGGAGGAGCCCTGCTGGGCTGGCTGACCCACACTGCCCGCTGATGGGCCCGCAGGTTTGTTGGCTCCATGGGCTAGACAGTGTGTGGGAGAATTACCTCCGCTCCTTTTTCTAACTTGTAATTGTGTGGCGTCTTTGTAACTGTAAGAGTATTTGAAGGGTATGAGACAATAAATAGGATCCACAAGCATGCTTTTTACAGGGCAGTTTTCCCAGTAAATCATCACCCTCTTGTCACCGGTGACATGCGGATCAGTGGCACTCACTTTCGCCTGATTCAAGTGCTCCACTGCTCGCACACACTTGCCCCCATAAGGTAACGTGTTTCTCTTAGCTTTGGATGCTGAGGCACTGCAGGTGCCAGCTTTTTGGGTGCCCTGCGGCGTCTGATCCCAGCCAGGCACCCTGGCTCGTGCCCCAGAGGAGTGGACTGTAGTGGAACCCTCACTTCTCTCCCCTCCAAACAAACGCTTGCCCTGCAAGGGCAGTCTGATTACGTGCTGTGTCTTCAGCTTCTAAGGAAGCACAAGACAAAACCTCCGCTAACTGTCCAGCTTGGTGTGGACAGCTGAGGCAGGGAAAGGGCCCTGTGCCAAGCCTCCAGCTAGACCATACCAGTGTAACTCCCTCCTGGCTGTAGGGAATCCTGTCTCCAACTTTTTGAGTAGTTTCTTTACTTTAGAGCAAGCTGACCCCATCACTTCACCCTTCCCTCAGCTTTGTGACCCCCAGGCATTCCTGTGTTTAATCTGTCTGACAATGTGAAAGTGCAGCAGCTGCTGGAGAGTTAACTCTGCTGGGAGCTGCGGTTTCTTGAAACCTGCTCCATTATACAGTTCCAGCCAGGCAGTCGGGGGCGGAGGAGGTTTTCAGTTCAGTGACAATCTGCAAGCCCTCTTTGTCTGACTATTTTCTCTTAGAGCCATCACGGGCTTTAACCACCCCCTCTTTCCAATTGCTGTCTCGGCTCATCTGGTTTTAATTTGCGTTTGGCCCCTTTCTCGTGATCATGCTCCTCCGTGTGCCTGTGGAACAGGGCCGGCAGGGGATCTTCCAGCTGTTTGCTTACAGCCACCCCAGCACACACAGCAGCTCTAGCAGTGGGCAGATGGCTGAGGGATGCAGGAGGAACCCCACTTCCCCATGACACTGGTGTGGGCTGAAGGTGTGCACCCTTCTCTGAGGCAGGATGGTGGCTCCTGGGCAAGGAGGTGAGAGGTTCCATCAGAGCACACCATGGCAACCCCTGAAGCTTGTCCAAGCTGACCAGGCAGCATCCCATCCTGCCTGGAAGGGCATGAACAGGTAGTGCTTGTTCTCAGTAGATGACAATTCAAAGAAGTGTGAACCTGTGATGTGAAATTAAAATTGCTAACAACTTTGCTTACAGTTCAGAAATTAGTTACACAGCATGTCTAATTTTCCCCTCTACTGGCTTTTATGGTTGTCTTGCATTTCATTCAGCACTGCTGGAAGTATGTAAGAAAAGACCAAAGTGAGAACCATCCTTTCTTAAGCTGCTTAAAACCTAACTGTGGGGGCACAAGAGAGAGGCCAGGTGGTGAAAGCCAGTAATTTGGATAAACTGAAGGGACATATTAGGGTAAAGCGGAGTTTCTTACATCCCTTATCAGATCCTTAGTTGCTATAAATCAGTGTAGGTTAACTGTTAAAATGACATGACTACATTTATTTAGATGTCTAACTTAGGCACTATAATTACTATGTTGTTTTATGTCAAGATAGCTGTGAGCTGTTCACCTTATTTACAAACAGGGAATGCCAGCTCTTTGTTCCCTGTATTGCAGTTGTAGGTGTAGCTGTATACCGTGATGTGGGCTTTAAATGTGGCTTGGTGGCAGCGCAGTCATCATCATTTTAGTTGGTCTCCACTTGGAGATCTAATCAAATAAAACCCTTATTATTTTTTAACTGGGGAGAAGAACTCCCACTTAGCTTTGTATGAAGGAAAAGCTTAAGAAAATAAGCTGCCACTGAGTGATGCTATTAAGTCATCCTCTGTGTTAGGACAGGGATATGGCTAAACAGTTTCACTTTCTTTTTGTCTGAGGCATCTGCACCCATACCCTGCTGGGGCTCTTGCTCCAGTGGCAGAGGATGAGTGTTGAAATAAACCACATTTCTCTTGAAGTTAGAAACCAGTGTGTAGCTAGTTTATGGCTTTACTTGTGTTCCTTTTGTTTAGGATCCAAGTAAGTTTCTCAACATGATTTAAAAACACAGACTTGAGGAGGAAGTAAGCCAATGTATAATGGATTATTACAGGAGGCCCAAGAGCAGGGGAGATTTACAAGCCACTGAAGCTGTGGTAAGCCAAAGCACTAAGTTTGCTAAAACTTAACTCCAACACTTAGAAGCATTTTTACTGCTATGAAGAGGTGGTAGAGACATTTGCTTACCAGAGCTGGTAAGCAAACAGCCTGATCCTTTTCTTCTAGCATTGTGAAGGAGGAATAACTCCAAGTAGGTCAGTGGAATAACACCTGTAAAAAAGTAGTGCAGCTTGTGCTAGCTAAATGGTGCCAAGGTTTTATAGCTGGGATTTCCCCAAGTTGCATGTGGCAGCTCAAGGGAGTGAATTATTCATGAGTGCTTATACCATAAATCTGCTCTTCTGATGAAAATAGAATGGCAGAACCTGCAAGAAATTGCAGATCTAGGCAGAGTCAGAAGGGCTCTTTGGATATTGCTTGATCCTATGTACTTAGTCTGTATTTGCTATTTCAGATGATCCTGTCTACAGAGCATACATGTATTTTAGGATGACTCTGGGATGAAACATGTCAAGTTTTTGTTCCTACTAGAAAGATTGCATTCTAGTTTTAAAGATTGCATAGACTTTTCTTCCTTTTCACAACTGTGAGAGCCGCTTCCTTTCCCATACGTGATCATGTGGCAGCTCTGTAGCCATTACAGCAATGGTGTGCATGAAAAACAGTGCTTTTAGCTTTTTCTGAGGCAGTTTGGTGGTGGGTGACAAGAAGTATCCAACCTCCCAAGGCCAGCCTTTTCTGCAGTGGACATCAGTGGTCTGCAGCCCACAGCTGGCAAACTGCTGCTGTGGTCTGTCAGAACATGCTTCCTGGACATCTGTCTTGGACTGCTTAGAAGAAATGACAACTGAGGTGAAAGCTACGCTATCTGTAACCTCCTGAGGGCACAGTCATGTAGATAGAACAGTCTTCACCGATAACATTAGGTGAAATGTTTTCAGCTGGTTTCCTTTGTGTGTTTGGAAGACTGAGGCATATATAATGTAGCTAGAACAGATTGCAAGGATGCAGCTTTGACCATAACTATTGAGGATATGACAGCAGGGAGTGAAGTTTAACAAATCTATGGCAAATTGGAGTCTGTAATTATTGATCTCCTTTTCATTGTTCCGTGGCAAGTCAATTCCACTTAAATGGAGAAAGGAGAAATTTGCAGGTAGGTAGCTCAGATATGACATACTAATTTGGTGAATAGTTTCACTCTCTAAATGCAGAGCAATGATTCTAGGAACATAGCAATATTTTTAAGAACGTAATGAACTTAAGGGTTAGCCAGTTTTATGAGAGGCAGTGGATCAAAAAGCACAAGTACTGCAAGGATGGTCAATTTAAAGAGCATTATGCTGGCAAGGTGAAGGTTTTCATTAAAATGGTCAGCATGCAGGAATAAAATCTTGACTAGCTCAGAACTCCCTTTTCCTGTGTAGAACAGCTAAACCAAGCTCAGAGTACGGATCTGAGGGAACAGAGCATGAAACAATCTGCTGGCTGAGACACCTCTCTGAACCTGACACTATGGCCCTGATTCTGAGTGCCATATGAGAAGTGAACCCTTTCCATGATTATGTGGTAGCCATGTGGCTGTCAGTAACTGGCATGTTTACTGTCATCTTTTGCATTCATTGATGGCACTCTAACGAAGCACAAGTTTTGCTTCTCCCTTCATTAAATGAGCAAAGTTTTCAGCAGCATCTACTCTTCCTCTCTTTATTTCTCTGTCTTGTTTTCCTTATGTGGAAGTGCTGAAACTCCCGAAACTATGGTCCTTGAATTGATGGTTAGAAAATCTGGAGAGCTCTTGAAACAGGGGGTGATGAAAGGAGCATTTGGTTATTTGAGAAAAAGGGGACACAGTTCCTAACAACTTCTGATTTTGTCTCAGAAAATAAAATGGGGCCTTATGAAAAATGCTCTCAGCACTATATGAAATTGCTGGAGAATCCTTCTCCAAGTGTTCTGTGCCAATAGAGGCCATAGTAATTTTCCATCACCCATAACATGCTCAGGGCAAACAGTTGCTGGGTTCAGAGGGCAGAAAAATAAGGACTGATCCCTCAAGATGAGGAGAATGTTGAGTGTGGGGTGATGTTCTGGTTCTGCATTGTCTGTGATGAAATCCCAGAGAAAGCCTTTGCGATTTTGGGCTAAAAATTTTAAAGAGGCAGATCCAAACGAAATCTGCAAGTTGTTTTCCTCTTAATGGCCGAATATGACTTTGCAGGTGAGATGATACTAAAATGTAGGGGACGAGGAGGAAAGAATGCTAAGTCGTGACCTTGTGGGGTCATGTAGAGAAGCTCTCCCTCAAAGGATTTGCTTGGGGAGACAGTTAAAAAAAGTAAGAAGAGGCTCTTGGGAGAGATGGAGTCACTGAAATGAAGTTGTGTTTCAAGAAACATGGCTGGCAGTGAAAGACAGCTGTGGGGTTCAAGGGGAACAAAACACTCTTGATTCTGAGGCTGGCTAAGAAAGGGGCTTTGGGGAGAGTAGTTCCAGTTGACTACCGGAACTAGAAACTTCTGGGAAAGGTTTCTCTGCAGCTGGAGGAAAAGGCACTGACCAGTAACCATTATTTCATCTGACAGCTGAAGTGAGGCTTTCTGCTTTCTGCCTGGAAGACTAAGATCAGTGTAATTTTCTGCCTGTGGGGAGAAAATGTAACTGAGAAAAGCCATGCGGGAACAGCGAAGATCAGAGATCGTCAAGAGACTTCTAACAAGCAAACAGTGACCCCAGACTCTTTTGTGATTCTCCCAAGCAATTTCATCCTTTCCCCCATCTGTACATATTCTTGCCATCTCTTCCTGCAATTTGCACCTGAAAAAAAAGGCAAAAATGACATTTTAGTTCTCTCATCCTCTTCAGCCTAAAATTATTTTTTGAAAGGCTAACTTTTGGGGAGAGGCTAGGGAGGGGCACTGCTTCTGTCCAACACCAAGGCCTCTTCTTCACGTGCAGGTTAGCTGTTCAGGGCTGTTAAGTCACCCCTTGCTGTTGTTGGAAGCAAAACTTCAGTGACTTTGCTGTGCTCCTGTAAAAACATGACAGGGCAATCTTCATCCTAGACAAAGACAAGCTGCAGGCTGGGTACCAATCCAGCACATACAGACACTGCAGGAGAGGCAAAGGAAAGGACCAGAAGCCTCACCAAGGTAACAGAAGAAGAGCAAACAGTGAAAGTGACACTGTTAAATGTTGCTAGTGAGTGATTGTGTGTCATGTCATAGGCTCATTGATTCAGCAATAATAGAGTCAGCAGAGAACACTCTGACAACTTCGTCTGAGGTCTGCTGTAGCATAGGTCATAGGACAGCCTTCATGTAATTTCAGTTTGAACTAGAGTGTATCTCTGAGAAAAAAACTTCTGGTCTGTGTTTAATTAACTTCGAGAAAAACCTGATCTCCATACGTTGTTCCAGTGGTGAATTACTCAGACTGCTTTTCTTCCAGATCATTAATGCAAATGTTAAAAATGTAGCACCAAGAATATATCATTGCGAAATTATGTTTTCTCAAGGAATAGTTTGTCTTTTTTTTTTTCTTTTAAGATCCAACACTTAGGTTGCTTTTAATCCATTTAAGCTGTGCTTTGTTGTGGTTTCTTTACCCAAACAACCTGTATAGAAACTGCTTCTTAGCTGGTGTGTTTCACACTAGTTCTTTCCCCACTTTTCTGAAGCCATCCACCAAAGGATTAAGTGCAGTGTATAGTTTTGCAGCTTCATCCCTTTTCAGCTAGACTTTGACTTGCTAAACTGAATCCACTGACTGCTTGCACCTATGCTAAGTCTTTGCTTCCCAGCACTACAAGGTACCTTCACATACTGTGGCACAGCACAGAGTCAAATTCTTGGATTTAGATTTGGAGTCCAGAATAAGCAAGGCTGGGAAGTGTTACTGTTCGGAAAGATGTTCAGGACAAGGGAATTTAGACAGTGAAATTATCTTAAAGGTTGTGTAGCATATGTTTTATTGAAGATAAGCCAGCTCTTTCTCTGCTGTGTTTAGATAGGGGTTAATTTATAAGACGAATTCAGGATTGAAGCCTGAATGCAGTATATGAACCGATGCAATATATGTCCTCTGTCAGTTTATAAAAGGACATTACTTAGATTCCTGCTCTCTTAATTAGATACAGACTGTATTACTTGAATCTTTCCTCAATGCCTGGGCCATCAGGTCTGACTGATGGGGAATCCAAGCTAGAAGGTACTCACCCGAAAGAGGTAAAGAAAGGTGCAGACTTAGATTCTGTGTATTTTCAAGAGATGATCCTGTTTTGTACGGTTGCCTTCACCTTGGTCATGGAAGTTCCCACTGCAGCCTGGCTAAAGGCTGCTGCCCTGACAGATCTAACAGCACAGCCTTTTGTGAGAGTTTCCTTAGAGTCCCACTGAAGGACGCCTAGCAAAGGTTTAGGTTAGCAAAGTTTGCTATTTAAGCTAACACCAACCACTTTAACAAAACAGGTTAGTGAGGAAGGATCACTAGTAAACAGTACTGGTCCTAAGGTGCAGAATCAGTAGCACTGAGGAGGCCATCCCTGCCAGCAAAGTCACAAGGGGTGCAGAGAAAGCAAGGGGTTGTAATGCTGCTGAAACAGAGGAGATGTAACTTGACAAAGACAAATGATGCGGAGAGTAGCCCTCATACTTAACTGTCTTAATTTTTTAATTCTGTTCTCAGCCACTTCAGATAACTCTTCTGGTGTTTCAAAATTCCTAAAAAAAGCATCAGGGTGATTACAGGCTGCAAATTTTTGTGTGTCCTTTGAAGTCAGTGACACTTAGTACAAATTACATCACTATTTCTATTCTAGGATTATTGGATTTGACATTAGTCTAAATGGGTGTGGTTCTGACAATGACTGTCTTCTTGAAGAGCTACTCCAGTGAATTAAATTGTTTATACTGAATTATTTTGAATAGATATTCATTTTGGTTTTTTTAAAAATTATATTTAATCCTAACATAAATTTTGACTAAATACAGAGGAAGAAAAAGCCCCATGCAGAGTTTCAGCCCGGAGCAAATTCTGCAAGTAAGATTTTAGGTGCTTTGGAAGCACATTTAAAATGGAAATGCTGATGTATTATAATAAAAAAAAAAAAAGATGTTGCTAAAATATTGGGAAGAATCTCTTTACTTCTCTTGTCATCCTATTGATGTTGAATATAAAAGTAATGTTTTGAATATTGCTGCAGCTGTGTTGCGTTTAAGCAGAATTTTGCATTAAGAACAGATTTTTTGATCTAAAGAAGTCCCGGAGTGCTGTTTTATTTATCTGTAGAATGAAGTTCAGTCTTCCTGCTTTTTTATCCCTTCTTTTATTAGAATGAAACAATGCTGCTCAGCACTTCTGTGACGCTTTTTATTTCAAAAGGTTTTGCTTGCATAACCTAATGAAACTTTAGAAAACGTGAAGCAGGGGACCAAATAATCTGTTTTGCTAGTGTAGAGTCAGAGGATATTGAGAGTTACTTCATTTCAGATCCTTTGCATTTGTGTTGATTAGAGAAGAAACTGGGTTGGAGTTAGCAATTTTGTTTCTGCATTGGAAGATTTGACTTGTTTTGCTTCCTGAGATATATCAATAGATATTTGAATATTGCTGGGAACTTAATTTAGGCATCAAAATGTTTCAATATTTTCCAGTGCGAGTGAAGTCATATGCCCTACAGACAGGACAGAATTTTTCCCAGTGGTGTGTTTTCCAGGATTTTGTCCAGTTTGGTGTTAAATGTCAATGTAATTTGTATTTTTTCTTCTCATTTCTCTTAGGAAACTCAGCTTACTATGCATTCCACATGGAATTTTTCTTTCACAGTATTCAACTTACATTTTCCTTTCCTCGCTCACATCCTTTTACTTCTCCAGTACACATTTTTACTATCTAAGGACTTTAACTTTGGCTCCACAAAGTAAAATAAGGCAGTTTTCAAACTCCATCATTTCAAGGAAGTGAGGCATAGAACTCGAGAGCAGCCAAGGTATGGATTCCATGCAGTGAGCAGTTCGGAAGGAGTGTGGTGTAACTGTGTAATAAACACAGGATGTATTTGTACAACCAAAACTCCAACCACAGCTGCTTGCCTTGCGGTGGCCATCATGTTGGCTGGCTTCCCACTCAAGGATTTCCTTTGGCTCTGTGGAACACCTTTGTTAACTTCAGTGATGTTAAGCTTTTCATGTTGCACAAGTGCGAGGTCCTAAGTGGCATTCAGACCATATGAAGATGGCCTTAAGTCACAGAGAACCAAGAAAGGATCCTGTCCTTGTTTTTTGGGATGACTCTGCCACGGCAAGACATCACAGGTCAGAGGGGCACTATTGCATTTGACAGATCCCTTCTAGTAGCTGTCCTGTATCTTCTCAGGCATTAAGAATTGGGTATGGTCACTGCACCCTGACAATGCTGGTGATAAGGCTGATTCACCAGGCTTGGTTAGATCTCCTTTACATTGTTTGTTTCACTGTCAGTCCCCTGATGTCACAGGTACATCTGAGAACAGAGGCAGACTTTTTTTCCCTCCAGACTGGCTTTTCCTTAGAGCCTGACCTGTTGAAATCAACAGCAGTATTCCTTAATGGAACCCAGGGGAAGAGAGGATCTGGAGCTCAGTGCTGTTGCTACTCATTGTGACTAGAGGGATTTGAAGGAGGTTGCTGCTCTGTGGCAGTGCAGAGACCTTACTGGGATGCCAGATTCTACCTAATTCCCAAGGTATGGAATATTAATTGCATCAGGACTAACACCTTAGAACAAAAGTCTTTCTTGAGAGGTTTGCTGCACCGTCAGCTGAGTCCACATTTTCTTGCATAAGCCTGATAAGTCCCAATCTTTCATGAGGACTGACCACTTTGAATTGATTTTGCAGGTACAGCTCTTTACTAGGCTAACAGACTTTTATGTAAGCTTGGCAGTAGTTTGTAGGAATACGAAGAAAAATGATAATGAAGGGATGCCTAAACCATTAGAAGTCATTGTTATTTTATCTTGTAGCAGAATCCAAAGAGCTGCAGAGAGAATTAAGCAGAAAATACAGAAATCTGATAAACACTATATAACTTCTATAGTGATGTAAAGATTTGACCCTTTCTTTTGGAATCTGACAGTTCAGTTGTCTTGCATTGTTTCCCAATAAAGATGCCTTTATAATATAAATTGGTATTTTTAATTTGAGAAGAATAGTTTTCTAATAAATGCAAAGGGATGTGGAGTTGGAGAAAGTATTGAGATAAAGCCATGAATGGTCAATCTGGAATAAGAGAAGCTGCTTCTGAAATCCAGCACCCTGTGAAAGGATATGAAACCTGCTAACCTAGTGGTGTGTAAGAAATGGCCTTACAACTTCTGAGGAGTGCATTGCCTGACTTCTTCACAAGTTCAGGTTTTTGTCTAAGCCTGCAGCTAAATGAAAGCCTATTTATGAATACTTTTTATTTTTTTTTTTTAATTGAGGACGAACTTGATATTCAGAGCATCACAAGTCATTCAGGTCAGGCACAATACAGCTGAGTGCCAGTTACTGGGAAGGGTTACTAGGATGTACTATAAAGTGCTAAAGTGCTTTGTTTGGGGAATTTATAGAAACCAGGCTAGAGTGATGTTGAGGGACCTTTGGGGGTGTATGTGTAAGAGAAAATTTGTTTCAAAATTTGCTCTGACTCAGCCCAGGTGCTGCTCCATGACTACAAGCTTTGAATGTCATTTGGAGATTAGTACAATCTGTCTGGCAAATTTGTACAAACATTCCCAGGTGTACCGTGTGGCTTCTGTTACGGTGGTTGTTGTTATAATGCAGGAAACTCTTGAAATCCATTGTGATAGGGGAAAAGGCAGAGGCAGTTGATGCTCCAAAGAAGTCCTAACTGAAACAAAGTCAGATGGGGAAATTGAGGGAGATTTGGGTTTATTTCATTTTTAATATGATAAGAACTGATGCTGAGTGCTACAAAGCACTCATTTCTTGTGTACTTTGTAGAGGAGTAAGTTAAAGGTGACCTCTAAATGTTGGCTTAGTAACAAATGACAAATGTATTACTTTCAGGGGTAAAGTTCAGATGACCTCTATTCCCCTAAAAGCTCTTTTACTTCAACTGCATCCTCAGAAAGGTATGAGCGGAGGAGGGAGCAGTCAGAGCCAGGGGGATGTGTGGGGAGGGAAGCAGGGGAAATAGGAATGGAGAGGGCTGTGAGGAATGGAGAGGAGAGCAGCTTCACCTCCTCGTAAAGTTCTATTTGCCATACCTGCAGACACATCTATTCTTTGGTACTGCTGACTTGCAGAGAATATTTCAGATGTGGTATGGGTTATGCACAGGAAAATAGGAAACTTAAGGCTGCTGTGCTGTAGTGTGTTTTAGATTTCAAGGAATTCTGTTAGTTTTCAAGTTCTTTTTCTGGCAGTAAAAACATGACGAATGGCACTAAATACTGGCATAAAACTCTTTACAGCCAAGACAAGCCCTAAAACCATTACAGGCACATTCTGCAAAATCAAGAGGTCGTGATAAAAGTCAAGATATTTTTATGAGAAATCCTTTTATAAGAAACACAATGGCTGGCTTTGGAGAGCTTTGTTCAGTACTGGAAATCTCTCTTGCTAGAAACTTTCTCTCCAGAAAGTATTCCAGATTCGCTAGCTGACCATTAAAAGGAGAATCTGGCCATTTGGGCCAGGTTACAAGTTTGAGCAGGTTGCAGTGTTGAAACTCATCAGTGAGGCAAAGGTGCAGACCCTGAGCCTCTCTGTGTGGCCCAGAGCCAAGACTACTGATAACCCCCTAAGCAACTGAAGTAATGAATGTACTGAAGCTGTTTGCAGCAAAGATGGGCTGCAAAGCATTTTTGTCCTGTGTCCTTAACAAGAGTTTGAGGGATTACTCCCAAAATGAATGCAAGTAGTTCTGTTTGGGAGATCAGGCTTTTCTTAGCACAATTTCAAAATAATGCTGTTATAATAATTAAGGAGTAAAATGATTCCTTAACAGGCTGCAGTGGAGTGGTGCTTTGGCAAGTGTTCTCCATGTGAGCGCTGTTGAACAGAGTCCTTCTCCTGTGCTGGCATTATCTTCTATTTCCTATTCTCCTCTACTGCCTTCAATTCATTGCCCAGGCTGTGAGAGGGGCCAGCATGGGTGAAGATAGTTTATGCTGAGCCATTAACAACTCTGATTAGCTTCTTCCTCTATTCCATAACAGTTTGCAATAAAAACTGTCAGGAAAGAACCGTGTGAGGGTTGGGACAAGCCTTACACTGGAGATGGCAAATTCCATTTCATGCCACTAAGCCGGAGATCCGGTGCTAAGAACACAGGAAGCTGGGAAGATAAATACTGTAGCTTTTCATCTCATGCATAAGAATTGCAGTCTGTTTTGATCTAGTGATAGAAAAAAGTCATTCTGCTTATCTCATCTAACATAGTGGCTAGTCTGATTACAAGCTTCTCTGCTTGGCACTTTTTAAAATTCAATTTGGCTGCCTGTGCCCTTGGCACACAGTGGGTTTCATTAAATTTCACAGCAGTTAGTTTTCATTCCCTCTGTGACACCTTTTTATCAACATTTGACTCTAGTGTAATTTCAAGCAATTGTGCTTTTTTTTTCGAAGTGCTTGTACCATAATAATTTGGCAGAGCAGGTAGGGGAAGACGATTCAGACACTGTTGCAAATCTCTGTAGAAAAGTAATATATGAGAAGCCAGGTCAGCTTGCAAGTGTTTTTCACATATGATGACAGCAAAAGGAGCTCCTTTCCTTTCTGTATCATTGAAGACTGTCAAAAGTTCAGTTAAAGAGCTTGCTGTAAAGAGGCAAATTTTACTTCCTTCAAGCTAATCACAGCTTCATTTTAAAAGCAGACCTAGTGGACTGCTGCTGGATTGACAACCCAAGGTTGTTAGACAAGCCTGCAGATTGCTTAGCAAGTCTGTGTGAGTTTACTTTTCAAAAACAGATGAGGAGGTCGGTTTGGTAGGAGAGTGTGTGTGTGAATATGAGCACAGGAATGAATACAGGGAGCAAATGCAGTTGTTTTCCTTTTAGTATTGGATGCTCAGTCTTTGGTTGGAGGGGTGAAGCAAGACGAGCACCCCAGCATGGGCCTGGCATCTCTTATTCTCATCACTGGTACCTCCTCCCCGATGCAGAGCAACATTTTTGCCAGACAGATACTGGGCAAATTTGTATAACTATGACTGGTTTTGCCAAAGTATCAGTGGTTTTCAGGTGCACTCTAAAAGGTCTTTATTTGCAGAGTGCCAGCCCTTCTGCAATGCTAGCCTTTTTTCATTCTGCCAAACTGAATTTCCAAAAATAATGTGTTACGGTTTCTCACTAAAATTTTAAAAAGTACCTAATTAAAAATTAATTCAAAGTGAAGCTTAAAAGTTCTTAAAAGTGAGCTCTGCATTCTGAGGTAACTCAGAGACCGACGTATCTGTGCCTCACTCCTAAGACAAGGGCAGCCAAGCTTGGGCGGCCATAAATTATTTTTGGAATGAGACTTCCAATTGATGAAACTTTTCCTTATGCCCTTTAGAAGGTGTTAGTTCTTATCTTTTCAGTTTTCCTAATGGAATGTCTTGTTGTTCTCTACCCTAAGGTCTCCATAGTGCCCTTGTAGGCGAAGAGTTTCCAAATGTACACGGTCTTGAGCATCCTGAAACAATTCAGGTTTTTCTTAAACACCTCAGGAAAGCTGGAGATTATGGACAGCTCCCCACCTTCTTGACGGAGAGACCTTTGTGCTCTGTAGATCCTGATGGGAGAAAATCTGCTGGGAATTTTCCTCAAGGCACCCTGCTTCCGTGGAAGTTCCCCGTGTGATGGGACTGGTCAATCCCATGCATGCACTGGCACGACATCGTTTTGGTGGACAGGCTGACTGTAGTTTACATCTCAGTGAGTGTCTTGAGTTCCCTGTGGAGGAGGAGGCTTAGCTGTGCCAGGAAAGCAAGGACGTCTTTCTAGCAATGACTCCAAGTACCCAGCACGTCTCTGAAGGGCCGTGGCTGTTGCAAGAGCTGTGTGCTCCAGCTGCCACTTCTGAACAGTCACCAGGGTACCCAGTGAGCCGGGTACCCAGCCTGTGCAAATTGTCACAGTGCCATTGAAATCAGCCCTGACTTGGATCTGGCTGGAAAAGATGGCCTCACCCTTTCTTCTGGGAATGGTCTTTCCAGAGCACAGTTTTCAGTGCATGAACCTCTGGCTATGGACTGAAAGCTCGTTTTGTTTTTTCCAGGTTGGCTGAGTACACGGGTTGGCTGGTTTATGGATGAAGGCATAGCTCATAGTTTCTGTGAGCTTTTTTTCCCTACTAAGCTGAATACAAGAATCCAGATTATTCTTTAGCTTAGCATGAGGGCTTGAAGTACAGGATTTTGGTGTTTCCAGCACGAAATGCTCCAGTGTAAGTAGCAGACCTAATATAGTGTAGCAGACTGTTCAGTAATAAAATTGCTCTGGGGGAAGTTTTTTCCTCTTTCACAAAATTAATGAGTATTTTATATCCCGAAGTCTGGAGATTCCTATAAATTTTATACCTAGCATAATGGTAGAGGTTTAAACCACAGAAATCACATTATGATTATGGTCTCATTATGCAGAGATCCAAGACACAGGATTTTTGATCCCTGTACAGGCCATTCACTTAAGAGGTGTACTCAGTGATCCTTGTGGGTCCCTTCCAACTCAGGAAAGGATTGTTATTCTGTGATACTGTGGGGTTTTTTTTTTTTGGACATCAGTATTTAGACAGGAATTTTTTTACCAGTGTGGCCAGTGGAAGCTATGAAAAAGTAAATAATCAAAACGTTATTTGAGAACGCAAATTAATGTATGTCTTAAAAGAATTATCTCTTCCTATTTTTTATCTTAGAAGACTTTAACAGAAGGCCACGTCCTTTTATTTCAAGATGATATATTTCATTATCGGTGCTGATGAACACCTGACACTGTGAGCCTAGAGAGAAACAAGACTTCTAATGCCATGTGGATCCTGACAGGTGTCTCTGAGTATTTACAGGCCTAGATATATGTGCAATCTATGGATATTTCAAAACTGATTAACATTTCTGAACCTGAGTTAAAGTTATACTTGGCATTTCAATAGTGTCAAAGCAAAATTAATCAGAGCTCAAAAGATTTGCACTCTTGCTGACATATTAGTGACGGTGAAAATATAAACCACTGAGAAATGTCCTGCTGAAAGACAGACTCTAACCTGGATTTTGGAAGAGGATCTGCAAAACTGGCTTACTGCCACGGACAGACTCTGAGGTGGTGTGTGATAGTGTAGCTGGCATTTAGTGACTAAGGTACCAGCTTAAATGACTCAGGGCTCTGCCAAGTTATATGTCCTGTAATAAGTCACTGCAAATCTTCTTACTTGTGAAACATTAACATATTAAATATGCAAACTAATCTCTTGAAACAGTTCAGATAAGCAGCATTTTTAAATGTACCCAGTCAAATGTTTTTCAGTCAATGAAGCTCAGCAAGCAAACGCTTTCATCTCAGTGGCCTTCATGAGAATGGTCAAAATTTATACCTGGTTGTGATTTTAGGCTGTATGACTGTCTGTAGTAAAAATAAGAAAGCAGAATGAATTTTTTTTCCCATTAGTTTTGTTTATCTTTGTTTTAAATAGGTCAGCGATAATCTTTACAAATTTCAAAAGACGTTAATTCAGCCTCAGTGAAAGCTGTTAGGATCCAGTTGGAAAAGCGTCAGACCAAATAGTATGCTTTTTTCAGAAATCATGCTTCGTATTTATTTTATTATTTCCCTAAACGAGGGATTAGCAGTAGTTTTGCTTTCATAGCACCTGGTATCTGTAGGAAGATATGATGGACTCTGTGTCTGTAGACTCTTGTTTCCCAGCAGAAGGATGGTGTAGCCCATCTGTCTGTGGTGAAACTGGCCATCATTTTTAGGTGGAGTGGAAGCATGAGCTAGTTGTTTAATCAGTTTTGAAACTGCAAATCTTTTGCCATACTTTTGTTCTGGAAAAAACCACCCAGTGAACAGGGCAAAAGTAAATAATAAAGAGGATCTACACAGAATCAGCTGCCACTGCAAATACTAAAGCCAAAGCTAGAGAAGACCTAGGAGGGGATGAAGTTTGGGGTGAAAAGGGGTTGGACTTCATTAGTTTCTTCCCCCCTAACTTTTTATATTTTTCTGCTTGCTCGTTGTGAAAATTAATTTAGACTTAGGCAAGATTGTAACAGCCTCCACTACTTCCACTTACCTCAGAATTCAGTACATGGTGACCTGTGTACTGATCCATTGACACAGTGACCTGGATTTGATCTTACATCTGGAAACCATTCATGTCTCTCGCGTGAAATTTCTTTGATTCCTCTTCAGATTTTTCCCCTCTCCTCCCAGAACATGCTTTGAAGTACTTTATGCCATATCCAGCAAACATTCCTTAGTCATCATGGTAGTGGTTGTTCCCATTTAAATCCAGACTACTTATATTGTCTTTAAAATATCAGAGATTTTTCTCAACCTCCAAAGACAGAAGGACAATGGAGAGTCTTCTGTCTTGGAAACAGATGGTAAGAGGAGCTGCTTCCAGACTGGGAATGTAAGTCCACTTTGAAGATAGGCTGGGATTGCTGTAAACCGAAGGGATGGTAGTGTGGTTTTCAGAGATCTCGAAGAGTGGATAAATGAGAATGGGAAGCAATTGTTGCCACAGGACTCTGGTTTCAGCGGTTTTGAATGTGAATTCACAGGTTGCAATCAGATTTTTCATTGCAGCCTGTCTTCAAGTACTCACAAGTAAAACAGAGAAGACAGGTGCATCTCTAATGAAGCTAATCAGTCTGTGAGATGGATGAGATGGGCTAAACAGCATGGCAAAATAGGAAAGATTTGAGGGAGATTAAGACTGCATAATTTTTTTTTCCTTCACTATTTGAGTACACAGTTTGATGTCATCTCTGGCAAAGCTGATTGACAAAATTCTGTATTATAAGTTACAAAAGTATCTTTCTGGAAAATTTTTATCTTCATGGTGCCTCAGCACAGATGCAAGTAATATTCTCCCTTTTACAGGTAGGAGGCTAGAAACTTACTGAAGCTTATATTTAAAGAAGTGTTGAATAGAGGCCTTTCAAGTCTTGGGTTCAAGTGTAGCCACTGACCCAGCTGTCATGCGCCTCTTCCTTACTGTAGTTATGACTACTGTATTAGTAGGATTATCTGCCTGGCATTTTTAAAGCAGACAGGAATTTATACTGTGTGCAGCCCAAGCTGATGGGTGACTGTGCAGTGTTGGTCACAAGCTAACAAACACTTTTTCTCTAGGCAATTTACCCTGCTGAGCTCCTTGCTGCCATAATTAAATGTCTTTGTGTAGTCCAGCTGTGCAGAAGGCATGTCCTAGCTGAAAGACACAGCTAATTTTCTTCCCTTTGTGAGGCTTTTCTTGCAATAATGAATACTATCCCATGGTTCAAGAGAGGTCATAGCTTCTTTTTTGTACAAAGATTATATGTGCTTGTTTAGATGTCTGGTTTTCAACCTTCCTGTCTGGTTGACTCCCTAGATTGCTGAAACACATGGGTGAGCTTGCTGTGCTTAGTTACCATTTGTGGGTGATGAAACAAGAGTCTGTGACACCTTCTATGGTCTTGGGTCACACTCACTGAGAGACCATTTTAGAAAATATAATATTTTCCAGTGATGTATTTGTAGATTAGAGCTGTTTTGTTATGTGTGACTTTTGTTAAGGACATTTTATTTTCTTTGTGTACAAAGAACAATAGTCCTGTAAGCTTCTGGACAGAAAAGCAAGAAAACATGCAAGCAAGGAATAGATCTCCCACACAGATCAGAAAGGAGATTTTGGATCAAGGGCCTCATAGAACCATTCTGTGGTCATCTCATGTATCTGTAAAATATACAATACCTGCACTTTTATTCTGATATGCAGATATGTATTTAGAAGGTTAAGGCAGTGTGGATTAGATATTCTTTCAAAAGTTTTGTTCGGATATTTTGTCCCACTTTCTAACTGGATCTTTCACAGGAGCAATTAATAGCACTGCAGACTACTTTTGCACTGAAAAAACAACACTTTGCAGCAGGCTACACGACATCATATTTACTGAGAAAGAAACATTTAAGACTGGTGGTGGACTGAACAGGGTTTTTAGGTTGGCACTGCACTTACTTCAAACCCTCATGATCTTAACTATTCTTTAGATATAGCCGTGTTAGGGGAACACAGCTGCAAAACACTGCACAAAAACCTCCCCATATACACACTGTCTTCCTGCATTTTAACCTTCAGGCTGCAGGAATCTGAGAAGTTTTTCTTTCTTTTCTATCATCTGGTTCCAGAAGGGATGCTCAGCTGGATACCTCAGCCGAGAGTGAACAGTGTTACTGATATGTACCCCAGTATCTCACTGTGAGTGCAAAGAGAAACAGATTTTCTCCCTTTCATCGTTTTGGGGGCAGCAGGAAAGCACAGGTGCCCAGAGCCAGGCTGGCAGCCCCTGCACCATGCACGAGTTTATTGTTTGAAGAGCACGGCAGCGCGATCCATTGTTGTGGCTTGGTGTCTGCACCTGGGGCACCTGGTGGGGAACCGCAGTGCTTGGAAGTTGATGGAAAGTTTACCATTTGTAGGAGTGGGACCTTGATACACTGAGCAGCACAGTGACTTGGGGTCTACATCTGATAGCTGAAGAAGGACCAAGGCATCGATAGACCTGAGTGCAAAAACTCTGGGAAATCCTGTATAGCCGGGCCTGCCAGGCAAGATCTAGCACAGCTAAAGTGACCCTCTGGCACATTCCAGTGATTGGATCGCTATGGATGTGAAGTACAGGGGCAGCTCCTTTATGTTCTGTGAAATAAGAAAAAGTGCCAAACTGCACGGTTTTGTGATAATGTGATTGCAAGATTAATTGGCACATGCGTTAGCAAAGGACACAGAGAAAATTTGCATTTGCCTATGGGAAGACTGAGTCAGAATGACTTTGTACCTGTTTCCTATTATGTGTGTGTCACACCTATTTAATATTTTTAGTTTAATACTTCACTTCATTGTTTTCTTGATTATTTTAATTTTCTGAACTACCTCAGTGTGAAAACATATCACAGAAGATGCTGATACTTTTAATTTATGTAAGATGCTTAAATTATACTTCTGAAGTTACTTACCCAGCATTTTGTTTATCTTGCAGTCATAATTATTTAGTGCCTCCCCATCTGCTTTTATTTAATTATGTCTGTATAGACAGCAGCCACAAAGATAAGCCTCTTCAGGTTGATCTGTTGCACAGAGAGCTTTCTGTACACTGTAATGAGTCTGCTTGACACCTGGCAATTAAAGAGAATAGACTTTTTCTTTGCTATTCAGGAGAGTTGGCATGATATCAGGCATGCAGTGATGTGACTTGGTTCTCACATGTGGGGCAGACTCTCCCTGGCAGTATGAAAAGGACAGGTGAAATAAATTAGAGAGTTGCCAGCTGCTTTAAACAACCCTGTTCAGCTTCATAACCCGGTCTTGTCAAATTTCTGGAATTTGATGCATTTTTTTGTTAATGTCTTCTTCAGCCTTTTCAACTGTTGCCAGAGAGAACCTCCTACTGAAGTTCTTGCTGCTTAAAATTCAAGAGTGCTTTCAACTCCCCCTCTAAGGCAGGGTTTGCTACAGAATAAAGATATTCCTTATCATGCTACTTATTTAATATATCCTTTTTGATGCTGTAAAGAGTGGTGGAGAGACTGGAGTCTCTGTATGCCCGTTGGCTAAAATTACACTCTTACACACCTTTTTATTGCTAGGACAGTGACATTGATTTCTGTGGGATTTCTGCAGGTTTACTCCTCATGTAACCAAAATCCAGATATGCACCTGCCTGTTTTCTGGGTGCACAGGCACAACTCCAGTTCCCTTTACAAAGAAATTATTTTGACCAGAGTGGGCTATTTTTCTTTAGCCTTGAGTATATCTTTACTCTTCATGGATATGACTTGGATCCACAGTTGCTAAGCTCAATGAAAATAAAATGTTAAATTAAGACTTTATTGACAATTTTATCACTGAAAATATCTGTACTGTATGTCCACAAAGGTAATAGTTTGCATTTCCTTTTCATTATTACACCTATCTTTCTGTGAGTGATGTCCTTTAAATTAGTGTTGTGACTGTGAGCCACTAACCATTTCCACAAATGTGTTTGTCATTTAAAGAAGCAAACATTGTCATTAATTTAACAGTAGGATAAAATCTGTTTGTTTTGATCAAAACATTGGAAAAACTCCTTGAACTCAACCTTAAAACAATGATGAACCAGCCTTATTTCTCAGTGTTTCTAATATGACTTGGATCTGCTCTGCCTTAATCCTCATCACGCCACTCAGTTACCCACTGTGAAATAAAAAAGGCAGCTCCCAGAGGGAAAGACAGCAAAAATTGCTTTCAAAACCTGCTTTTTTTTAATAGTTTGTAAGAAATAAGTATTTTTTTTTTAAAGGCTTTTTTAAGGCTCCTTCCTTCTTGGTCACAGTTTTCTGGTGTTTTTATTAGCAAACCAGTGCTGCCTCACTCATCTCAGTAATGAGTATTTCAGCCCAGATTCATAGCTACAAATACACACTGCCCACTACTCATGGACCTTGTGCAACTACCTGGCTGCATGAGGGGAGAGCAGTGGACGTTGCCTACCTCGATTTTAGTGAGGTTTTTGACACTGTCCCTCACAACATCCTCATAGGCAAACTCAGAATATGTGGACTGGATGATTGGACAGTGAGGTGGATTCTAAATGGCAGATCTTTGAGGCTCATGATGTGGGGCACAGGATCTAGTTGGAGGCCTGTCACTTGTGGTGTCCCCCCAGGTTCTGGGCCCAGTATTGTTTCACTTACTCATCAGTAATTGGGTGAATGCACAGATGCCTTTTCATCAAGTTCACTGACACAAAGCCTGGAGGAGTGGTCCTTCAGAAGGACCTCGACAGATTGGAGAGATGGGCAGAGAAGAACTGTCTGGAGCCCAGCAAAGGCAAATGCAGGGTCCTGCACCTCGGGAGGAATAACCCCATGCATCAAGGCTGGGAGCTCACCTGCTGGAAAACAGCTCTGCAGAGAAGGACCTGGGGGTCCTTCAACAAGCTGTTGTCCTGGGTGGACAACAAGCTGTCCATGAGCAGCATGTCCTTGTGGCCAAGAAGGTCAATTGGATCTTGGGGTACATTAGGAAGAGCATTGCCAGCAGGTTGAAGGAGGTGATCCTGCTACTCTGCTCAGCCCTGCTGAGGCTGCATCTGGAGTGCTGTGTCCAGTTCTGGGTTCCTCAGCACAAGAGAGACAGGGAGCTCCTGGAGCAGGTCCAGCACAGGGCGACAGAGATGATGAAGGGACTGGAGCATCTCTCCCACGAGGAAAGGCTGAGGGACCTGGGCCTGTTCAGCCTCAAGAAGAGACAGATATGTATATATTCTTATATANGGGAGCTGTTGGAAAGCAATTGAAGCCTGGGTTCTCCAATGACACCATGCTGTGTTTTCTGCTGTTTCTCCTCAGTCTTTCCTAAAGCAGTTAAAGACGTCTTCTCTTTTACATAATTTCTATCCCTTTCCTTGCACTGATCAGCAATGTCACCCACTGGTTTTGTACCTGTGTGCTTCAGATTATAATGTATGTTTTATTATTTTCTGTCTTCTTCAAGAGGTAAGCTCCTCGGGCCGTGGCTGTGCTTCCTAGTACACTTTGGAAAAATATCATGGGCATCTAGTTCTCATGTTCTGTTCTTTTCAAGCCATTTATCGCTTAAAAGACCAGTGCAATAAATAGCAAGCTGAATAGTCAGATGGGAAATTCTTGAAAACTTGTACCTTATGTCCTGATCAGCTTGAGCCAGCATAACCAGATGCCAGGCGGGCATCCTGCTCTCCCAGCCTCACATCCTGATCCTGCTGCCCACCAGCTTTCCAGCACCCTGTCACATCAGGATCTGCTCTGCCTGAAAATTGACTTGGAAAAAAAAGAGTTATTTTTAGGTCAATCAGTCCCCTCTTTGATTCCCAGCATGGCCGCGTAAATGTTTGTGCTGCCACAGTTGAAAGGATGCAGTGGGAGTGGGAATAAGCAGTCCCAGATCTGAGGAGGAGGAAGCCAGGAACTGTATGCATCACCAAAAAAGTGGCTGTGCACCTGGAGTCTTAAAGCCTGGCCCTCAGTGGTAGTATCTGTGGAGTCCTAAAAGGGCTAGTATGTAACAATATGTATAGGTGCAGGTGATGATGAATGTGGAAAGTGAGTATTTTCAGCCACAGCACTTGAGAAGCAGCAGTTGGAGTTACAGAGCAATAAGTTTTAACAGAGCCTTGCTGAACGTGGGGGGGCTTTTTTTCCGTGATCATCACAGAAACAGCAGGGTTGTCTCCCATAGCTAGATTTTCCTAAGTGCACTCTGCAAGTGAGAAGTACCTGCAGTAAACAAGGTTGGGTGCTTAATTGCTTAGAAAGGAAAGTACTTCTATTACAATATATTTTTTCAACGGCAGCTTTTAGGTTCCCTACCCTGTAGCCTCTGTGACCAAATCCTTAGTCACAGCTCGAGGCTGCAGAACATTGTCATTATTCAGTGGTTAATGCAGAGATTTCAGTAATCCTCGGGGGTAGGAAAAAGAAGAAAGAAAGGAAGAAAAAAGCTTCCTACTGATGAGATTTCCAAAGCCAGAGTTTATGCACTGTATATTTAATGAGCACAGGTGAAGCAATTTTATTGTTTCTTTCCAGGATTGTATGAACCATGTATTCAGGAGCTCTTGTCAGTGGGATTCCTGTACTCAACATTTAAACAGTACTTTCTGGAGGGAAGAAAATAGATCTGAAATTTAAAGTTGTGGATATTTCTAATGCAGTTTTTCAGAATTAATTTTGCATGTAATCAAGATACAGTTTGTCTTCCCCAGCAAGACCTAATGCCGTAATACATCACTGAGCTTTTCTCTGAGAGAAAAGCTGATTGTTACTTAATGCCTGCAACCAGGTTATGAAAATTTGAGGCTTTTTCTCTGCAAAGTATACTCTCATAAAAAAGGCATTTTTCAGAGCCGCATCAGTTGAAGTGGTTTTGTTTTTATGCTTGGGTGCTTTATGATGCTGTTAGCGTCCTCCTTACATACTACACCAAAATGCTCCATTATGTCATGTTAGTAGCTTCACTGTTTAACCTGCCTTGCGCTTATTGTCTTGTATTTTAAACTTAAGACATGGTCTAAATGTAACCATCTTCTCTTTGTGGGCCTAAAACCCACAAAGAACACGTTCACTGCGGATTGCAATATCTAACGTTTTTTGTTTACAAAAGGGAGAATGGCAGGGGTGTCTATGTTCCCAGGGACTTTGATCCTCTGGAATCTTTCTGTTTGCAAATGACAGAGCAGGAGGTAGCAGCAGCTCCAGAAATCTTACCAAGCTACAAAGAATTGCATTGGTTTCCCAGAGTGAATAGAATCCATGCAGTATGTTATTAAGCAATTAAGATGACTGTTCCAAGTGTCTGTAAACTTAAGACCCCCTTCTAGAGACCCAGTGAATTTCAAATCCCTCCCTTAAAATGCCTTGCAGTGTTATTTCTTTACACATCTCTTCTTTAGTCTGCTGTATATTTGCTTGCTTGAAGTCCAGTCTGATGTCTGACACTAGCAGGTAACAATGTAATTTTCAGGAGAGTAAAAATATCAAAGCCACAATACCAAAATGACAGCTGAAGTTCAGTGTGCTCTATTTTAGCCTTCTCCTCCCATTTCTAATTTGCAATGGGCTGCTGAAGTTAGCTTCTACTGCATGGCTGCCCATTGTGAAGCTGGTCCCCACAATCACTTGCTTTTTCTATGGAACCAGTGGGGCACAAGGGGAATTTCATGATCTCGGTGACAGTCATAACAATGCAGAGTCAGATCCTGACATTCAGGAAAGCTGGTGTTGAAAGTTGGCAGTCAAACAAAAAGAGCCCAGTTTTAAACCTCTGTGATAAATTATCCTAACACTTAGAATTAAATGTGGAGTTGTTTTAGACACATGCATGGTCTCTCACATTGGAGAGGGTCTTTCTGAAATATTGTTTCAGAATAGTTATCTGATATTTATGTATCCTGTACTTCAAGAAGGGTTGCACAAGCAGTTTTAAATGCTTCATGATAATGTCTTAAAGCATGCCATAAACATAGCAGAGCAGCTTCTTTACAGGCAGTGACATTCCAAAAATTGTATCTCACTACTCTGAAAGGCTGTTCCAGACCCTTGGTCCTTTAGTGGCTAGAAGTCTTCTCCTAATCTTCAGAATGAATTTATGTATTCTTAGTACATACTTATTTGCTCTTGGGGCAATGTTGAACCTTAGGTTAAATAACTGTTTTCCCCCTCTGCTCTGAGCTGCTCTGATGTATCTATATAAACAGCAATTTCAGCTCAGACTTAACTTCCATTGTTTAGTTATGTTCTTTTTTTTTAAAATCATGGGTATTTTTACCTCCTCTTTTAAGATAGAGTTTGCAGTTGTTTGTCTCACTCTGTTAGTCCATGACACAATCTTGCACAAGTTTGTTGCTCATGTTTTTGATTTTTGCTTCCCTCAGTTTTTCAGGTGAATGGTTTCAGCCATCGGTTGGGGTGCTCTATGTTCAGTGAAGGCAGATAGGCCTCTCCAGTAGGAGCTTGATCCCACCTGTGTCGCATCCCGTCTATATTAAGAGAGAATATGTAGTTTGGAGGTGCCTCTGGTCAGTGTGGAGAGAGCCTGGACAATTAGCTTGTAAAAGATGCTTCAGTTTTAGCTGGCTAAAGTTCGGTGCAATGAATCCTGCCGCCTCTGGACAGCCTTATTTGGTAGCAGTTAGTCTCTTGCAAGACCAGGGGATGATCTATGAGTACACCCATGTCACATATTGATATGATTCTCCTCCTCCAAGCTGGCTTTGTAGGGCATCAAAACACCTTGCAATCTTTTTAAGGCTCAGTTCAATGACACCAAGGCATAATGCTTTATCATCTGTTATGCTCCACTGCACTGAGTACGTCCCATAGGACAGCTCTGGAAGGAGGTGGTTGCCTGCTGTCCATGTGGAAGGTCTGTTCCCCTGATTGATTATCCTTCTGCATTTCACACTTGAGATCATCCCTGCATAAGAGAGCTCCGCCTGATGAATGCTAATATTGGCACTACAGGTTGTGCCTTACTTAACGTCAGGCTCACATTACTAATTTCCTTACTTTGGTTTCAAGATCTTCACTGGATGACCCCATGTCTGTATATTTAAACGATGGGAGACTCTGAATTTGCTCTCATGGATAGTGACAGCATCCTTTGTTCACTAACAAGCCTTGGCAATTAATTGTGAAACTCAGCACAACGAATCGTTCAGCACACATGTGGCATGTAAGCCCCATATTCTGGATTCAGTAAACCTTTTTTGGGTCTCACTCCATAGGCAGAAAATTATGCCATGAATGAAAGAACGTGCTTGGAAAAAAGACTCAAGTGTGATGCCTTGCCAGCGTAGTTTGTTAATGCCTGAACAAGTGTGGTTGAGTTTCAATTATTTATGATAATATCTTCTAGCCTGCCAATAAAATAGTGTAATAGGTTTTTTAAAAGTAATGAATTCCTAGAAATATGAGATCTTGTTACTAACATAAATTAAAACTCTGCTGAGAAGTGGGATGAGTACCCTTGGGGGTAAAGAGGTTGTTGAGTTCTTTAAATGTGTGGCTTAGCAAAATGAGAATTAATGAGCTGTTATTATTTATAGAAGCAACATCTGATCAGTCTTTCCTCATAATTCATACCTCCCAAAACCTGGATTTACTTCGCTTTTTCTCAGCTAAAGGCTTTAGACTCAGTAATATTTCTTCTACAGAACCAAGATTCAGCAGTATTTTAAACAGGTTCTCCATTTTATGCTAGAATAATTATTCCTGATTTATGTTCTGCCTGTTTTGCATACAGTGGGTCAAGTCCCTACTTAAAATTCATGTAGCCCCATTCATGTGAAAGAGTCTTTTAACAGTTCAGAGGTACAACAAGGCAGCTGAGGAGATGCCTGAGACCATGACTCAGACCAGAGACTTCCTTTGTGATCCTGACCAAGTCTCTCAGGGTGCATTTATCTGCCTGCAGACAAGACAGCTGCATACCTGGTCTGTCTCTACACTCAATGGAGAGAACAGTTCATCAATTAGAGGTTATTATTTATACCCTAAATAGTTGTCCTAGATGATGAAGGCTTTATCATTTGTCTGTGCTCCAGTATTTGGTGCTCCTGCTTCATGGTGCTCTTTCCTGAATGTCAGAGACTTGCCTGAAAGCCACCCTACTTTGGTGGCGATTCCCCACTGAGAGCTACTTCTCAAGTCTTAGAGCTGTTTTTAAATGCATTTTTTTGTGTAAGTTCATTTGATTATATTTGGCTTATGGTAACTCCTAGCACATCTGCAGTTGAATCTTACCTGTATTGCTCTATCTGTAGTGCTTATCTATACTGCTATTCCTACATAAAGGAGCAATGCCAGTGAGTTTGGCACCAGGAAGAAGTGGAAGGTGGTACACCATGACGTACAATTTCATATGCTATGTCCGCCTGCCTGTCTGCAGCATCAGTGCCATCCCAGCACCTCTGGCTATGTTTTGTACTCTCTGAGCCAGTGAACCATCTGAATCACTAAGAACCACCACTTAAGAGTCCTCCTGTAGTACTGATTTGTAAGCTTTAGCTTCCGCGATTATTTCTGGTCCATAATCTCATTACCTGAACACTCCTATATTGAACAGTCTGAGTCACTTATCATGCTGTAAACTAATTTATTCCAGTCTCTTCTGAATGTGTTTGTTTTTATCTTCTGATGGAGGGAAATACCTCTGTGTTTTCTGCCTCTTGCTGCTGGCATCCCATCTATTTCTGCCACTTCCCCAGGCCAGCTGGTACTCTCACAGAGAGCTGCTGTTTCCTTCAGTGAAAACACCCCTGATTTCTCTGCTGCATTTGCTGGCTTATTCTTAATTATGCTTTTGCTCTCCTTTTAATTTTGTCTTTAGTCTTAAGTATATTTTCTTGCTGCATCCTCAAAGTGATATTTAGTGGTTTCCCTGATGGTTTCGTTCTCTGTTCGTATGCCATGTTACAATAACCCCAACTCAGATGTGTAGGTGTCTCTTCTTATTATTACCATTATTATGTCTGCCACATTCATTACCAACTGGCAGCCACAAGCTTTACATACTAAATAGTTTTCCCCTCGAATACCCTTTACTTCTCCTCTCTCAAGTTTATTTTCCTCTAAGTGTATGGGACAAATTACATGTATAACTACATTAATGACAATGGGAACGAGGGGTGGAAATCTCCCTTGTGCTGAAAGGAGAATGGGCCTCCATGTTTCTTGTCATCTAAGATGCGTCCTGGTGGGCATTCTCAGTGCTTCTCCTTTGGGGTTTCACCCTGCCCTCTCCCACTGGCGCAGAATATGCTGCTTGCGGGGAAAAATGTGGCACAAGTCATGGTAAATTAAACAGATATCAAAATCCCTACCGAAGAATGGGCAAGGTACAGCGGAGAAGCACAGAAAACAGACAGGCACTAAGGAGGATGAATGCAAGCTGTGCCTTGAATAATTAGGTGAAAAATAAATTAAACAGTGACACTATTTGTTTCCCCACTTACCTCATGAATAGGAGTCACCAGTCCTGGCTCTTCCTTACCAGAAGGGAAACATCAAATTCAGTGATGTTACTCCTGATTTGCAGTGATGAAAGTGAAAAAAAATTGGCTTTATTTTGAGAGATGATATTGAGGGAGTTGTTGGAGAATAATGAAACTACTGGACTGACTAAAGTCTCCTGTTACAGTCTTGTATATGTCAGGGCAGAACTCACACTTTGCCTTTATGATAAATTAGTATTTATCCTGCAGCAGATATATGTATATTATGGTACCAATGTGTCTTATGAGTGAGATGGGAGACTGAACCATGACAGAAAGGAAACTGCAAGAGAGATAATTTATTTGGCATAGTAAAGGAGGCTATTCTGTGAGGTATAGCAGATGATATTAGAAGAAATAGTGTCATGTGACAACTTTACTAGAGTGCTTTAACATATTCAGCAAAGCAACCTAACTGAAACAAAAAACCTTGGCCACATTCAAGGATATCTTGAAGGGATTTTGTGTGTGTTTTTCTTCAGAGCTCACAAACAAACCACTGAATATTGCTTTTTGCACATAATGGAAAGCACTAAGTTGTCCCACTGGTTTGAGTAGAATGAGATGGCTTTTTGTGCAGGCACCACTGTTACTATTCTTTATTAATTTGCTTGGCATCCAAACAGGCACTTTGCTGACAGACACAGTAAGGTTTTTACCCTGAGGAGCATAAGAGTGTAATTAACCCTAGCAGGAATTTTAACAGGACATTTCAGACACTGAAAATTACATCTTGTTTTCAGAATCAGATGTAGAGGAGAGGTATGGACCAGTTCTGCAAAGTTGTGGCATCTGCCCCACAAAGCCCAAACTTTTTCCCTCCCCTGTCAGCATCTTTCTTACTCTGTGGTCTGTTGACCCTTTGCATTTGGGCTTTGACATGTAGGAAGGGAGAAGTCCTGGAGCTGTACAGCTGCAGTTAGGCAGTCCAAATGTCCCTCTAGAAAGTACACAGGAGTCACCAGCTTATGGTGGATCCGTTCCCTCCTGGTGCTTGGCTTGACTGAGATGCAGCTGCTGTGTAGGTTGTGTACTCACAGACGATCTCCATGCTCAGCAGAAGGTCAGAGAAAGCCGCCTAATACCACATCTGGACAGCAGAACACTTAATTTCTTAAATATTTTCAGTGTTTTTCAATGACATCTAGTGGACTATTATTGTCATGTATGAGTTTTTTTTAATAGTGCCATGTTTCTGATTTTTATTTATTTAAGAAAAATTCAATCCTGGAATAAGCAAGGGCAGCTCCAAGGCAAACCTTAGGGTCAAATATGAAGTAAGGTTCTAAAGATATGCATTTGGCAAGAGGATGGGTACTGGTATGTGAGAAGAGGGCATGACAGAGCTTTTAAACCCTTTTTTGGGTTTGTTATAATTCTCTTCCTGGCTGTGCTTGTAGTTATATGTCTATGTAAGGATTCACATCCATTTAAGTGGATGGAGGCTTGAGCCTAGAAAGTACCATTTATGAGTCAATGGCAGTCCACAGGTGATGCACCATTAATATTTTACTTGATTGAAGCAATTTGAACACTGAACTAGAGAAATTAAGACTTTACTCAATCTGAAACTCGTTTACCTTTTTTTTTTTTAATTCTTCTAATTGAGAAATGTGACATTACAATCTACATTAAAATAACAATAATCATAATAATGATACCCAGATTTTATGTAGCATTTGTATTTCTTATTAGTGGTAGTTTCCAGCTATGATGATAATGTGTGAACTAATTTTAATGGGCTCATGTGTTTGCTATGAAAATATAAGTTCAACCCATAGTCTTTAGTGAACACTTTGTTATGAAGAATCTTTATAAAAAAATGGCCACTTGGGAAGCAATTACTAATAATTACAGAATCCTTCATCACTGCTTTTGATCTTTTGCATGCATGGATCTAAACCCCTAATATTCACGTTGCTGACAGTACAGCACAGTTCAACAATAGCTTTGATGCCAATAGGAACAAAAGGGCTTTTTAAAAATATTCAATTCAGCAATTACTGTCACAGCTCTACTCCTTAAATGCAACTGTGTGTGTTCTTTGCAGTTAATGAATTCATATTACCTTTTAGAATTCACATTACTTTTTCCAGCACTTCTAGTTTTTAGGTGTGAATTGTATCAGTAGTGACATCCATCATCACTAGGTGTTTGCTCTGTGGGCGGGTGGTGCTCTGTGTGCAATGTGCACAATTACTTTTGAACCGTAGACAAGATAATAGTCAGGCCATTTCATGCCTTAGGCAAGGGACATCTGCCAAGCATATATTGTACTCTATCAATAGGTCTTCAATCTTTTGCATCCCATGAAATTAATTTTTCCTGGGGCTATAGATAATTTGTCTTGTCTAATGAAAGTACAGCTATTTCACAAACAACTGACAGAATAATTCTGAAAGCTTGTGTTATAGAAAATACTTGTCTTCTTTTTAAATATGAAAAGCTGATTTGTTCAGTGAGAATAGTTTCATTTTCTTGGGAATTATGAAAATAAAGCATAGGATGTGACAAACACAGATTATTGTGCTAAGGCAAAGGTATTTAGAATAGGTCTGGAATGCAAAGTGTATCCGTAAAGTATATGGACTTTATATGACTCACGTCACACGTATCTCATATAAATCATGTAAGGTGAAATGCAGCCAACATTGTTCACTCATTTGTAAGCTATAACCCATTGTTTTTTGTCACTTTAGACTGTGCAGTCTCTGGGACAAGGGACCATTCCACTATTTGGCATCTCAGCAGCATCTCAGCGTGCTCCTGTCTGTGTTAGAGGTGGCTGCTGCCTGGTGCCCAGCTGCTGGCAGGTCTCCAGGCCCATGGAGAAGGGCTGCACTAGGTCATACTGCAGACAGGAGCCCTTGCCCCGTGAGGCGGAAGATGTGCGGTGCTGTGTCCTGTGACAGGGAATCACCAAAACCTGGGCTGTGCCTTGTGCATGTACCATCTTGCAAGGCTTCTCTGAACATGGAGCTGGGTTTGATCCCTTCCCCTTTGCAGAAATTCGCTGCTGAGGCCTTCTTCCATCTTTAAGTTCACCTGTACCTGTCTGGCAGACGTCTGGGCAAAAATAACAGTCTCTGCCTGGCTGTGGGGCCAAGGAATAGGAGAGAAGCTAGGACTAGGACTGGAAAAACTCTACATAGGTAGGCTACACTGAAGAACTACAAAATCCTGGATATGGAGAAGGTGAATAAGGGCTAAACATTGACTTTTTCATCCTGGGCAAGGATGAATGACCCTCAGATGGACTACTTGGGAGACAGGTTCAAAACTACCAGAAGAAGGTGGTTCTCTGTATAACAGGCAATGAACCGATGGGTCTCCCTGCTAAAGGATGTTATGAATGCAAAAGTTCAAGGAGAGACTGAGCAAATACTTGAAAGAGAGATTTACAAAGCATCATTAGGCAGGTGAAGCACATGAGGTTTAGAAAACCGGCTCAGTTGAAAAGAGTCAGAAGCTGAGATAGTGTGCGGGGAAATGTTGTAAATGTTCACTCATTTCTTAATATTCAATGGATATAGCTTATGGCGCTGCTGGAGGCTAGAATTGGGCTTGGCAGACCCTTTGTTTGAACCAAACACATCCTCATGTAAACCACAGTGCTGGGGTAGAAGGCAGCAATTGTCATCAACCCCTGAACAAAGGCAGGCATCTCATAATGCCTGTCCTGGAAAAATGACAGTATTGGAAATCAGTTGAAGTCATGCATGTCTGGGGCCTTCAGGAACTGGCCTTGCGATCTGTCTTGGCAGTTGTTTCTTATCCTTTTAAAGCCTTTAAGTCATTTATTTCCAGAGGATTTTGAATGCCTGCTATGGCAGCTGGAAGTTTGCCACTGTTGTTCTGCATCTGTGTCTCTGGGGATTTGCTGGATGTTTTGGTTGAGTCAATTCCACTTTAAATATACTTAAAATTTTAAATGGTGATGCCAGCAGCAGATTCAGTCGGCAACAACATAAACAAATAGTTCTATTTCATCTCTGTGCAGACTCTCATGCCTCAATTCCCAATATGCTTCAAGAGTATGAAGTGGCTGTGGAGTTTCAGTGACCTCGCTTATCTCCTTCTGTCAACTTAAACATGAAAAAACTCCTTAATAAATCATGTAATTACAAGTTACACAGAGATAGGAGTCTGAAACTTGCAGTATTAGGGTTCTACCTGTAATCTGCATCCCTTGAAGCCAAAAAATTATGCCTTGTGTGCCCCCTGCTCCCCCACCTTGTCTTTTGCATTCCAACCCTTGACAACTTTACAGAGGACTTGTGGGCTTCCTTCTACATTAATCAGTGCAGGTTTTCAATCTCAAATGAATCAGCTTTTTATCATATAGTGTTTTCACTGCTGGGCTAACCACTTTGCTCTTTTTTTTCGAAATTACTTGGAGAAAAGCTGGTATACTCAAAAGCCCGCCTATAGTCACAACTGAATCCGTTGGTTTAACAAAAGATATTGTATCTTCCTGAATACTTTGTCTTTTTGATATCCTTCAGTGGTCTCTATTATAGCAGAAATATGATGAGAAATGGCCAGTGCAGCAGGAAAGCTGTCAATGGTTTATTAAAAAACACTTACATTAACTATTTTGATTGCAAAATAAGTTCCCATTTTTATGAACCTCGCTTCATTTGGAAAGTAATTTTCAGCGACCTTTTCAGTAAAAGATAGATATCTACATTTTGCATTTTCCTTCTTGTACAGAATACTGATAGATAGTCATGTCTAAGAAAATAACTTGAGATAATAATAAATCTGGGAGCAGACACGTCTAGGAGCAAAGTTGTTTACAGATAAGGCAATACCTTCATATTTCTTGGTTTTATTTAATATATATCTTTTAGACCTGACCCTCTGTGCTTTGCAGATGAGAGCTCTAACTCTTCAGGGAGACAAGGCCACATCCTGACTTGATGGAGTAAGTATGGGACCAGGTCCTGCCACAGGACCTGCAAGGCAACACAGTCAGTGCAGCCCTAAGTGAGACCCATGCTGCAGAACAGCCTGGTGAGAGGCTTCCTGGGCTGTGAGGATCTGTGACCTCCTTTGCCTTCTTCATCCTACTAGTATGCTAGTATGTGGTATCTGACTGCTTTTGCCGTGCTCATCACCATACTGAGTGCCTATAGGAATTATACTTGCCTTTTTTCCCCCGCACAAACTCAGCAAAGAGTAGATTAATGGCACTTTCTGTTCCTCCTACTTTTCCTCCTACTCACTCATTTGCTTCGGGCAGCAATAAACTCAGCAATTACGGGAGCAGCAGCAGCAGCAGCAGCAGCAGCAGCTGCCAGCTTCCAAACAACGCATTTGGCCAAGAAGAAAGGCGCTCTTCAAACCTGCACTCTGCTGCTCAGCCCACAGTCAGAACCACCAAAGTCTGCGCCTCCCAGCAGCGGGGAAGGCAAATGTGCTAAAACAAAGGCTTCCAAACACTCTTCCCTTCCTCCCTTGCCAAAGGTAAATACTGAACTGGTTTGCAAACCTGACTGAGGGTGAGGAACTGTTTTCCTTGATGTGTTTTTAAAAGGAGCTTTGCCTTCCTTTGCATGGGACAGCACCTCCAGATGAATAATTTTGAAGCAAAAATCTCGGAAAAAGTTGACAAGAAGTGAGAACAGGGGGATGGACAGTCACTTGGTGGGGATCACTACCTTCCCACACAGGGGGCCCTGTATTTTAGATTGAATTGAGGATATTTCATCCCCAGGCTCAGATTTTAGAGCATCACTCTTGGTAACATTTCATTAGCTACAGTGGGGGGAATGCTGCAAGAAGTGACACATTAGGCTAAGCCAAAGCTTTTTAATTTGCCTATGTGAGTAAATTAGGGACTTCACTGGCTTACATTTTATTATGAGATACAAACTCTTTGAATAGTTTCTACCTTTCTCAGGCAAGTCAGTGTCAGAAGACAACAAAATTGAGGTCTAATATTGCAGACCTCAACAAAGTTTGCTGGATCTCACCATTAGGGGCAAAAGGATCTGCAATGGCCACCAGCCCTTATTCCATTTTCAAAGCTGGGGAAAACTGAGTTTTCCTTTCACAGTAAATTGCATGACAGCTTAGAACCTACCAAGATTCACAAGGGCAAACTCTGGCCTCGATTGGCTTCAATGCAGCAGCACTTCACATACATTGAAGGACAGAGCACAGTTCACCTTTCAATGAGTCCCCTTCCCTGTCTGTTGACAGGCAGTCTTTTGGATGTAAAATGAAGTTGCAAAGCCAGAGTGGGAACTTTAATGAACATTCCTTCTTTTTTTTTTGTTTCCCTTAATCGGAACCAACACCAATAAATGTCACTCACACTAAAAATTTATATATTTCTTCCTCCTGGATAGGAACTTGTGGGACCCTTTGCTTTGACAGTCACTTCTCCATCTGAGTCATATTTTGAGTTTCTCAACCAGCAGGTCTGTTCATTTACTACAGATTTCTCTGAAGGACTAATCTGGGGAGTCCCTGTTGGTACTCATTTATAGAGGTTGCCCTGTGGACTGTATTTCTTTCGTGTCTGCAAAAGTGCTTCAGGACAGATGAGAGGTGTGACTTCTGTAGTTAAAAAAAATAAATAAAATAGTATTGCCAATTGAGAAAGTCAGTGAGGACTTTGACCTTTAGAATAAGCACTGCCAGAAATAAAATAAAGTGTCAGGGTGTTGTAAGAATTAAGTGTATTACCGAGTCTGGTGGGAAGGAATCCAGCATCTTAAATGGAGGGCACCGGCGTCTCTTGCTGGTTGCAAATGACACTGAAATGCAAATCATGAGAGATGTTTCAGGCTATTCTCTTCCCCTCTTCCCACTCCAGGGACCTCTGTCTGCTTAGAGAAGGAGTTAAGTCTCCCAGAGATGCACAGCGACCCAAACAGCCAAGCCAGATGTGAACCCACAGACTCCTGAATAGCTGAAATCTGCTGTTGAACAATAGGAGGAGCGAAAATCCTAAGGAATCTAATATTTGATGACTGTAAGGCATTGCTTGTAAAGGCAACTGTCTGTAGGCTGGCAGGGGGAGGGAAGCAGAATAGTAATTGGAAAAGGAGTATATCAGGACAGTTTTCTGTCTTATTATTTCCCTCCTTCTGCCTCTCAGAAGACTTTGAAGGTGGTGCAGTGCCTCTGATCCATTCCTTGTATAGACAGGGTGAAGGATTTTTTATTTTAAGAGCGTGGACTTTGTCAACCCCTAACTCCACATTATACATGGCGGGGATCTTTCTCTGCGTTTTTACCAGGCCATGAAATGCAGCATTGGCTGATGTATGCTCCCTAGCCATCCTAAGGCTGATAGCTGATGTTCCAAGAGTACACCAAGAACAAAATAGGATATAAATCCTTTCTTCTAAAACAAATGTAAGAGGTAATGCAACTCTTCTGTAGGAAGGGAATTTTCATTTCACCCATGTGTGACAGAAGGTCTGTTAAGTAACCAGCATGCTTAGAGCTTTGGAAAAGAGTGTAACAAGGTCTCTGTGGACAATTATATTACACTTTAAACACATGAATTACCAGCAGAATAGGAAGGAGAATATATCTGAGGCCAAATGTCTCCATAAACCATCGTAATAATAAGGAGGCTGATCCTCCCTGTCTCTCATTTGGACTTTCTGCAGCTGCCCATTCTGCATTGCAATGCTCATTATAAGCAGAGAAGTGGTTCTGAATTTTACTTTTAAACCACCAGCAACTTTTGCTGTAAAGCTGAGCCATTTATATTTTCTAAGCCTGTCCTCACAGATATTGGAACAATACGGTAAAGAATAAAAAGAGCAATTGCCATGACTCTTCTTTGAGAGGGGTGAGTATTAACAACCCATTTGCCCCAGGGGCTCAATCGCAGTTGGAACTGAGGGGCTCAGTGGTTGGGTAGTCCTCTGATTTGCACAAGGCCACCTGGCAAAGACAGAGGCAGAGGCAAGGGCTGAGATCAGGAATTTGGCTCTCTTGGCAGACCTCCTTCCAACCTGACCTTGAAAATTCAGAATTCCAAATCCCTCTCCTCATATGCATTATTTAATAAAGAAGAACCTTTTCTTAAATATTCAAGAAGCCAGACACCTTGCATTTCTTCCCTTTATTCTACTGTCTTTGTGATTCTTGCTCAAGAGCTAACCATATTTAAGTTTCCTATAATGATGCATATTGTAAAAGTTTATTACAACAGAATTTAATGGCTAGGAAGCAGAAGTCTGCAGGCTGAAATGTTATATCAAAGGTAACCTTTTGATAGAAAATTCTGCAGACATGGTAAATTTAATCTGACTCAAATATTTAACTCTTCACAGTGTATTTCTCGTATCTCTCTGAGGTGGGGAGAAAACAGGCTTGATTTCCCTCCTGCCTTGCATAATTATTTATACTTCTGCAAAGTGGGTATTAAGTTCTTCGGAATCCCAGTGGCAGGATTTTCTGTGCAATTCCTGGAGATGCTGAGAAGTGCAGAAGGGATCAAGCAACAGAGAACTGGGGGATAAAAATTTCCATTCTGTTGCCTTAACACAGAGTGTTTAGCATCATTTGAGATGCCCTAAGGAATCTTACCTGGCCTCCAGCTGCCATTCCAGAATTGCATGGATTTCCCACAGATCTTATGTCACACATGCCAGGCCTGTGCAGACAATCTGAGATACCCTAGGGAATTTCAGGTGGCACCAAATGCTTCTGTTTAGGCAGTAGACTCAAGCTGTAATTAGCTGGACTGCCTGGTTCTGGGTGACATCACTGAGATGAGAGAAATTTGAAGTTTGTTATAGGCAGTCTGATTATAGCCTTCAGTTCTTGCTCAGAGGAAAACCAAGTGACTTCCATCTCATAGGCTGACCCATTTAGTAGCACTTTGGGCATCTTTTGGATCTTGCTGAATTAGGTGTGAGCTCAGAGAAGAACACAGGCTCAAGTGAGATCTTGAAAAACCTACTGTAGACTTCCTTGCCTTGCCTTGCCTTTGCCAGTTGTATGGGATACAAGCCCAAGAGTTGGAGAAAGGATTGCCTAGAAATCAGGATTTCTTTCTTTTCTAATCAGCTCCTGGGTGCTTGTGATTAAATCTTTTCATAGGTCTGTACCTCATCCAATAGCTTTTCCAATAGCTGGGGGTCATGACACTGACATCCCTTCTCATGAGCTTTGACAGGTTGTGGAAAAGACTGGGTGATCATCTGATTTTGGGAAAAACTGAAGAGACAGTTTCTTATCTATACTGGATATTTCATGGAAAAACTTGATCCTGTGTGTACTTTTCCAGCTTTGGGATTGTGCTATGGATGCACAATCTTCTCTAGGAAGGAAATACTGCATTCTGTTACTCTAAGAAACAAATTGTGGGATCTGACTTGAAGTAAAACCAGAAAAGAAGCACTGAAATTCTCTGAGGTGTAATTGTTATTGATCCCCATCACATTGTCATAAAGCTTGATCTAGCATGTATAATAATCTGACATTTATCTAGTGAAGTCCTTGCCCACTTTGAACAAGTATTTAATTTTCTCTGTTGCTTATACTGTGGTTCAGTCCTTTACTACTTATGTCTTCTCCTAATTACCTAGGAAACCTGTTGTGTTTCTTCTGTTACTCAGTAATTCTTCCACCGAGAATTTTCATGATCTATAGTGCACATCCTCAGCTCCAGGTGACAAATCACCTAGAGAGGGAGCCTAAGATTTCCCATAGCCAAGTGAGTGCAGATTATCTAGTCCTAGAGCAATCAGTTTTTCCTTCAGAAAGGACATTGACCCCCACCACTGTCAGGAATACTCACTGTGTTTATGTAAAGCCAAGCTCAGTTTTCACACAGCATTTGACCTTGGCTCCTTATGGCGAGGTTTACAATCTTCAACAGGTATGAAGTCAACACTATCTTAGGCTGTCTAATATGGTTATACAAAAAATACTCTAAAATTGGGAAGCTATTTTAAGAAAAGGAAATACCCCTTTTTGAAGGTATTTCAAACCGTTTTGCATCATGCCATGAGACTGACATCAATCTCAGTTCAGTGCAGGGAGATTATTCAGAAATCCTCAGGAAAATACTGTTTCTTTTCTATTACATTGTCTAGATGTTTCTGGTAATATATTTAGGAGGTGAATTGAAGCAACACTTTGTAGGGTTCATTAGTCCAGCTCCCCAGTGGATTTTCGTTTCTGAGTTTAAGTCTCAGAAAAAAAAATCCATTTCTGACTAAACAAATTCCCTGTTTAGTATTTTAAAACCTTTTCAAGTGTAATGTTTTCTGGTCTCTTGGTTTTCTTGGTGTGTTGGTGGTAGATAGCTTTCACAGCTAATTCTCCTTGAAGTGGAAAGAAGGCCATTTCCAGGCTCAAGGGCAGCTCCTACTTACATGTTTAATTTGGTTGAATTACTTCAATTTCAATGTTTAATTTAATATACGTCTAATAATGTTCTTAATTCCTTCACGTGAGTACGAATCTTGTCCTCATATGGACTTGCCTACATTTGATTCCAGAAAAAGTCTGCACAAAGCCTTGTTCAGACATAGCAGCATGCATCTTTGTAGCATGAAGGTGAAGGAAAGACTGGATCAGGTTAAATAGCAGGAGAGAAAGGGAATGGCAGGGGCATACACCGGCAAAGCATACAACAGCACGTACATGGTGCGCATGGACACGTGTTCTGGGTTTGCATGGCACCCTACCTCAACTTCCTCGGTGCTGCTAACATCAGTAGATGATCTCAGCTTTGCAGTATGGGCTGTGAAGGATATCTGATGAAGCTTTCCTAGGGGATAACCCATTTTTCAAAAAGGTATAAAAAGGTATTACTTTGTTGCAGGAAATTCATTATACAAGACGATAGGCAAGGGATTGATAGCCACCTCCTGCAGAGCAGTAATCCTTTGTCTTTAGGATATACAGGCATGCCGTTATCATAGCCTCTTGTAAAAGGGATGATATTCAGCAAGTGAACAGGGCTCAACTGAGCTACTGGAAAGCTTCATTTGATGTGCAAATGAAAGCTCCTGTTCAGTAGGGTACACATGTCCCAAGTGTGTGTACATGAAACTCCACTTAATTTCTGCCAGAGCCTGCAAATAACACATTGTATCAGATAAGGACTGGGACCCCTTGAGGGACCGCTTATCTTAATGTCACTAGTAGGAGTAAATTGAGTTTGCAGTCTGGAAAAGCTTTTCATTCAAAGTGAACAGCTTTGACATGTGCTGTAGGCCTGATTAGGGAATAAACTCATGAACCAAATGTTGAAAATTATCATATCTAACCAGAATGAGCAGAAAGAAGCTTTCAGGTATATCCTAAATGCCTGTATCCCTGAAAACAAAGATTTTAGCAAAAAAATCCAAACAAAATATTCCCTGGTAATCTTTTCCTCACAAAGGCACATTAAAAATGTCTTTGCACTTGCCCAGCATTGTGGAGGAAAGAGAAAGAAGTGAGATCTCATCCCACTAAAAGACACACAAATGTCCTGTATGTGTCTATTTCTTGCCAAACTGTGAAACTCAGGCAAGCTGTTACTGTTTTCAAAGAGGCTTTGTACCTGCCAAAGATCTGCTCAGAACATCCTAAAATTAAGCCACAGTGACAGATCATGTCTATACAAAGAGCATAACACTTAAGATGATATGCCTTGAGCTCCAGTACAACATAAACAAGCCTAAGTGAAGTGGCTTAGTACAATAGGAAGAATCAGATTATGCCATTAGAAGGAACAGCTGTATGTGAAACCAAAATAATTCCGATTATGTAGTCTACTTCTGTTTAAGACAGAGTAAAGAGAAGCAACCTTGATTTTAACAGAACTACTTGGAAAAATAAAGAACTACTCAGTCTGAATAGAAGTGAAGAAATCTGGTCCTACAACATGAAACTAAATAACACCAATCTTTCTCCCCTGAATACAGGAACTGAAAGAGTCTGCTGTTGAAAACATCTATTTTTCTGTACTCAGAGGCTGTGTCAAATCATTGCCTAGTGGTAGGCAGATCAAATTCTAGGTATGTTAAGGAGTACTTGAAAGAGTAGAAACATTTGAATTGAAATATTTAAAGTTAGATCCAGGAGGGTCAGGACTAATTTGTGAATCATCAAAAGGCCCAAAGGCAACCTGCATATAAGTGCTCAATTTTGTGCTTTAGTTTGTCATCATCATAAAAATTGATTCTTTCATGCTGTGTGACTAATATTTATAGGCAAGACTTAGTGGTGGAATGGGGGTTATAATAAAAGCTTTTGTCTGCCTAGGTAAGATAAGGCTCATGCACAAATTTACCGTGCTCTCACTACTCTGGAGTAACGCTCCACAGAGTCTCTTTACTGGTGGGATGTATTGCACATAGAAAAGTACAGATCTTGCTTAAGCTTACTGGTGTAGACTCACTTGAGAATCAATCTGCATCTAAGAAAACTGTTTCACATCAAAGCATTTTCAGTCGTGCCCAGTCTAGGTGCTAAGTTTTGCTTATTGGTGGATTATTTTGGGTTTGCATGGGAGTGACTAGAAAGAGATTTTTGGCCAAATGCTACTTACTAGAAAGATAAAATTTTGTCAGCCACAGAGATACAGAAGATACAGCCTGAAAATTACAGAATTAGATTTATATAAAATGTCCAATAAAATAAAAGGTGAAATAGAATGTAATTTACTAGGATAGTGACAGAGAAAAATACAGAAGTAGTAAGAGGGAATAAAAGTGAGACATGAAGGAATTCTGGCCAAAAATGGCTTTTATTTTATGGATGCAATCACCTTACATAAATAAATGTGGCTTCCTAGGCAGGGGTCAGTCTTCATTTATGCCACCATCACAGAGGTGAGGAAATGATTTCCCTAGGGAAGGCACTGCAAATGACAGCAGAAAAAAAAAAACGTGAAAAATCATTATAAAATGTGCAAGCACTGCACTATCTGGCACTATGATTTAACCCATTCCTGTACAGCTGACAATAAACCATGCTGCTTTGAAGTATTCTTGCTCTCTTTTGTCTTTTTGATACAAACCATACCAAAAGCCAGCAGGTACGGCGGGCCAAACAGATTTTCTTTGAGCCACATCTCATGACTTTGTGGTTCAATATGAGGATTGTACAGAATCTTGATGCTGCAGGGCTGGCTGCCATTTATTGCACTAATTTCTTCTTCCTCTTCTTTTTTCCCTCCACCCCTGCTGTGAGCACTAGTGGAAGAGGCAGAAAGCAGGGCAGTGCAGAAAGGCCCCACTGTGCTTCTTCTTCTGGAGACATGTGTGAGCTCTCCAGTGAGTATTCCGGAGCTTGCTGTTTCAAAGTCAGGCTTCTCTGTGGCATGCTGAGTGCTCTTATCCACTACCCAGGACATGCCTTGAGTCAGCTGGAATGCAAAATATGCTTGTTGGGAGTTGCAAGAAGACTGTGTCAACATTGCAGGGTTTATCATTTAGCTCTCCAGTTAATGTTCTTTTGTAGAAATTCTTCAGTTCTCTTCTACTATGATTTGGTGCTGATTGCTGGGAAAATACTATTTGAGTGCTGATGCTCTGTGCTGGGCTGATAGCACATGTCACAAGACACAGATTCAAAGCCTCTTATATGTGACTCTTACTGGACTGCCTGAACCTCTGGAGGATGAAGGTTCTGTGATTTCATGTTCAGGTTTGAAGAGATTTGCTTTCCTCTCTTACTATTCCTGTCTGCTTATTGCCTGTCCTCATAATTATATATGGCACTTGACTGAGATGGAAGAAGATGAGCAGCCAGATGTTGCAGTCTCCCTCATGCCTTGAGGGCTATTTAAAACCTCCCTCTCATTTTAAGCCCTCCTGCACTCATTTTACACAGCAAAAATTCACCATAGATGGCATGATGGGAATCTGGTCCCCTTAGGTCTTTATGCTTGTGGGGTGACTCAGGAAAGTACGAAGCCCCTGTGACGGCCTTTGTAGATAGAGGGACTTTTGACTACTTGTTGCCTCTCTCAAGGGTGGGGTTGTCCCCACCAGTGGCCATGCCCACTGTAGAGGTCTCTTGGATAAGCATTTCCTTACCTTGCCCCTCCTCACCTTTCCCCCATGTCCAGAGATATGACCTCCTGTGTAGTGGTGTGGGCCTTGGTGAGAAGATGGAGATGCAGTTTTTTGGGGCACAGTTGGAGAGCTGGTCTGCAGAGCTGCCCCTTTAGGGTTGTGTGGTGGTTGGACAGCTGAAAGCTCCACCTTAAAGGCTCCTGCCTTGAAAGTGCTGCCATTAACTAGCACTGCCTTGTGTTAAGGTTGTGTCTGTTCTCATAAGCATTATGGCCCCTGTACCCCGGTTCTCAAAGGCGCTGAATATGCTCAGGCAACCAATTCATTCTCACAAGCCATGGGACATGTTTTCTCACACTTTTCCAGCCTTTGTTTGCACCTGTCAGGAGATCTGAATTGTGATATGGAATTTGGGAAAATGCTATTTTGCAGAGCAGAAGTTCTTTACCCAGCACTGGAATATTTTGCTTGACTGAGAGTCTTTGATCTTTTGTTCTGGGGATTTAAGAGTTGCACATCCAGTCTCCAGCAGATTGGTGGCCGGAGCCTTTTGTAGGTAATCTCCATTAAAAGCCAAGTCACTTTGGCTACCTCAAGGTCTGAAGATTTCTCGTTTATAAATTACATTATTTTCTGGGAAATGGATTCACACTTTAATCTGCATTTGAGCATCCACCTTGCAAATCCATTTAAGCAGCTTGAATTATTTGGCAAGGCGCTGGAACCCCAAAGTGTGAGTTAGTTTTCCAAGGAAGATTTTTCACTCATGCAAATTTGGGTTTCAAATACAGCCAGCAGAAAAGCAGAACAAAGAAGAAGGAACTCAACCACCTAAACAGGGATTTCTCGTTATACCTGGTTGGCTTTGTTTTTCAGACTGTGAATGAACCACCGAATGAATGCAGAGAAACACTTCCACACTTGTAGTCACCTATTGTATAATGAATATACCGTAATTCATTTCGAAAAATGAAAATACTAGAGGGCCCCAGGCAGCCAATTAAAATTTTTTCTTAAGTTCAGATAATGCCTCAAGATCTATTTTTATACCTGCTGACAAATTAAGTCTATACTTTTTTTCCTTCCTGAATATAATTCTTGCACAGTTAAGCACACAGTAACTTTCCATTTCTTTGCTCTGATGTTTTACTGTTTCATGAGTTAAAATACTGCGATTCACAAAGAAATGGACCAACAAGACAGGTAGCCAGGTAGGTGCATTATTCTTCTGCAGTCAGATGCCTCATGAATCACTGCCCTTGTAACAATTTTAATTAACTTAATATATTTACCATCAGGAATTTAAAACAAACAACCATCTCAGAGGGAGTTACTGACTTTGTGCACCTCTCACAAACAGCAATATGCATATGGGAGAAGGAAGAGTTTAGAGAAACTGCTTTAAGAAGCTTTGTGTCTCTAGAGGTGCCTCTTTCACAGCTCCCTTTCTACCTCCAGCTCCTGCTTATGCAGCATTACTAATTTACCTTGACAATTGACACTCATTGTGTTTCCAGCAACAAAATCTGTAGTGACACAGTGACTTAGCGTTTCCGTGTTTGCAGGGAGAGCAAAGGGAATTGTGCCGTGTGCTGCTGCCTGACCCTCATTATGTATTGCATCTGTTCTGGCTGGGTGCTGCAAGAAGTGCTAATTCCTCTCTTGCCATCTGCCTGAAATTGTCATAGTCCTTCAAAGCCACAGACGCATTTTGTGTTGTTCCATACAATTTATGCATTTAATTAGGGTTGCATGTCCTGACTGTAAGGTAGAAGGTAATGCAAGAGGGTGTGCAGCCTCTCACCTGCCCTATGGGTGTCTGGGTGCCAAGTCCTTCTGAAGTCTCTTGGCTGGGAGGGAGGCTTTGGGTCTATGCTGTGCATGGCATGGGGTCCTGCTCATGGAGGGGCACAGAGAGACAGTGTGTTCTGGAGTCCTGAAGCCATGCCACGTCACCTGGCAGCTCAGCAACACCATCAGTCCTGTCCTGCCACCTTTGCACTTTCTAAAATAAACTCAGGGACAGGAACCTGGCCTTTTATCTCTGCTCTGGGAGATTGTCCCAGGGCTTAGGCTCAAGGAAAGGGTGAGAGAAGGAGGAGGAGAAATTCCTCTGCTTCAGAATTCAGCTTTTATTACTGCCTGTGCCCTGCGTGGCTTCCAGCCCCATGGCTGGCATGGGCTTCAAACAAGGGCTATGGGTGAAGCCTCCAAAGTCAAGTCTACAACGCCAGTAAATGGGAAGCCCTGGTGAGAGCAGATCCCATGCTGATGGCAGTGGAGGGGTATATGAGCAAGCAGCCCATCCATCCATTCATCCATCCATCCATCCATCCATCCATCCATCCATCCATCCATCCATCCATCCACCCATCCATCCTTGCTGTCACCATCTCTACCTTTGGGAACTCACTGCTTCTAGCCCAGCCTTTCAGTGAAGGCACCATGGAGAAAAAGCCAGCAGCAAACAGAGAGTATTTTTATTTTACATCATCTCAGGAGAATCTCCTTCAGCACTGGACCCCATTGCAGGGCCAGGTTGTCTGCAGCTCGATGGGACACAGACACGGCACAGAGAGGCCTGATCTGACGTAGTCTGTCCTGGGAGAAATCCCATTTATCTTCTCTCTAGCCTGCTCTGACACACAGGGTCTGACCTTACCTGGCACCTGCTTATCTTGGCAGCTGCCACCAGCGGGGGAGTGCCCCGAGGCCACAGCACCTGGGCAAGGGCTGGGGGAAAGGCAATGCTGCAGAAAGTGACTGTAAACCTTTATGTGGACACTCTCTCTGACTTGGGAAATCCCTGAGCTACAAACTTGTTACAGGATAAGGCTACGTTTTCTGCACAAATATCTCAGTATGTTTTGTCTGGAGTCATACTAGTCTGCCAGCATTCCCGTTTGGCCCATCTCACAGGGTCCTGAGCTGGATGATCTTCTCATCCTGACTTGGCCAGGGACAGCAATCTGCTCTGCACCTGGCATTTCCCAGCAAAGCAAATAATAACTAATGAGCTCACTGCTGACATTAAATATTTCAGAAGTTATTTTTTAAAAATAATTATATTTGCTTATGTATTAAAAATATATAATTTTGGTTGCTTCCAAAGGAAATAAAGCTATGAAAGCACCTGCATGGACTTTACATGGGGACCTCTGAGAGAACGAATTTGTAGGCTACGAATTTGTAGATGGGTTTTTATTGCTTTTATCAGTTAGGTTACAAATAAAAGCTTTGACATGGGTAAATGCAGTCATGCATGTGTGAAATTAGTGAGAAAATCCTCAAAAATGCAATTATTGACAAATGCACTACGTCACATATGTAAAACTGAGTTGCTACAGTACACATTATATTAAATATGTTGAAATTACCTAATTTCGGAAAGATCAACAGACACATGTGGTTGTCCGGGTTTTTCCTGGTGGGGAATGGGTGGGAGGTGTTGGGGTGTGCTCCTCCGAAGGATACAAGGGGGAGAGGTGTCCTCTCTGGTCAGTGGCTCCCTGCCACCAGGACTGTGTTATTTACTGTCACAGGAACGCCTGGGCATGGAGAGAGGCATGGATAGACCTCTGTAGGACATGGTGGCATGGACACCACGCGGCACAACCCAGCAGAGCTGCTGCCAGTGCCCCTGCCAAGTTGACCAGCTGAACATCAGGAGGCTTTTCCCCCTTCCCTCTGGGAATAATTAAGATTTTTCCTAAAGCAGGCCTGGTGAGGAAGTAGGTTTGCCACAGGTCATTTGGAAACATTTGCTAATGACCTCCTTGGTTCCAGTGCTGAATGCTAATTTACATTATGAATTTCACTCGATGGCTGTGCTTCCTGCCAGAAATGCTGACTCAAGATGCCATGGGGTGAAGCCATTGGAGCTAGCAGAGATATTCAGTAAATCTGCTAAAGGCTGCGCTAATCAGGAAAGAAAGGGATGAAAATTCTGATTTGAAGTGACATCATTTTACTTAATGTAATTTTTTAAATGCTTTTAAGGACGGCATCACACTGAAGCTTCATATAGTATCTGCATTTTAAGCTAAGCTGTTAAAAAAACCTTGCATATAATATCCAGATCTAATCTTACCCTGCCAGCCAGCAAGTTTCCAGGAAAAGGAGTGAGGATCTGTAATTTAATAGCATTCAGTATAATGTGCAACTGATGCCAAGGGAAGAAAATGTAGAATTAGCTGTACTAACTTTGAAGGGCCTGAAACAAAGGGGGAATATGCATGAATAGCTGGAGATTCCTCAGATAATAGTAATGTCATAAATTTAGAATATTATAACATACTTTGTAAAGCAAAGTAATTTCATATTCCAAGAAGAGAGCAAATATAAAGAGCTTTCCTAAAGCGTGCTGTAGATTAATGAATTTCAAACAGGAACATCAAAGTAAATCTAACAATAACACTGCCACAAATAAAAAATATGATGGGAAGCACTTAAAATATAAAGACAAAGGGCCAATTTTTTCTCTCATTATCCTGGTGTAAATCCAGCGTAACTTTGTAAATCTCCTCTGCAACTCTGGGTCTAGAGATGGGAGTGACAAAGAACAGAATTTGATTCATGCTTACATTAAAAGAATATAGAGCTATGAAAGAAAAAGCCTGAGGGTTTTTAGGAGATGAGAGATCTTGAAAGCAGGGAGAAGAATGCTCTGGAGGAAATGCTCGGAAAGGCAGAGCTGTCTTTTGCTACAGTGTGGTGTTTTCCCAGCGGTAGGATCCCCATCCACATCCCAGTGAATGATGATCTGCAAAGCACAGCAGGAGCTGCTCCAGAAACCCAGCGGATCAAAAGGAACCTGAAGAGACAGACAACTTGTGTGGGGCTTGAAAACAGATGGAGCTGGGGGAGAATGTAAAGCAGCCTTATGAACATGGCTTTGCTCCTGGAGAAGGAAGAGGAGAGACCCCCAAGACAGCTGTCCCCTGGGTCATCTCTGTGTGTGCTGCCGGTGCCAGGGTGCAGAGCTGGAGGTGGAGGGGGCTCAGGCTGGCCGTGGTGCAAAGCCATGTGGGGCAGCCGTGGTGCACAGCCCCTCTGACTGGGGCAGCCCCACGGGTGATGGAACTGCAGCCACGTCAGGGGCAAGTGCAGAGACCTCCAGGCTGGGACTTACACACCAAGGGAAGCAGACAGGGAGGTTACCTGACCCATTGTGACCAAGGCACCTTCTGTTTCCAGTGTCAACCACTTTGAATCAGCTGCAGCTTTGCCCTGAGGTGGCTGAGCAAATGGATGATCTCCCTCTGCTACAGGGCTGATTGAGGGGAAAACTCCCCTGCTGTTCCCTGCAGGATCCATTCCTGCCTCCAAGACTCCTACCTCTCCCCAGGCAGTAGAAAGGAAATGAAGGAGGTGGCTTTTGCATCCCCAGAGTCATTGGTAATGCGTGAGACACCTGAACATCTCAGCTGAAATGAATAAATATGCACATGCATCCACTTACTGGGGTGACTTAGCAAATGCATTCAGACAGTCAGATACTGAAGCCTGCACACAATGAACGTAACTAAATATTTTTGCTGGAAGCTGTTCAGTTGTTACCATAAGGGAAAGCACGGTTAAGGCTGACATGTCCTCTCCCTTCTGTTAGCTTTATTCTCCCTCGTAGTGCCTCTGCCATAACAAGCACGTATACACATACACAAAGAAGAAGGCTGGGTAATGATGGGACTTGGCATGACGTGCTATTTGGGTTCTGCAGCAACCTACTGAAGTGCCACTTGCCAGGTTGCTATTCAGCCTGAAGAGATCAGGCAGTCAGTGTATCACACAGTAAAGGATTGCTAAAAACTAGAGAGGACTTGTGTCAAACTCGGAGGAAGTATTGATTGAAGCCAGAAGCGGAGTTAGTGCTTCCTGCAGTGTTTCTAATCTGCCTAAATGACCCGCACAAAGAAGCCAGCTGCAGACTTCTTACATTTGCTCTTACCTGTAAGTGAAGAGCAGGCAGCAAAAAAAAAATCAAAGGGATGTCAGATGTGTTACGAAACTGGGTCACTGCACAGCAAATGGAATTCTATGTGAAAATACAAAGAAAATGGTGGGTAAAAACATGAAACACATGAAGCTAATGAGAACAGCTCACAAAGCAAAGCCTTTGGAGCAGCAGTTGCCTAGTTTACCAAAAGAACTGAACGTTTGAGAAATCAGTTTCCAGGAAATAAATCAAAACCTGAGATGCTGGTAAGATATTTGGCTACAGCAGTGGACTCTTCAGTGCAGGAGCATTATTTTCATCATATGGACTATGGTCAGGGAGCAGATAAGCAGGATATGGCACTTGCTCGGGTTTCCTCGGATTTCCTCATTTTCAGCTGTTCTAGCCAGTCTTCTGAAGGTGAAGAAAACTGAATTTAGTCCTTTTTCTAGGGAGAACTGCAGAAGCTTGTGTCCATTAGGGCAAGGGGAAAGGACCCTGTGAGGCCTTGGGAGAAATCCCATTACAAAGGCAGTGGGGAATTTTAAAACATCCGTTTTAAAAGTTCTGGTAATATCCAGTGTAGCACTTTATCGAACAAAGAGCTCCTTGTTAAAAGCTGTCAGCTGCTCCAGGGGACTGGGAGGAGGAAACAGGGCAGATCTGGAACAGGCGGATTTCCCTGGTACACAGTGGGGGGCTTGGGGATGCTGCATGCACTCCCTGTTATGAATAGAGAGTTGCAGGTCAAGAAGTTCTTTGGGATTTGACTGAGGAATGTCAGGTGGAAAACTGGGGAAATTAATTTTAAATGGAAAACGGTGAAAACTCGTTTTTTCTCCTTCTTATTTCGAGATCATGGCATTTAGGTTCATGAGTAACTCCAGGATATTTCTTCCAAGTGGGTGGGACACTGCATGCCAAGTTTCAGCAGTAATGGGGTGGATGAGTTGGGAACACACCTGCACATTCCTCTTCTTTTAAACCAGTGCCAGAGGACTTCTGGGGTAGGATGTAGTGTTGGGCTAGAGAGTGGCGAGGGTGGTAAAACTAAGAATCTGTATGACCTAGAGCGGTAGTAGTCCCCAGCAGGTAGGCAATGGAAGAAGAGGTGGTGTGTACCGGGTGTCTTCACCACAAAACTAGGTCTCTATGCACATACAAACAGAATAAAACATATTTTCAGCTGGCATTCCAAGCTAAAGCCATCGAGGTAGAAACACACTAGTGTTACTTGATAAATCATAAGCCGCCTTCTTGGAGGAAATAGAGCGTTAAATAGAAAAGCTAAGTGAACTCCGATGAACCAAATGGCCTAGGCTCGTTCCATCATTTTTTATTAATTGCACCAGGTGGCTCATTTTGTGTCTCTGAGAGCAGATCTGAATGCTCTGCTCTCTCTGAATTGTCACTTGGGCTCTGATTACTGGAAGCCAAAAGTGATGGTAACAAACTATCCTCCAGACGTGTTCTCTGGTAGAGAGGTTTAGAAGGAGAAGAAGGACCACCACACGGATACAGAATATGCAGAAGCCGCCAGAATGATGTACAAATGGAGGCTCGAGGGGACACAGGGTTTACTGCCCCTCAGGAACAGAGTGAGGCTGTTGGGGTGAAAACCAGCTCCTCTGATAAACCACTGTGCCCGAAATTGCTGCTGGCTTTTTCTGTATTGCTTCCTCCTGAGGGCAGGATGGCTTTCAGATAGATTCTTACCCAGACATGGGGGTCAGTGGGTGGGGGTCAGACAGCAAATGCCCTTCTGCAGCAAGCCTGAGCTCAGAACTCCCCTTGTCTTTATTTTAAAAGAGGCTTTTTGGCATCAATTGTAGGTGATCAAGTTCTTCTTCAGCCTTCAGCTTCTTTGCTGCACTCACCTCAGATGCCGCTGAGCCACCACAGCGATGACAGTTCGTCCTTTAGATGGAGGATGTCAGTTGCCAATGCAGAGTACTGATTTCTGCTGATTGCTAATGAGTAGGTGGAACTGTATCTTTGTGTGGAGAAATTAAGCTGATTCAGGCAATTGGAAGTGTTACTCAGGCCGGTGGAAATTTCCTAGCTAGCATTTAGCTGTGAGCTTCTTTGGTATGGGCAATTCCCTAGGGAAAACGTCTCACCCTGTCTTTGCCTTGGTCTCTGAAGCAGGTTTGTGTGAGACTGGTACCTCACCCTAGCCTTGGGCAGGGAGTTCAAAGGAGGGGATCAGCCCTCACATCAGAATATGAAACTACGTGACATATTCATATTTTTAAAGCAACTGCTTCTGATCTGTTGGAAGTCCATCTGCCTTCAGAGTAGTATTTACATGGATAATGTAGTCCACCTCCACGCTTAGGCAAGCAGACACCTCCCATTCAACCTGATTTTCATGGATATTACATCTGCACCAACAGTTAGCTTTAAATCCCAACTCCCGATCTGTGTGGAGTAATTTCTGCCTGGTCTTGAAAATACCTCTTCGCCCTTTGCTGGAATAGAACTCAACTGTACCAAAAAAAAAAAAAAAAAAAAAAAAAAAAAAAAAGAAAAAAAAAAAAAAAATCAATTAATCCAAAGGGCAAAAAGGAAAAAAAAAAAGAAAAAAGAAAAAAAGAGAAAAAAAAGAAAAGACTACTTAATCCAAGGTGCAAGCAGGACAAGAAATCCCTCTATATGAGTTCTAAGCAATGTACCCCTTGTCATCCCTTGAGATTTATTCAGCTAAATTCTGATATTTTGATGTATCTCCTCTGTGCTTTGATATATTTTTCTCCCTGTCAGCAAGTCACATCTTAAGCAATACAGATTCTTTGCAATTAACCAGCATTTTGAAGAGTCAGTTTCCCCCCTCCTTCCCTCTCTGCAGTCCTCATCTGGTATTATGCTTGCAAAGTCAGTGGCAACTGGAAAACTAATCCTGTTAACCTCACTGTAGGATTTCTGAATTAACTTTCTAAAAAGGAGAAGGATCTTACTTCTTACTGCATGTTGAGACTTCAGAATTACTCCCTTCCCTTGAGCCATACTGCTTTCATAATCCACAGATGGATGCCGTATGAAGACAGGTATTCATGTTAACGTTAGTCAAAAATCATATTGGGATATCAGTATGGTCATGTGGGATAAGAATAGTGCTCCAGCTGATCAGGATCCACCTTCACCTGCTCTAAAAGAACGTTTAAATTGATTATCTGTGCAGCCTGATCTAGTGGGAGGTGTCCCTGCCCACGGCAATCGGGCTTGGGACCAGATGATCTCTAAGGGCCCTTCCAACCTTGTAACTTTCTATGATTCTATGATAACCATCAAATTTTTGTCTTCGTCAACCTGATAACAAAAATGAAGGGTGATTTGGCACCAGATTGATTTTTCAGTTCTCTTCTGAAGGGATGGACAGCTCAAAAAGGTGTCCTCTGTTTAGTCTAGGGATTTTTCCACACAGCCATGTTCTTCTGTGTCTTGTGTGGAAAAAAAATTAAGTCACATGAGAAAGCCTGTTTGGATTAATTTAGAAATTATATCTATTTTTTATAAAGGACCTTTTTTCAGCTCATTACTAAGTTTTAAGGACGTAAGATGACTTTGCCAAGAGCATGCAGGGCCCTAATGTGTCAGCTTTGATGAGCTCTCTGGTCCTGGTGGGTGTAGAGGTGTTATGGATGCTTCAGGCTGTGAAAGAGCAGCTGAGCTGCCTCTCTGTGCTGAGAAGGCAGGGTTGCCTGTAGAAAAACTCTGTCTCAACATGCTGCAGCTTTCTCCTTTGTTTTATCCAAAGGTGAGAAATATTTATGAGTCACATGGCTCATAACATGGCAGATGTATAGCCAAGGGATGCATGACCTCGTGCTGGTGAGGAGTCCTTGCAGCAAGCACGTTGTTGCTGGGCTGATACCTCTGTGTCTGCAGCCTCGTATCTGTGGCAGGAGCAAAGGAATGCAAGGTGGCTTGTAAATAAATTACATCATTTGGATGGTATGAAAGCTGGCTGAAAATGTTTTGTGTTCCTTTCCTGGAGGCTCCTAGATGTGCAGGATAGCTGTGCAGGGGCCTAGTTGTTGTTGTTGTAGTTGTTGCTGCAGGGCCTTAAGTTTGCTGATAACATATGTTAAGTTCGACTTACAAGGAGATGAACCAAAGGGGGTTGGCAGTGTGAAACTGTAATTAAGCCTCCACAGAATTTGGGCTTTTGGGGCATGTAAGTTAACGCAGGGCAAACTTGGTTTGACTTTAAGGGAAAAATACCTACGGTGAACAAAGAAAAGCTTGTAGTTGGTTCATCAGAAACCTCTGCATTGTGGAGCTTCTTAGGTTTATTTATGTGTTTTGAAATCAAGGGTTTACCAGGTGAGATGGGCTTCTCAGGCAGTGACAGCATTCAGCATTCATGGAGAAGATGGCTTTGCTCTTGAACATCTTCCATACCTAAATACCATTCATCTCTTACATAAAGGACAAGGTAGACCTCAATCACCAAATCCAGCCCTCCAAAATCACAAGCAGCCACATGGTGTGATGGCACTGGCACCAGTGGAACCTGTTCTCTTACCATCCCTCCAGCATTCCTCAGCAGCGTTGGTTCCTCAGCATGGCACAGGAGGGGAAAGCACCCACCATGCAGAGAGCTTCCTGGGGCAGGACAGCTGCTCACTGGGACCCAGATGCATCCCTGCTGCCTTCTCCAGCCCACCTACCCTGCCAGGTAGTGCAGGAGTCTGGGGCAGAACCCTGGAGCATGGTAAACACTCACAGCTGGAGGAGGAAAAGAGTTTAAACTGCTGAATCACACCAGATGCTCCAATTTATGTGCAAGGGAGATGGGGGGAAAGAGCTTGCTCTTGCCATCAGATATGCCTTCTGCCCTTAATAACCTATGATCAACTCATTTTTTATCCTCTTCTGTATGTAGCATGGCACTGGGAAACTATCACGGATCTGATGTTAATACAGATAGTCTGCAAGCTAGTTAATCACAGCATTCAGACGGCTCTGAGCCTGCCTTGCTGTTTGGCAGAGATAAATTAGGGCATGAGAGTGATACAAAACAATATTTTAACATTATTAAAACCTGATCCCTCATTTCAGAAGTTATTCTACCAATTACAATTCCGATAGAAGGTGGAAGTCTGTTTTCCATTTTTTGTATAGAATATGCATACATCATGAGTAATTGACACTGCTGGCAGTTTTTCTATTAATAAAGCTACTGTATATCAATAGAAGTGATTAATAGCTGCTTTGCCCCCAAATTACATTAGATCATTCAGTGCAGGGCATATAGATCCTTCCCCTGTATCTCCAGGAAAGCAAAAAACAGCCTGGTCTCTTTAAAGAGGACACAGCAGTTCAGGGGGATGCAGCTTGTGGGGCTGCCGGGCACCTGAACCTTCAGGAGAGGCTGCAGCAGATGTTGTGTCTGCAGCTCTGTCATGGGTGTCTTTGCAAACGTCCTTGCAAAGTTTTCTGGGAAAACTTCGTGTCTTTATGGCCCCCAAATCTTGTGGGTACAGTGGCAGAATGAGCTTGTAGAGAAGCTTATTGGGGTTTGAGTTGAGCTTTTTTAAGAAAAACCACTGCTGCTTGACTGGTTCAGTCAAAGTCCCTGGCACAACCCTTTGCAAACTGCTTTGCCCAGACAAAGGTGACAAAGGTCACAGAAGGAAACCCTTTTCCTGACCATTTTATGCACTGATGATGTATGCTTTAGTAAAGAAATCTTCCAGGAGATCTTTGGTTTCTTTCAATAGCAACCATGCTAAATGCTGATATTTTGGACATTCAGAAAGTGTTCCTCACTGCATGTAATTCAGCATTTAAGCCAGACCAAAACCAGTGTATCTTCAAAGTTTCACAAAGTCTCACACCTAGAATTCCAAGCACATGGCCAAGACCCAGACAGACATCAGGTAAGAACCATTCATAGTCTTTATTGCATTTAGGCTTCGAGCTGGCCTTCTGTGTGACATGAGCTGCCTGAAGAGTGTATGGGAATTCAAAGGATGCAACTGCATATCTGTATTAAATTGTTTTCTTATCAGGGTGCCAGTACAAAAACTACCATATCTCAACATACCGAATTCTTTACTTTCCTGATTCTCAAAGCATTTGCTCTGAAAAGGGCTTGATTGTTCCAGCAGAGCTGGTGGAAGGCACTGTGGTCTAATCCCACTGGATGAAGGGACTTGCTTCTTCCTCGATGAAGAAGCAAGGGGGCCTAGTAGTGAAAGAGCTTTTATGAGCTTTTGGATGATGCTGGGATGAATTAGCTTTTGCCTTTCGTAGCATACATGTTGACATGCAGTTGTGAAGAGAGCTGCATATCTGAAAGAACCACTAATTTGAAAGATAAAGCTCTTCTGAGCAGGAGCCAGGGGCACCGGCAGAGTCACTTTCACAGAAGTTCTGTCCTGCCTTCTCATCTCCATGGCCCGTCAGCCAGAAAGAAAAGATGGTCCCAGGCACAGCATGTGTTTACTTCTGTACCTGCTCATGGCACTGAGGTACCTTGTTTTGTTCCCTGAGGACCATGATATCCTGATGCACCCCAGGGCATTGCCATGGAAAGAAGAGCATGTGCAGAGCTGGCTGGAGTGTGAGAGGTGGCTTGGGACCTACGGTACCTTGTTATTTAATGCACACCCCAGGTAACCATTATAAACCCTGAGCTGTGTTCTCAGTCTGGCAAGCATCAGGCCCTTTTTACTGCGGCACTGGATTTCAAAGCACTTAAAAATACCTAAGCATAAACTCATGACCTATAAGAGGTTTTTTTTTAAGCTTACTACATTGCAGTTTTGGGAGTTGGCCCAAAAATCTCTCCAAGGTAAGACCAGAATAGCATCCTTATAAACACATGTGAATTGGAAGGGATTATAAGGTAGACACTGACTTGCAAACCTGAACCAAACCAGTTTTCAAAGTGAGTAATTCTGAAAACTTAATGTTACCTTCCAAACAGCGTCCCCTCCACTGCTGTTGTTCATTAATTGATAATCTCCTTGTAAAGCTTTATGCTTGGGAACACTTCTCTGTGAGACTCCAAACCACAGTCCTTCCTAGTTTTAATAGCAGCTGTGCCATTGATGTCAGCCAGCTTCGGGTCAGGCCCTAAATGCATATAATATTGAATTATGTGGCAACTGTGCATTTTCCATTGAACTCAGCAACAACAAAGCAGTCTCCCACTGTGTATTGGAGAAGAGTGGGCTCCGCAGAAAAGTTAAGTGAGAAAAAGTCTCCCAACAGTATTTGTGTAATTGTTGGCCACCAGTGCTGCTACTTTCATTATAGGAAATGTTTCCTCAAAATTGCTATGCTGCTGGTGTCGCCCATTCTCTGGTCACTGCCTGACAATATTAATAAGGCAGTGACAAAGTTGTGTCAGAAAGTTCCAGCTCTGAGTTTATTTACCCTTGAGGGCAGATACAATCTCGGGAGGAGCTTTGAATCCTATTATGGCAAACCGTGGCTGCAGTAGCAGGCTGATGAGATAGAGAAGCCCACACTTCCTTGTCTGGAAGCATTATTAATAATGTTTCTGAGGATTGTTCGGTTATTTTCTAGTTTTTCCTCAAATGTAAGGCCACCTGCTGTGTGTGTTTAATATAAATACTCTGCTTGGGATGTCCTTCATAGTGTGTAAGAGAGATTACTGTAATTGATTGGAATGGGTTACTTACTTGTATCTCTGGACCCAGACAAAGCCTGTGACTCCAAGGTTCACAGGCCAGGAAGGCAGCGGATTTGTTACCTAAGGTCACCCCAACATGTGGCAGGGAATGCTGACTCTGCTCCACTTTTGATGCGAGTGGAAGCTGCTTGCATCGAACTGCAACAATGGATGCTGGGACCTTGGTGGGGCCACAGCAGCCCACTGCTGAACAATGATGCTTTTGACAAACTGGCAGCAAGGCAGTTGTTTCCAGCGACAGCAGCCCCCACAAAACTGGATAATGGGATTTATTCCATGCAGTCCCCACCAAAAAAGAGATGTGTTTGCTCAGGAAACAAAGATGCCTAGCAGGAATTAAGTCTATAAATGAGACCGTGTCTCCCCTCCTCATATTTACAACATGGCTAGCCCTGTCATCTTTGATAACAACACCAAAAGGACTGTTTGCTTAGAAAACAAGCCCTCATTATTCAGGAAATTACCATTGAAATTTATTTTATTAAATCTCTTCTGTTTGGCTGCCCATGGTGTGGGAGCACTGAAACGTGTACAAAGCAGAAAGACTGCAGAAGTCTAAATCAGACTTTAATAAGGGAATGTCATGTTTCATTTAAAAGATTCTCCTCACCTTCCTTTTTGTGCCATCAAGTGAAAATAAAAGTAGGGCTGTAACTACATCACTGCCTCCACTCCACATTAACTGTGAGATCTCTCACATTTCTTTCCACACCTTTTCTACCCCTCCCTAGCTTTGCTGCTTGCTTAGCAGGCTGTCAGGATCCCGGCACTCTCTCAAATAAGCAGATGACTAGCTGTGGTCCTTGTTCATTATGGGGTGACAAGCTCAAGGAACCAATACCTACCACATGGAAAGTTTCATGCCTCAGGGTGTCAGCCTGACGTGGTTGGGTGGAAAATGAGGTGGCCTGAGCTTCACCACTCTCTCTAGAGCGTGAAATTGGACAGAGACTGACTCTGACAGATGCTTACCATCTTTGGGATCTTATTGCTGCTCTCAGATCCACCCTGTCACATTGCTGCATTATGCTCTTACAAACTACTTTCAAGTCTTGCTTCTCAGAGTGCTTGACAAACATTTTGGCCCAAATAATTCTTTTTATTACCCCTCAGCCTTTCCCTTTTTTCATTGTTGTATCCTACACCCTTTCTTCCTGACTCTTCATATTTTGCTTCTTGGCAGTTTTTCCACATATGTTCTTTCCTATACTTATCAATTCCTTTTTCCTTTATATCTTCCTTGGGATCAAAACCAGTTGATCCCCAAAGATTTACAGGCCATTCACTTCCTTGGCCTTCCCTGCGTTCCTAATTTCCAGTTTTGGTCCAAACCAAACTTTATGGAACCCCCACAGGGCTCCCAGGGCTTCAGAGGGGCTCCGTGCACCCACTGGCATGACTTTGGGTAATGGGAACCCAAGACTATAGTTTCTTCAGGCAGGGATTTTTTTGTCTCTAAATTCTTGCGCGTGCTAAATCCCTGGACCCCAGACTAAATGGTGTTGTGTGGTTGCACTGGTGATACTTAGGACCTCTAGAGTAGGTTTATTTTTTGAGAAAGCTTAGCTTTGGAGCTGTGAAAAACAGAGCAGTGGGGACAACCACTGGCTCAGAGCTTCAGCTCTGTCCCTATCCCTCTCTCGTTCATGGATTGCAGTTATATTTGGTCTTCAGGAGGCTGTACAGTCATTATTAGAATTAAACACTGATCCTGAAGTTAGTAACAGTGTATGGTTAAGTGGCAATAATAAAATTGTAAAACTGAAATGAAACTCCTGTGTCACTGAGTTTAGTCTTCTCTTACCACAGGTCATCACATCATACACAACTCTACCTAAAAGGTAGATGTTTTCTTTTGAGATAGCAGATTGCCTTCTTAAATTGGGAAGTTACATCACTGAGAATGTTGCATTCATGACAGGATTTTGCCTTTTGAACATGAAGCTGTGGTTATAAGGGATCTCTCATCCCAGAGACATCACTGCTACCTCAGAGCGTGGTGGGCCCACCTTCTTCTTTGCCTCATCTGGTTCATTCTTGGCACCTCCGTTGCGCAGCATAAGCTTTCATAGACTTGCATTGCTAGATGTCCTAGGTATGTCATGCAGCTGGAAGCTAACTTGAGCAGAAAAAAAAAAAAACAAATAAAAAGAAGAATATTATCTGACTTGATGAGATGAGCCCCACCATGCAGCAATATGAATTCTAGAACCTTGACACAGCTGGAAGAAGAGCCAGGAGAGTTCCAGAATACCTCTTCTGAGCAGTCTGTATTTATGCCAGGTTAAAGTGACTCTTTGCTGCAGTCTTAAAATTGCTTCTTTTGCTCTCCTTCACAAGAGACAAGAATGAACCAGCTGCACTTCACTATGCTTTATTTGATGAAACCCTTTTCAAGCTTTTCATAAAAGTAGGCAGCATTGTTCTGAGTAAAAAAGAACCACAGTTTAATGGGAAAAATAAAGGCTGAGCACTTGATATTTAAAGTGACAGCTATTGGTGTGGGCAGACACTCACTGGATGCTGCACATTTGTCTTTGGCCCAGGCAGCAGATAGGAGTACAGAGGTTATGTGACACAACTGGTTGTTCTCTGAAGTTCTCTGATTATAAAGATCTCTTCATCTGGAATAGCTGGAAAATGTATCACTGCAGCAAGAAGCCGTATTCAGCTTAAACTGCTTTAAGCTAGTACACTTAGCAATTTGCCATGCTCCAGCTTTTAATAAACATTTATCAGAACTATTTCATGGTAATATTTCATCAGATACATGCAAACATTCAGTAGCAGCATTCAATGGAAATTTTAGAAGCTTTACCACTAAAGCCTCTCAGTGGATCTGAATTCATCTGTAGGCAGACTGATCAAAAGTAAACTGCTATTGGCATCTAAATATAAAAGATTCAGTTTGTAACTGATCACAGTCCTTTTTAAAGCCAGATGAATAGTTTTATTTTAAAAGAATTATTTTAAAGGCTTTAAACATCTTTTTATTTCCTATCTTGTTTATTAGTACTATCTGTGGCAAGATACTCAAGCAAAGCACAGGATGAATCTGACCAATTTATCACTTACTGCTATGATGTTAAGTTATAGTACATGGAAGTCCATGGATGTGCCAAACAACATATTATTTAGTGAATATAAACTCCATTGTTAGTCTCCTGGTGTGCACAGCCAGAGGGCTGATCTTCAGGAAGCAGTGTAAACCAACGAAGACCACTGCTTCATCAGCACGAAGTGTACTGCAGATAATGCAGCTTCATAATAACAGATCATCCTAACAATCCTTGAAATGGAATAATCCCATTAAGGACTGACATCTGTTATGATTATTTGTACTTAAGTAAAAGCACACATTGGACCCACCATATTTAAGGGAGGACATCAAAGTTCAGTCTAGAAGTGACTTGCCAATCCAAAGTTTCCTGGAATTAGCACAAATTATAATATATATTTTGATTCTGCCTCAGAAAAAGCTCTGGATTTTATCTCTGATACCTTCCAACCCAATATGCTATGATTCCGTGGAGTCAGTGTAAAAATATTAAGGAGCAGATGAGCATTTCACCTGGCAGGTCAAAAGGGCAGAAAGATAAAGTGACACCAGGCAATGCTGTCAACAGAGGAACACAAGATACAGGCAAAAGCCTGTGTCTGTTCTATTGTCCTTTATCTCCCGCTGGAAATTTTTCCTGCTTTGTAGTTCCCTCCTCCTCCATATTTCACATATGCTATACTTATTTGCTGATTTGTAGTCATGGCACTTTTATTACCCTTAACATCACCCTTGAGTGTAGCTCGCGCAGGCGTCACTTTCCAAACAAACACAGTAGTGGAAATGGAATAAATGCAGTGGACAAGTGCTTATTCTTGCCTTTGAAGAGCTATGGCTGTTGCGTGTCGCTGTCACGGTTTTGAGTTATTCTTGCTTTTTATTTGTGTTCCAAGGAATGTCTTCTGCTTTTTTTTCCAGGTAATGTCTGAGTTTTATGCTTCTTAATTGCAAAGCACCGTGTATTTGTTGGTTTCTCACGGGCAAACAGATGGAAGGTCAAAACACATTCACCTGGTGGTGCCAAGCACAGAACTCATCACTGCTGGATTTAAACGTAATGCTCTTTACAGAAACAAAATGCTGCTACCAGTGCAGCTGATGCATGCGAAGAAAGTCAGCTTGTAAACACAGAATTAAAAAAACTATGACACATTTTCCTTTTCTCCCTTCTTCTCTCTGTTAATGTATACCTTTTGTATTTAATGTCTTTACCCATAGAATTAGTGTTCCTTGTTGTTTTTCTCCCTCATCACATCCTTCAGTAATAAATACAAGTGTATCTTGTATTAGTGTAAACTGTATTTGCTGGCTTTGTAGAACAACAGCTTTTCTCATATACTGTCCCTATGTTGATAGTCCTTGGAGTGTAAAAATTCTGTTCTTTCATTTCAAAGCTTTTTTTCTGGCTGCTTTGTGTTGGTGCTGCAGCCCTGTGCCTGTGGCTGCAATAGGTGCTTTTGTGTCTGCTGTGGAGTTGTTAGTGCTGGTGCTTACTCTGCTGTCCTGTGTTCCTGGTGAAATCGATGGTTTCACGTCCTCTTTGATCTATGTTAATTACAGAAGGGCATGAAAACAATGTTAATTGTTTAGCTTCTGGCTCCAGTTCTTGTCCTCAGAAATACATTTCTCCTCCCATATTGACTCTGTGGGTACAAACATATGGGTTTTAGCCACTGATGGACCATGTCCTTGCCAGTTCCCTGTGACCAGATTTGAGCAGCAGTTCATTCTGCTCAGTCGTGTGCTGACAGGTGCAAAACCAGCTCCTTATTTCAGAACTGCTTCCTGTTGGGTGTGAAACCTGAGCAAATAATTCTCCTTCAGAAAGAAAAGCTTATATTGTTTTCTGGGTGTTTATACCCCACTGTGTAGGTATTAATCTCTCTGTTATGGGCAGTATTAATAATTGACAGAGGGCAGGAAATGCAAACAGAGTTAATCTTAGCATCATACATTTATTTAACAACAACGTATTCATTTTTAATGGCATTATGGATTTTTAAGTAGGGGAAAAAATGTGCATTCTCTCACTGGGGTGTGATTGAGGTCTTGCATTCCTACATGGGAGAAAAAGTTCAGACCTGACCTTGAGGCATTTAAACACAATTTTAAATAGCCATGATAGTATTGAAACCTACTAATTCTTTTAGAAGTATCTTCAAAGGGAACTGTGATAGGGTGCAATCACTGGAATGTATTTCTTCTAGGTCTCTGAATTGCTACCTAAACACATAACAAGCAAGATACCACCTCAGACAATCTTTATTAAGTACCCCATTCTTTGAGTGGCAGGTCATGGACTGTACCACCATTTACTAGATTTAATGGCTTTTGGGAAACTATACTAGCAAAAACTTCCAAGCTAACTCCCAAAGCCAAACACAGTGTGAGAGCCTACTGTACTGTAGTCTCTACCCTGCTATTCAGTAATTATCAACATTGAATCTCTAAGTGCCTCAAATACATTTGAAAATAGAGGCCAGAGAAAGTTTTTCTTATCAGGCTTGAACATCCCCTTCTTGGGCTAAGTGCTCTCCATCCAAAACTGTTTCCCACAAGTCTTTTACACTGGATTCAAGAAGTCCCCATCCACAGCTCTTGGTGGCCCCAGCCTTGCACAGGTGCTGGTGTTTCTGAAACTACATAGCAAACTGAGCCAGGGAACTGGCCTGGCTGAAAAAAACCGAAAACAAAACAGGGAAGGAGGAAAAAATAAAGGTCATGGGATTCCCTGCATTTGCCCTCTGTGTGGCACACAAGTCACTGGAGGTAGAGGAGAGGAACTGCCCTTTGGCTTAAATGACAGTTTCTACAAGCTGTCTAACCCCAGCCTCAGGGTACAGCCCTTCAGTGATGGCACAGTTTCACTGGTCATCTTAGAACATAAATTCCCTGATCTGGACTTGCTAAAATGGCCTTCAGCAGAGCTTCTGCAGTCATGGAGACCTGGTCAAACTGTGCTCAAATGGCAGGTCAGCTGGAGGTTGCTGTCACAGTACTCACTGGCAGCAATTGTCTCTAAAAGGGTCACACAGTCATGTTTAACATCTTTCTAGCTGAGAAGACACCTTACCATTATCTTCAAGATGACCCTAAAGAAGTTCAACCTTTTATCTTGCATTTTAGCTAATTTGTTCATAAAACAGATGTAAAAGCATTTGCCTGCCTCCAGTATGAGAGGCATAGTAAGCAATGGTGGCTGGGGGCTTTCTGAGGAAATACAAATTCATTTTATCAGAATCAGATGGCTCAGGTCTTTGATCTGAATCACTTGATTTTGGGACATCAGTTGCAACCTTCTAACCAAGACAGAAGCTCTAACCCAACTTGTCTGCTGTGTGCTGTAGAGAAGGAGTGCTTAGGGGTTTGGCATTGGCATTTCATAATTTTTCAGGAATCAATACTGAGATAATTCTAAAGGAGGACAGGAAACAATTTTTAAATCTCAGGAATTTTTGAGAATGGGCAAACATGTTTCTGGATCATAATTCTGAGCAGCCAAAAGCTTCGGGAGGGATAGGAATTTTAAGTGCTGTGAGGGATGCAAGTGATAATGAGTGTTAACACACACACACACACTGGTTTTATTTTCCCCTCTTGGATTATCTTTGGCTAGGAGATATGACAAAAAACCCTACTTCATACTTTGGCATGGAAATATTTGTATACATGTGGGCAGAAGCTGAAGTTGCCTGCAGCTGACTATGGGTGGTAGTTTGTGTTTATTTTGTGATGGTTGTCTTAGACAAAGTCCTTTGGGGATCAGGGGCTTTCCCAGCTGGAGGTAGACTGTCAGGGCCAAGATAGGAATTATTCTGCAGTGGCATGCTTCCAGCTCAGCTTCACAAGCCCTGTTTCTGCCAAGCTTTACTCCCACGAGTAAGCCTTCCTTGGACTAATTGTTTCATTGAATGTCAAGGAAGAACATTTTCATGCAGGTGAGAGCAGGCTGAGGTGAGGTCTTGTGCCTTCTCTCTGGTTTGGCCAGACGCAGAATAGCAGCATGGCTTCAGGACCTGTGAAACTGCTCTAGTGCCAGGTTGTGTTTTGAGTTTAACATGCCATCTTCCACAGCGTACTGACTCAAAGGCCTGCAGTAGGACTGAGCTTAAGGACATTATTTCAATAATGTGGCTGTAAGGGCTTCCAGATCAGAGCAGATTTTAGTCTGCTCAGCTCATGCTACAAGTAGCAGAGCTCAGGGATATGCATACCAGTCTGCACTAAACAGCTCTCTCTGTTGCAAGATTGGATAAGATTGCATCTAACTTTGCTACCTTGGAGGATTTGTACCCCTGCAGTGACAAAAAACTCTTACTCAGCCAGGTGAGATCCCACAGAGAATCCTCACAGAGCCCAAAACCAGAAATCCAACTCCCCTAAACTCCCAGCCACAACTGTCTCTGCCTAAGCAGGATTGTCAGCATAATATAAAAGACAAGATAAAGAACAAACAGAGGCACCTTCTGAATTAGTGGAGAGCTGTCTAACAATAGAGAACTCTCTCTAAAGTCCTGCCATTGTTCCTGAGAAGAATGGTTTTGTCCAGTCCCAGTTTTGCTTAAGGAGAGATATCAAAGGAAGGGGTGAAAGAAAGATGAGCTATTATAAGCATGAACACTTTCATTTCCCTTTATCCAGAACACTGAAATCTGTTGGAATCTTGTGTATGTATCTGGCAGCAGAATTGCACCTCATCATTTGTGGCTTCTCTGTTGTGTTTTTTTTTTTTTCTCACTTTGAACTCCTTCAGTTCTTTTAAGCTCTTGAATAGATGTAGTGACAAAATGGATTTTCCTGCCTCCTGCCACTGTCATGATCCCTCTAATAATTTTGTCTCTTGAACCCCATCTGTACCCTCAGTCCAAAGTTTAAATCGGGTGTTGACTGGAGCTCTTTCAGCTGTGTTTGGTGGAATTTTACTGCTTTGGAGTCACGTTAAATCTGATATATAGCTCAATCTACACTGCCCACAAAAGGTAATTGTTCAATTTTATTTTTATGGTGCTTCGATTTACAGCAGGTAGTTAGATTTTGTATAGGCTTATGCATTTCAGATGGCAAAGCCCCATCATTTTAGTGCAAAAGTTTCACGTAGCCACCTGCAGACCATATTTTAAACAGCCTGGCATTTTTTTCTTCTGGGTTCTGGGACAACTTTGCTACTTCCTGTGGTTTAATATGATGTAGGATTAATTATACCCTCTGGGTAACTCTGCAGCTTTTGTCTTTGAATCTGAAAAGAATGTTTTAGAGGTGTCCCACCACATGAAGCAGGGGGAAGCATTCTCTGTGTTATTACTTTGTCATTCTTCAGCAACAGACTGGTGTTTGCTATGTTGTGATGGTTCTGCAGCTTCCGGAACTGTGTGTATTTCTCCTTGTGATGGGCTATTTTATCTGTCAAAATTGTGTTACTGGGGTTCCAGGTATATTATGAGCCCAAAGAGTAGCCCAGCCAATATACCAACATACCACATTTAATTCAAGCAGATAAACCTTATGAGACACTAAAAGGAAAATAAGTTGCTGACTTTAGTGGGAGGCTTGGATGACAATCACCTAGATTAGATGGCAAAGTGGCAGAAGGTGAAGCAGTTTGGCTTTCACAGGAGACTTCACAATGTTGTTTAATTTAATGGTATTCCATTAAGCAATAAATAGTAGAATGAGAGTCTGTGGGGTGTTCCGTTATCTTCTCCATGCCAAAGTCTTACGTCTTTGTCTAGTGGCCCACTTCAGCAGTACACAGGAAGAAAGAACTATCTGTTCTTATGCTGTAAGTGAATTTCATCTAATACCCTCTCACCATAATGGTCAGTGCACCTGAAAATACTTCTGGATGCTTCATATTGGTGCTAAAGGGAAGATCACTTTCAAAACTTTATCAGTTGGAAACCTGTGTGTCATACAAAATACCTCATGCTTTTTCTTCCCATACCTTGGATGTTGCTGAAAGGTTAGCATAAATAATTTCTTCAGTGCTAGCTGTTGCTCTTGCCTCTATATTGTTAATAAATTCAATAACCAACAGCTCTAGCGTGGAATTTGTGGGCATCCTGCTGTTAATCTTTTGCTACAGTAAAAGCAAGCTATCTTTGATCTCAGTCTCTTAGCCACTTCCCAATGCATGACATAATGTTACCTCTCATCCCATGACTACTCATTTTTAATAAGTCTCTAGAGAGGGACTTGGTCAAAAGCTTTTGCAAGTTTAAATAAATGGCCTCTGGTGGTTGCTAAGGGACAGGGTATTTCAGCTTCCATTGTGAAATGTGCGAAATACAGAAGTATTTGCAGGCCAAGCTTTCTTGGTCCCCCAACCACAGGAGGGGAATTTACCTCAGCTGCCTTTAACTGTCTATACACCAGCTGCCTAAGCTGAGTTAGTTACCTAGGCTATGTCTTTAGTCACTGTAGAGAGAAAGAAGGACCTCTAAAGAGGTGTGTTTAGAGGTTTCATTTGCCAAGATGCTGACTTCAGTGACAAACCTCGTTTAAGTACTTTCTGCCCCTGAATTGCAATTCCCATCCCTTTGGATGTGCTGTTGCCAGGAGCATGCTAGAAAAGGGAAATGGAATGGATTATTTTCATTTTTAACCGCACAGCAGACTGTTGTGGAAATTAGGGATATGGTTTTGCAAGGCTGCTGAGCTGATTTAATGGCTGATTGACACTGCAAGGTGAAGGTCTGGGTCGTCTTCCCTGTGCCTGTCTGACAGGATGGTCTGGTCCTCCCTTACATGTCCAGCTGTGTGTTTCCGTCCTCTCTCTGTGTCAGCACAAAGCTTCTGTACTTGCATGATGAGCTTGCCAGAAAACTATCAAAAGGAATATGTCACTACCAAGCATAATAATTTTTTTAGATACACTATGACCTTGATTCTGTTGTTGCACCCACCACAATGATGCCACTGGTGGTCACAGAAGAGAGTGTGGAGGAGGTTGGGCCAGACCACTTGGTAGCACTGTGTGTTTTCGTGGATACAAAATGACTCATGGATCCAGATCCTTCATAGTCACTGGATGAGAGTTAAGGTTATATCATGCTTTAAAGCAGGTTGCCCAAGACTGTAGCCAGATATTCAAAACCTGACTGGACACTGTCCTGGACAACTTGGTCTAGCTGGCCCTTACACAGCAGAGCATTTGGGCTAAATAATTTCAAGAGGTGCCTTCCAACATCAACAGTACAATTATTCCTTTGTTAGGAACTGCCCCACAAAAAGGCTCTTTTTACACTTGTCGGATCAGTTGTTTAAATCAGGATTAAAAGCACGGTCCCATAAATAGATGTAATGGAAGGATTGAGAAGTGGCAAACTGGACCACAGAAGTGTGAAAAAAATTGACTTTAAGGTGGTAGGAAATAGAAACCTTATAAACCATTTTTGCTGCTGCAGTCAGCATCTAGCTGAGCAACTTTTATAATAGTCTGGAGAAATTTTGTTCACTCCAGGCACCTCTTTCACTTCACTGATTGAAGGGGGAGGCTTGATGAGTAGCTTAGATTGAGTGTCTAACTTTCAGATGACTAAAGTTTGTCAAGATGAGTGTTACTATAAGCTCCTACTTGTCAGTGCTACTTGAGACCCAGAATGCAGCAGTTCTGAAGGATTGACTAGAGTAGCCTCAGAGGGCTCAGGAAAAGCCTTTCATAATATGGTAAAATAATTTCATTTCTGGGCTTGGTTTTTTTTGATGTTAATAGAATGCTTGGAAAACTCAGCTGATCACTTCACTTTCCTGATTTCCTGTCTCAAACTGATTTAAGTGGGGACTCCATTAGGACATCAGAAATGATGCGGTAATTTGGTGTGCTCAGAGCCTCTTTACTTATTTAAAAAGAATTAAGGCAACGAGTGAGCCATCCATTATTTATTGGTAGCTCTTAAGAAAGCACTATGGTAGATGCTGTTGCAAACAGACATATCCTGTGATTGAGAAATTAAAGCCTGTGGGTGACAGTTTCTGCAAATTTTTTCAAACAGTCTTTCAAAAGAAAAAATTTCCAAGCTTTGACAGCTTTGAAAGGATTGCTTTGGAAACTCTTTCTGGGTTGTATGAAACGGTATTTTCAGATGGCACCAAAAAGACACATAAATTCCTCTACATCCTAAGATGCCCCCATGTTGTACATCCTTCTTGAAGGAGGAAGGCCAGAAGGTAGCTAAGCCACCTGGTACATAACCTAGCTTTCATGGAGCCTTTAGGGATGAACTGTATCCCTGATTCAGTGGCTAGGACAGAGCAGGACCTAGAGCCTTACCTTCTTTCACCTTCGTGACTTGCTGATCACCAGGTACTCCCTAAAAGCAGAACCTCCTTAGAGAGGCTGCAGATGTGGTGAGTCACAGTGAAGAAGGGATCCAAGAAGAGGTACCCTTTCCTTATCTATATGCAGAGGTCTCAGTCCCAACTTTTCTTGCCTTCTTGCCAAACCAGAGGTTTATTAGATCTGATCCACGTGTTGCTGTCTAATGACACAACCATACTCACAAATTACCTTTCTTATACTTCGTATACTTAATATCAGAGGGAGGTGGAATGTATCATGTCATTATGAGGTGGAGTCAAACTTATAACCACTGGCGCTAGAAACAGTGTAAGTTACAAAAATACTTAGGCTGAAATATTAGTTTGGGCATTCATTATCCTAGCTTTGAATGCTTGCAGCATTATGATTGTGTCTGAATAGATGTATGTACACTTTATTCTCTAGAAGAAGAAGAAGAAGGTACTTCTGGGCTCTGATTCATGTGGCTGATTTTAATCATCTTGCTTTGGTGCAGAAACTCTGGTTTGTGCACCAAAAAGTTTCTGTCAGTTGACTGCAAAGGAAGACCAAGTGAGCATATCCACATGGAATTGAGTCCTCTCTCGGTGAACAGGAACTGCAACATACATGTGTGTGTAGTCTACCTTTCTGTGTGTGTGTGAAAAGTCTTCCATAAAAATCAGATCGTTGCAGCACAGCATATGTAATAAAAACTTGAATTCAGCTGGATTGCAGGAAATGAGAAAATCAGTGAGTGGTTAGGGGAAGAACATAAAGGAGACTTTGCTGGTTTAATAGCACCAAGGCTAAATATAACTGCTGGCCTGTTCTTTAGACTCCTGGAAAACAGGTCCAGTCTATTGTTCCTATGAGCATTTCACTAAAAAATGCAAACCCCTCGCCAGGTGAGATATTTGCTTTTATGTTTCTGCACAATGTGGAGCCATTCTAACTCATATTCTTGTCTGCTATTTGTATATGTTGCAACATTTTCCACTTTTTCTAAGCATCTTACCAATGTGCAGAAGGGTCAGTACATGCAGCCTTGAGCCAGCTGAAGATTCTCCATCTTTATTTGGAAATCACAAAACTGCTGTGTCTCTACATAATTAGTTCAAGCACTGTGCCAGACTAATAGCACTACATAGCTTCCAGATGGTATCTGACTGGCTTGGAGACATCAGAAATTTAAGCATGTACTCTGCTGGACTGAGGAATGTCTGAGTGCTATCAAACACTTTTTTTTCTTTTTTTTTTGGTGTTGTTGAGTGTTGTGTAAAAGAACTAAATGAAAACAGTGATTAGAGTGATGAGGTCTACTTTGTCTGTAACTAGTCATGGCCTAGCACTGAAGTCCTAACAAAGAACTGAACTCCTCAGAGGAGATTTGAATTTTGCTACTGTGTTCTTTCCTGCTCCTGCCTAACTCTATTTCGTGCTGGTAGTCTTCATTGTTATGCAGCCTTGGTATCGGACTAAAACTGAAAACTTCTAATAAACAGGAAATCAAAGGACATGAACCCGAGGTACCTTTTTAGCTTCTGTGTGATTTTGAAGCCCCAGTTGTTCTGCACCAGTGCTGGAAATGCTTCAGTTTGTCTTAATATATATCAATACAAAAAACAATCAACCTCAGAAAGTTTCTGGTTTTCCTTGGCAGAAAAAATAAAATGAACTGTTGTGGTATTTTTTAATACTGGTTTTGGGTTTTTTCTACTTTCACAAAACCTGGATATTTTTCACCCATAACAAACCAATGAATATGTTTAGCATTTCTCCATATACTTCTACTGTTCATGGTGGAAGCCCAAGGGGATCCTTATTTCCTAACTTTTCCCATGAAAGAGGAGCTGATGACCAAAAAAAACCCCCAATCTGAGAGTCCTGTGAAGAGTTCCTTGGACCTTCCTGAATTTTGCCTGTAAGAAACATTTTAAAATGATGAATCTGCAAATTATGCAGAAGAGAGCAGTTAGTGAGTAGTCACTGAGGATGTCTCATGACCTGGTGCCTGTCTTCTCTTTTCTACCCTTTGTATGGACATAATCTGTAGCCTTGTCAGCATGCCCCCATGGCTTTCAGCAGCATCCCCCAGAAAGAGGAATTATTATATTTAGGCACCTGGGAAGCAATTTGCTTCTGCCCTGAATGAGCAGTAAAGAATCTCATGTTACTGGCCGGTAGGTTTGAAGGCTTCTTCACCAGTTCCCATTCTTGACTGTCTACCAGATCTGTAATGGGAGGGGACATCTTTTATTCGGCTTCTTCATAACCTGCAGGAGGAAAATGAGGCGCAGAGGAGTTCCTTAGTCCCTTGCAAGAGCTCGTGTTCCAAGCTGTAGTCTCAGCCAGTGCATGTATATTTTAATTCATTTGTAAAAGGTCATTTCTACTAATGAACTTCCTCAGAAATTTCCCTCTTGCTTTACAGTCTAGACCCATGAGATTAAAGTCCTTGTGCATGGCATGAAAGATGGGACCTGCTTTAATTGTAATGTGTTGTTTGCTGACCATTAAATAAAGATGAAATAAATTGTCCATTTCCTGTCTCCAAGGCTGGTTGTTTGAACATATTACTCATCTGGGGAGAGTGCATTGTATTGCCAAGGCTGAGAGCACATACATTTATCATTAGTAACAGCACAGGGATGAGTTTCTTTCCCGTAGCCTTGTCTTTTGCTTGTGGGATTGACTTGTTTTCAACATTGCAAATTCAGTGTTATGGAACAATTCCATACTCAGTTGTTTAAGAGTTGAATATGGTTTTCCGTCACGTGGAATGTAAGTTCCTGTCCTGAGTAGTACACTTTCAAGATTTTACAGTTGTTATTTACCATGAAAATGGTGTATCAAGCCTAAGTATAGGGGAAGACAAGGCTGTTTCACTATGAAAGTAGATACATGCTTGCTTTGCTCTCTTCCATTGGCTCTATTTTGTTTGCTGGAAAGAATATTTCCTCTGCAGATTTTATGGACTCAGGCACCTTTTATCCAAAATCCGACATTGCCATAAACCCTAAATCAAAGGCATTTGGTATTTGGAGGTGGGGAGTCTTTTTAATCTCTGATCCTTGCCCTTACTGCGAAGTGAAGTCTCTTCATTTGGATGTCAAATACGGATTGAAATGCATCATACTGTCAACCCTTTGGCTTTTAGTGGTGATAGGTTTGTTACCTGCAGTATAACAGGATGGAGATATGGGACAAAGGAGTGATGCAAATTAAAGTGATCAATTATTCTGCCTTGTGTGGTACAGAGTCATGACGCAGGCTTTGCTTTGTTCAGTGCCTAAGGAGATTCCATGGAGACTTTTTAAAAGTGAGGTATGGGCAGGGGCACGAGGAAAGGAGTGAGGAGAGCTTCACTGCAATCTTTAGGCATTGGGGTCAGAACTTGCCACCTGACTTCCAGCTGGAGCTCCTGCAGAAGCCAGGTTCAAAAGGCATTGGTGGCTTTGATCCACGTGCCCTTACCAGCCATGCTGCTATGAATCCATGGCAGCCAGAGGTCATCTTTAGCCTTGTATCTCCAACTAGGCCCTTTGGGAGCGTGTTGCCTTTTTCTCATCTGCTGCAAAGAAGAGGACTTGCGTCTTCTAGGTGCTTGCTTGTGCCCATCTGCTACGGGTTCCGCACTTCCCAGCACCTCCTGGTTTCTCTGTGACAGAGGAGAGAGCAGTCCCTCTGAGGCAGTGATGCTTTTATTCCCAGTATCTCAGAGTACAGCGCAATTGCTGGTGACACAGGAAAGGAAGCCCATCTTCAAAGTGAGGAGGGAATGCAGAGGCTGCCTTGAGTCTGAATGGCCTCCCACCAATTATCACACCACTGGATGATGAAGATTACATTTATTTCTGTGTAACAAAGGATCCAAATTCTTACTGCTTATGGGGAAAAGGTTGAAGGCAGCTCCAGGGCACCGTGTGAAAGGAAATAAAAAAATAGTTGTAAATTATTACAACCCAAAGAAAAAAATCCACAGACCAGTGTCTTTTAGTACAGTGCTAAGTCAACGAGAAAGAACATAGGTGAGTTGTCAAGGTGGAATCCACATTCCTTACAACATCCAAATTTGCTTTCATTAGAATGTCAGTGTTCTGATAAAATGATTTTGCTTTTATTAATAAGGCTTTATGCAAATGCACCCCCCAAAGTGCTAGTTCCTGCTCACAAGAAATCCTATCTGTATGGAAGTGGAGTAGTTGTGTAACTCTCCTTCTCAAGGTGAACACAGTTAAATGTAAAAATCCTAACAGACCCAGGGCCCTCAAATCTCTTTATACAGCCACAGTGATAACTGACAATACTTAATGCTCTGACAGACTTTCATTCCTGTTGTTGAAAGACAGCACTAAGGCAAACACAAGCATACACAGCTGATCACAAACAGCAAAAAGAAAGATGAACTAAGATATTCAACAAAATCTTTGTTCAAAATTCAGTGATGGGCAATTCCAAGCATAGAAAAAACATAGTTTTTAAATATTTTAACGTCAGCTGCACAATCAATATTTTTCGTGTGTTGTTTACACTGTTTTATTGCACTTTCTGTTTTTGTTAATGCCCGTCTCTCCATAATGCTTTGGAACACCTTCAGCAGACGCTCATGCATTCGTAAGGAGATTGCTTCAGTGATTGCACCTGCATGGATGAAGAGGAGAGGGGGGCAATGTGTGGGTAGCAATGGGAATCTCTTTGTAGCCGAGTAGATTTTTTGGGAAGAGAAAGAAAAGATTTCATGGAAGCTGTCATGTTGCTTGGTTATGAAGCATGTTGAAAGGTAATATAGGTATAATATAGTACAATACTGGGTGGGTGGTAGACAAGTGTGGAGAGGGCATGGTCTGTGTGGTTGGTGTCTGGAGGAGACACAGGTCAATTGCACCACAGAGGTAACCCGGAAGGTGCTGACCCTGAAGAATTATTAAGGCTTCCTCGGGGTCCCTTCGGAGCTTTACTGAAAACACCACAGCCACTGGAAGAACCAAAGGCCTATGGGAAAGCATACCAGAAAGTTAGTTGGAACTAAGAGGGAGATGGATTAAACTTCTGCAAGAGCTTGGTATATTGTTTTTTCATTAAAAACAGTTGACTCTGGAGGTCCTGGAAGCATAGTTGCAATGCAGGGACTGGGATAGCTCAGTCCAGATTTTGTGTGGGAGCAAGACTCCAGGGCATACCAGACCCTCATTTCGACTGTCGTTTCCACAAGTTGTCAATATTGTGTTTTATATTGGTTCTCTTTCCCTTCCTTCCCTAAAAGGATGGACTAGAAGGAGAAAAAAAAGCAGAGTTTAATAGAAGTTGTAATATGTGCTAAAATTTACTGAATAGCTTCTACATAAGGGCTAAGTAGGTAGGACTTCTCAGCCTGGAAAATAGGTTACTGAAAAGGTTATGTGAAAGACTTACCAAAAAAGTGAAAGAACTAAAAGTGAATAAAAGACTCTCCTATTCATTAAAAAAACTGAAGGGCATCAAAAAGTATTAGCAGGCAGTGAGTTCAAAACAAACAAAAGGAGGTGTTTCTTTACCCAGGTAGTGAGAAACGTGCATAGCATTGCTTAAAATGTTGGACTGTCTCTTTTATGAAAGTAGTTCTTGGCAGGAAAATTGCCCAAGGCCTGTTGAGTATAAGGGCATTGCCTCTGGCTCAGAAAGTCCTTGAGCTGCAGAGTCTGCAAGTCTGGAGAAATGATCTGGAGAACGGTCTGTTACAGACTTGCTCTATTCTTCTTCGGATGGCCAGATAGGACACTAGGGGGGTCTTTGATGTGACCCAATAAATCCCTAATTTTGGTTTTAAAATTCAGGAAGAGCTTCTATCCCACTGCATCTGTTTCAAAGATCCATCTGTAGGAAGATCATCTTGAAACCTTTTCAAATATTTTCCTGTTCTTCCACATGCACGTTGCTGCTTGCTGGTTTAACCATATGGATTGCACACTGCTGTGGCTGTGGCCTGGGAGACTTGTGAGCACAAAGGAACAAAATCCAGTGCTTATGCTTTTAAATTCTGTTTGGCGTGCATTTTAAAGCACTTTTTTTCTTCATTGTCTCTTTTTTTTCTTCCAATCACAAACCCACAGCCTTACACTGGTGAGCTAAGTGCACTGGGTTTAATTGTCTGTGTTTGTGCTAGGGTAAGCCATGGAAAGGTAAGATAGCATAAACTGCCATGGGAAATTCTTGGGTCCAGTGTTTTCCAGAGAGTATTGCAAGGACTGTCAGCCCCTGATATGAAGATAGGTACTTCAGAGCTGCTGTAATTTATGCTTATCTTTCTACAGGCTTTGGAAAACAAGTAACAGGAGAGCAGCACACTCCAATTATGCCCTTGATACACTCCTTATCCTGAGGACCATAAGCGTGACAGTCTTTATTCTCTTTGCTCCTTGTGTCTGCTCCTTAAGAAGGCAAAGCAAAAGGGAGAGGAAGAAGGAAGGGAGGGGAGTCCTACACAGGTAGCAGAAGGGTGATTTTCCCTGGTTTTAAATACCTTTGGGATTATTCTTTCTTCTTGGATTCTCATATTTATGAAAATGCAGCATCTTACTGGTTAGCAAAGCTCACTTAGTTTGTCAGAGTGGGATGAAATTTCTAGCCTAATGGAGAATCAAGCCTGCTAGACTGCTGCAGGCAAATTGGTCAAGGAGATTTCCAGAGCTGCTTTGTCTTTGTCACTTGGAATTCCTCCATTCTCATCATCATCAGTTCACCCTCTACATCCCACATCCTCTTTTCTATTTCACATCAGCAAAATGAACAAGACATACCATTCTTACAAAAATAAGATATCAACTGGAGACTGACTGATGTGTGATTTCCCTCCTCACCACCTTCTCTCACTCTCAGAAATGTTTATGCTTTCATTCCTCCCCAGCCTGCCAGGAGCAGCCACTAAGGCATTTGACTTTAAATGATGAGTCTGTAGCGGGGAGGGCAAGAGGGTGGTCTTCTGAGCATGGCTGGGAGTTATTAGTTCAGGTTAATTACTGGGGGAATTTATGTGGTGAACATCAATCAAGGCTTAGACACATCAGATTCTGCTGTATAAACTGACCTGTGCCCAAACTGCATAAGATTGCTTTTGTCTTAATATTATTACCATGATTTGCTAGCTGAATGTATAGCTCAAACATATTCCGAAAATGGGAAACTCTGGCAAAAACCATCAAATATCCCAGGACTGTGAATGTCAGTCTGCATATCAAATGCAATAAACTTGGACTGCCCCTGGGGTGAGTGATCAATTATAACAATTTGGCACTGAAAGGGTAAGGTCTAGCACAGGATTATAACATGTTGCCTTTGCATAGGGTTACTAAGTAATGTCAAGGAATTATGGAGTGAAGGATAATATGCATGAGCCAGTTTTGCTAGTGGGACTGAGGCAGTGTTCTAGATAAAAGCAGGTTTGTAGCATTGGTATTTCCTTTATCAAACCAGCAGCTCTTTTAAATACTTGGAAACAACTGAATATTACTCCCTGCTGGGTCCGACTTCTTGGGAAGGCCATATTTGTCAAATAAAAGTGATCAGGTGGGTCATGGTAAGAAATAGTGCTTTTAACTTTTCCACACAGGATTCAAAAGAACCAGGGGCAAAGAGCGTTGCAAATAATAAAATTTAGGGGAAAAAAAAATGCAAGCTGGCCTCATTATCCCCTGTCATTTCCCTTGTCTCCCAGTTCACCGTAAGAAGCAGCATCCAGCTGATCCCCAGCTTTCCTCCTGGGCTCTGTGGAAAGCATCTTGTTTGGCTCAAGCTTAGGAGAGGGGTAAAGAGACAGTGGGTTGGCTCTCAACCCGTCCTAGGTTCATAGGGATGAGACAGAGGAGGGTGTATGGGATGTGGGCTGGACATCCTTCCTTATTTCTTTAAGGACCTGCCCGGGTGTGCTGGCATTGAATGCCTGTCCCCACTGAGGCCACCACAGCCAGGACGCTGGGCCAGGTGGGATTGCAGGTGTGCTCCAGCCCCCTCTGGTCATGTGCTCACTGAACTGGGTGCAAACCTTGGCTGAGGGAATGCCTCTGGAATCTGAACTTAAATAAAATTAATTTAATGACAACCAAAAGCTCTTTGTGAAACTCGGTGACGTGCAGGTTAACAGTTATAGTGACCAAATGTATTTTAAGACAAAGTCTGGAGAAAATTAGACTACAAAAAGTTACACAAACTCACGCTTTACTTGGTAAAACCACACTGTTTAACCTTGTGACAGCACTTCCATGGCCACAAGATGCAGAGTGCAGAGCCGCGGGCTGCTGCAGAGTCCTGTGACACACACACAGCACCTGCGAGCTGCAGCAGCGACTGCTCCCTGCCCCAGTGTGCCCGGGCGAGGCGATAAACCCGCTGCGTACGGGCTGCCCCAGCCAGCAGCCCACGCTCCGACAGCTCCACGTCCCGCCTGCCAGCAGCACAGAGCGGAAAATCTGCTAAATGCCTGCCTGGTTCAACCGGCTTTTCCTATTAACATTCCTCCGCCGTAAGCCTCAGCAAGCGCCACGTAGCTGGGGGTGGGTGGGAAGAGGGGAGGGGGAAGCACAGGCATTACTTCTGTGATGGGACAGCAGTGCGTGGTGGCAGAGACATAATCTGCAGCTGCTGGTAGGGGACAGAGCAAGGGCGAGAGTAGGGAATCGGGCACAGGGGGAAAGCAGGGAAGAGGGAAAGCTTGGGATATACAGTCCACAGGTAGCTTGTATGTTTTCTGTGTTCCCCACCGTCCCCACCCCGAGATACTGTCACTCATAAGGATCATACACTGTACCACACCCTGGTGTGCAGCCTGAGGAAGACCGGAGGGAACGGCCAAAGGCTTTTGAAACAGCCCCATAAGGGGCACCACAGGGTGCTTGGGGAGGCACATGCACAGGGCCAGCAGGGGCTTCCTCCCCCTGACGCCGATTCTCCCGTCTCTACTCTGTATTCCTTTCAAAGGGAAACAGAAGTCAAGATTTTAAAATGTTTCAAAAAAAGACTCAAAAACTATTTTTTGTTGTGGTTTTTGTTTGTTTGTTTTAACTGGAGATTGTGAATGTTATAGGGAGAAGTAACTAGGGCTGTGAACTTGGCAGAAGGCGGAGAATTTAGGGAGCCAGCTCCTGAGGGCTTTACCATTTGGAATTTCTTGTGAAAATTTCAGCTTCTATGGTGAAAAACCTGGTTATGGCCACAGTTTGGCAGTGAGCTGAATTTGGGTGGATGTGCTCTGCAGATGTGGACCAAGGGCAGTGTTTCTCCTTAGAAACTTTAGAAACACTATATTGGTTTTTCATGGCCACATTTTGGTAGCAGGGGGCTACAGGTGTGGCTTCTGTGAGAAGCTGCCAGAAGCTTCCTCCATGTCTGGCAGAGCCAAGGTCAGCTGGCTTCAAGATTGACCCACTGCTGGCCAAAGCTGAGGCCAGCAGGAATGGTGGTAAGCCTTCTGTGATCATGTATTTAAAAAAGAAAAAGTTATTGGGCAGGTGTAATTGCAACCAGAGAAGAACATGTGAGAACATGTGAGAAATCACTCTGCAGGCACCAAGGTCACTGGAGAAGGAGGGGCAGGAGATGCTCCAGGCACCAGAGCTGGGATTCCCCTGCAGCCCCTGGTGCAGACCATGGGGAGGCAGCTGTGCCCCTGCAGCCCATGAAGGGCCATAGGGATGCAGAGATCCACCTGCAACCTGTGGAGGAGGTGGATGCCTGAGAGGAGGCTGTGACCCCATGGGAGGCCCATGCTGGAGCAGGGTCCTGGCAGGGAGCTGCAGACCCGTGGAGAGAGGAGCCCACGCTGGAGCAGATTTCCTGGTAGGACTTGTGGTCCTGTGGAGGAACCACGTTGGAGCAGGCTGTGCCTGAAGGACTGCACCCCGTGGAAGGGTAACCCATGTTGGAGCAGTTTGTGGAGAGCTCTTGCCCATGGGATGGACTCATGCTAGAGAAGTTTGTGGAGGACTGTCTCATGTGGGAGGGACTCCACATTGGAGCTGGGGAAGGACTGTTCTCCCAGAGCAGTGTCAGGAACAATGAGTGATGGATTGACCATAATCCTCATTCCCCACCTCCCTGTGCTGCTGGTGGGGAGGAGGTAGAGCTTGGGAAGGAGGAAGGGGTGGGGGAAAGGTGTTTTAAGGATTTATTTTGCTTCTCATTATCCTGTTCTGATCTTGTCAGTAATAACTTCAGTTAATTATCCCCAAGCTGAGTCTGTTTTACCCATGACAGTATTTGGTAAGGGATCTCTCACAGACCTTGTATCAACCCACGAACCTTTGTTGCAGTTCCTCTCCCCTGTCCACTTGTGGAGGGGAGTGATAGAGTGGCTTTCGATGGTGCCTGACATCCAGGCAGGGTCAAACCACTACACCCTCCTCTGCAGAAGGAAAAATAAGTGGATACCTGTGTGGTTATCAGGAAAAACTTCATTTGTTCAATGCCAGCAACTCTCCTGTGGATGGAGATGAAGGTTTATAGCATATGAATACTATGCAGTAAGGTCGAAGGTTGTAGATACGTTGATAGCTATATATTTTATGGGTAAATTCTTCCCAGCACCCTCCAGTTTTATAGTGGAAGGATCAGTACTTCTGCTCTTGCTGGAGCAATGCAGAGTGAGCTCTGTGCATCAAGACTGGCATTCCCAAGTGGGCCATAATCTGCTCTCACATAAATAAATAGCATGCAGCTGTCACAAAAGCTTTCATGGATTCAGGGCAGAAGAAAGAGAGGATAAAGATATGTGGCAGTTAAAATATTTAATATTCAAATGAGCCTGATGTCCTGTGGAGCTGACCCAGAGTGTTTTCTTGTTAGGAAGAGCAAAGCCAGCCAACTGGATGCTTTCCCTTAAACAAACTAAGTGACTGCTGTAGGTGAACTGATGCTCTCTGGTGCCCTGTGCCTGCATGCTGAAGGTGAATCAGGCACTGTCTCGAATGTCACTGTAACACATAACTTCAAGTGTCATCCTCAGACCATGAATCTTTTCAACTTCTTTCAGCCAGTAAATTGACTGATTCCCTCTTGTCCTGCTTTGCTCTGTGATACCCATCAAATATGACTTTTTCTATACTCTGTGAAATCTGTAAAAACCCCACGGTAGGTAAGAAGGACACACCTACAGTTAATTGATCAGCTTTTAAAATGTTTGAAAACCAATGCCAAATAAATAAGCTTAAAGGGCTAGTCTAAAGACAAATGATCAAGAGTGCATTTGTCTCCAGGCTTTTGCCAGTTTGCAGCTGGCAGTTTTGGTGGCTGTGGTTTTAGGCAGAACAAATGTGGATGCTACCTTGGTTAACATATAATACAATACTAATGTAATGCCAATTATAGATAAACATCTTAATTAAAAACTGAGGAAAGCATGTTTAGATATTTTCTAGAAAGTAGGATTGGAATGTAATCTGAGTCTTTACAAATGCAGTGGGGAATAACAGCTAATCTTGATGTTCTGACAAATTCCTCACAGAAACAGCATTTATTTTGAAACAGCGAAGCCCTTCTGCACAGGAGTAGTCCTGTTTTCAGAAAAAACTGCCTACCATCTTGACAAAAGAAATCAGTGTTGACACTCAAACACAAGACATATGACTGTTTAGGATGTCTTGAAATGAAGAGCATGTTTTCCAAAAAAAAGGCTAATAGGCTGGTCTATATAATTATTGAAATTTGGCAAATGTTTTACACAATAAGGCTGTTGTGGTCACACAGTCATCTTATTTTTGCTTGCTTCTCACAGATGCCTGCTATTCAGTGACAGCTGAATTGAGACACAATATAGGCAGAGTTTCTAAGTTCCTTGCTGCTCTCTGGGTTGGGTGGGTAAAGGCAGGAGGATCCTAATGAAGTTCTGCTGGAGACAATGGAGGTCAAATAGCAGTCAGGTGTAACATTTGGCCAGGAGGTTTCCTGAGTATCACTGGCCACATCCTCAGGTGCTGCAGATTGAGCAAATCACTGATCTCAGTGGCCTGTGTTGGTTTCTCCTGGGATGTTCAGGTGCTGCTTTTCTGCCACTTTCTCCAGTGGCTTTTTATGCATCAAAAGGCTCTGAATCAAACCTCTAAGTAGTATGTAGGATGAAAAGTACAATGAATTTAGGAGCACTGGTATTTAGCTACCCAGGAAGCTAACTTAGCAATAAGAACCTGATAATAAAGTACCCGATGAAAAAGGGAACTGAAATTTGAGAGTAGTAACAGGGCAACAATGGAGCTCAAAGGAAATGTTTGAGGCTCTCAGATGTCCCAGCTGACTTTTGATGCTGAAAGGATATCAGATAGTCAGAGCTAGATGCACACTGGGGAATGGTGTGAAACATGCTGCGAAGTCTGTCTTCCAGCTGACAAAACAGCCAAGCTATTACAAGGCAATCTGGCTAGAATTATATCTTTTAATATATTTCCAGACTTTAGGTTCTGAAATCTCCAGAGGATCATGAGCCTCCAAGGTCATCAGGTTTTTGACCTTTCTTTTATTGCCATGGCAACCAAAGCTGTCTTTAGTGTTTAAATTAATTAATCAATTGCAGTCCTTGATTTATGCTCATTGGCAGCAGCCATCCTTGAAAAGTTATTTCTGGACTAATATGTTCTTTTATCACAGGAGGGTATTCCCACACCCTGGTTTAATAAGACCATTTGATAGAGGAATTCACTTCATCATCTGAATTCAGTACCTCATCTAGAACCAACTAGTATGAATTACTATGATTGTTTTGTTGTTTTGTTTTTTTTCTGCCTTGAGTCATCTTAACGCTGGTTTACATTCCCTTAGAAGGAGGTGGCGGTCACTTAGTTGGAAAAAAGCACAGGTTCTAATTGCTTCCATTTTATAGAATGCTCCACCTTTGCACTGTATGTGAATGAAATTACCATGCACAAGTAAGTTAATCACTTCAAACAACTCTTTTGAATGAGGTCAAAATATGAACTGTTGCCTGTTTAACTGTCATATTCTGATAATCCTTGATTCTTCTGATACAGTGTGGAATAAAGGATTAAGGGCAAGGTCATCAACTGAAATGCCCTGAGATTCAGGACTATACATTGTTTTTACTGTGTGGGTTTGGATATATTGCACCAGCCCTTTGCAATGCACTTCCTTGAACTGTAAAATGCAGCTAAGGCTTACACTTTGCTCATATGCAATCAGAATGTTTGAGTGGTTTTCCTGTTTGAAATGGTACCTTCTTCTCTATGTCTTCTGGTGTTAAACAGATATTTCTGCAGAGGTGCAGGTGCTCAGTTCTGCCTGCGCTCTAAGCTGTCTTAAGAGAGACACAGGGGAGGGGAAGGGAAGGGAAGGGACCTCTGGAGTCTCTAGCAGAAGCCCCTGCTCAAAACAGTTCCTGCAGGTTGTTCAGGCTGTGTCCAGGTGAGTTTTTAATACTTTCAAGAATGGAGAGCCTGTAGCATGAGCTGATACTGCCTCGTCTCTGCAGAGATGTATTTCTGAGGACTGCACTCTCCCAGCAATACTTCTTTGTACAGTAATATATTTTAATAGTTTTTCACTTAAACCTGCTTTGTCTCCTCGGACAGTTGGTGAAGTCAGGCTTTGGCTGTGCATATCCTAAGAAATGAGCAATGCATGCTCTCTGTGGCAGCTCTGTATTAAAAGTAGTTTCCAAATACTGGTCAAGTTCTGATCTCTGAGTAGGGTTTTCTTATACTCATTGGTAGCAGCTTTAAGAATGACAAGCATGGAGAAAGCTGGGAATTTCATGATGAACTGCTAGAAAACAAAGATAATGTCTTCTCTGTTTTGGGATGTGCCCACAGCTGGAGTCCTGGATGCCAAAGCCAACCACGTTTGGTTGAAACCCTGAACACATGCTTCTTGTAATGCCTATCAATACCTATTATTCATCGGTCTTTCGAGAAAGTCATGGAGTTTGCAGTGCCAAAGCCCACGTGTTGCTGAATGGTGAAAAAGTTTTCAGTGATGCAGAGTGGAGTGTGCTGTTTGCAGAGCAAAAAATAATCCCTGCAGTCCAGCATGGTGATTCTTTCTGTTGCCTTAAACTGGTGGCCCCTGGGGACACGTTTGTCTGGGCTGGCTTCTGACAACATGGCCTCATCATTATGTTAAACCCATGTTCTTCCTGTCTTTACACAAATAGTTTTGCAATCCAAATGAGCACACTCTTCGTTATTTTAAAGAGTGGCTGGTACCAAAGCGAATAATTTTTCTTTTGATTAACATTTTCAAAGGATAACCTTCCTGAATTTTCCACAGAGGCTGCTGCTTCTTCTGCACAGTGCATCTGGTTGAGTTTTAATCATTTAGCAATTCTTGGCCTCAAAATGTTGTTGTTCCTGGGACTTCTCAAAAGCTGTGACATGACAGCCAGTGGGGACAATGCCTTTTTTCTGATGTGTGCTCATCGCAGGATAGGATTAATGTTTTACATCCTCTGTTTACTGCCAAGGCAGCTGCTGTTGAGGGGAAGGTGAAACCAGCCAAGAGGTGTGTTTGTAATATGCAATGGCAGCACATCTCTTAAAGGCATGGGACCAAGAGCCAGCTCAGGGAATCAATAAAATCGAAATGATTTTTATATGCTTGCTTATGGCCTTGGACATTCCCCTGTAACTCCAAGAGGACTTTAATTTGTGTAAGTGTTGATGCAACTTTCACCCAGAAGTTGAGGCTTTGCTGTATATATCAGGCACTATCAAGTGAACTGACAAGCACCATATTTGCAGTTTCTCTGGACCAGCACTATCCATTTGCAGAGGGATTAATTAATTATGGTGCTGAGAGAAAGGATTTCCATAGTAACTTAAGGAATTTATTGCTTAATGTAAAATAAATGAAGTGGGAGAGGGTATGTAGATTAGGATGCAGCTTGCTGTTTTATAATATTTAAGCTGATTGCAGGGATTCAGAACAGTTTGAGTATCACTTTGGCACTAGTCCTGAGCCTTTTAATATGATCCTATTTTCTGATGTGACTCTGTGAGCAAGGGACCACAGAGCACCACTAGTGTGTGTGGGATAATGTATTCAGACCTTGGTCATATAGGAAACCTTTTAAATCACTGGGCAGCAGCACTCCTTGTGAAAGTTTTGTGTGAAAACTGCCTAACAAGGAAAGCAGGGTGAGAGGAACCTTGCAAGTAAAAAATAGGATTTAGTGTTTTCTCATTTCCGATAACTGGCAGAAAAGCCATAGGATGTTCTCTGAAGAGTCAAACTGAGGAAGAGTTACTGAATGAAGAAATCTGTGTTAACAAGCATATGCAAACTGCAAAAAGCAGAGTTTGCCTTTGATGTCCATGTTATCTGTTAATTGTGTGCAGATAAGGAGTGATTGTCTCACACTGATTTCAAGTTGCATTTCCTTTCATTACCCACCAAACTTTGCTCTCTTTTTTCTTTTTTTTTCGCTCTTCACTTTGCTTTTTTTTAGCTTTCTCTGCTTTTCCCCTAGTTGTTCTCTATTTAACGAAATTGCAGAGACTTCCTATTTCTGTCTTGCCATCTGGTCTAACTCCACAGTGGCTTTCCTGCTAGATCACTGCCACTGGAACAGCATAGCAGGTATGTACCGTTTCAGGCACATAAATTTTCCAGAAGCAGCTGTTACAGCAGTGGGTTTTGCTTGAAAATGGAATTTCAAAGTCAGTTAAGATGATAGTTGCTTGGACCCAGGATATTTAAAAGTAAGGCTCAATTAGACCAATATCATTTTTGGATTTTTTGGGGGTTTTATTTAAAGGAGAGGAATCTAATCCTTACAGCTATTGTTCCCTCTTCCTTTTAAGTACCGGAATTTAATTATATAATTTTCTCCTTTCCTTTTTTACATAGAAGCTCTGCTTTCCCTTATAGACTGCCTTCCCTTACTGACACAGTATTCATCACTGTATATCCAAGTGTCTTCCTCCATGTCACTAATCATTGCCATGTGTTTTCCTTTTCACCTTCTCTCTAAGAGGAGTGGGATATTCAGTGACATCATTGTGCAAGTATAGGAAGAGGTTCTGTTTGGGTTGTGGTTCTTTTTTTTTTTTTCTTATCCTGGTTTTCACTTGTTTATTCCCCCTCTTCTAGTTAGTGCACAGGGCCTTTAATTTTTCTCTTTCTTTTTCAATTTGCTTTAATACCCTTCAACATCCTCCGTCATTCTCAGTATACCTCCACCTCACAAATAAGCCAGGATCTGAGATGATTAATCATGGCATAGCAGCTTATTTTCTCTAAGGTATACATAGCTAAGTAAGATTTAATGGGCTTCAAAGGACAAACTCAGAGAAACAGCAGGACATTTCAATTATCTCTTTGGAGAGACAGAGGAATTGTCAGGAAAGCAATAACAGTGAAACAGATAGATATTGCAGTGAGGGGAGAGGATTTGCTTGTAAAAGGCATTAGCAGGGGTCTCCCCTGCTGTCTGACACCTGACAGCAGGGGTTACTGCTGAAAGCTGGGTTTTAAGACTCGCTCCAGCCATGCCGTTCTCTTCACGTGGGAATGTTTCTAAGCAAGTGAAAGCTCATAACAGATTGACTTTTCCAAATTAGCCGAGGATGGTGTTTCCTGTTGATTAATGAAAGCCCAGCAGCCAGTGAACCAGATGATGGCAAAATAAGGCCTATAAAGCACTCAGTCCAGTTCGTGCAAGCCTCTGCACCAAGCAAAATCCCTCCTACCCCTTCCCCCTGCCGAGTAGTCGCTGTGTTGAAAAGCATGACTTTTAGTCATCCTTAAAGTATTTGGGAGCTTGCCTTGAAATTGCTGAAGACGTTTTCAGGATGAGGGTCACCAAGGGGGATAGTGAGAGCCCAAACCTGGTGTTACCCTCGATGCCAGGGGGTTGCAAGCCTCTGTCCCCTGGGAAAGCTAAGGAAAGCTCTGGGGGGCTGGTTTCTGTCCTACTTGTGGAAACTTTTAATAAATACGAAGTACTTAAATAGTTGTTGCAGGAGATGGAAAAATAGGAGTTCCCCCTCCCAAGCAGTCTCGCTGACTCTTTGTCTCACTGAATAGTTATTTCTTCCATGCAAGTCCAAGTCTGGGATTCAGATGGGCTGACCTCAACACAGAGCAGGGGAGGCCAGGAGGGAACAAAATCTGCTGAAGTGCCCTGATTGAAATGTGTGAACTCATGGGCTATTGGCCCTACTCTTGTGCAAATGTGCCAAAAAATGAGCTTCTCGTGGCCTTTGTTGACACAGAAATAAATTTGTTTGGGGTTTTTTGTTTTATTGACAAATACTTTAAAAAAACCCTAACAAACCATATTTTTGACTTCACCTGATTTATTATAATTTTTTAACAAGTCAATGCTGTTTTCATTCTTGATTCAGGGGCCAATTATGACATAACCCTGCCAGAAATAATTACTCAATAATTGTTTCTCTCTCTCTGCATTTTCTTTGCAGAACTCTTTTATTTTCAATTCATGTGCTTTACTTAACTTGACAAACGGCTTTCATTTTATATCTTAATGCTGTTGGACAACACTATCATCTGCTTTTTCATTTTGTAACACTGTTTAGCACTAATGATTCATGTTGATAATGTATACACTGTGTAACAGAAAATAAATATGGGATTTGCTGGAAGAAAGGTAATATAATATTTGAGAGCCTTGTTCCCTGGAGAAAGGAAACTGTAATTGTTTCCAGAATGCGCTTGCCTGATGACTTTTGAGCTTCGCAGTCTGTGGGACTGAGCTCCCACTCTCCGCTGCCTTCCCACAGCAGGCTGAGGAAGGTCTGCAGCACAACCCCTGTCTCCAGCGGGGAAAGAGGAGCACAGCTCAGCCTGGAGCTGCTGGCTGGGGAAAGGGCTGTGAGTTTACAAGTGGGTGGTGGCAGCTGCCTGGCTCTCTCTTTGGGGCAGCAACATTGCCTTGTATGCCTGCAGCGGTTCATGCAGAGCTGTGAATATCGGGGGTTTGGGACTGGCTTTCCTCCTCTCAGGCCTCACATCTGTAGTGCCTTCTCTGCTACTCTGAGTATTCTAACTGCTGGGGCTTCGTGGATTCGACCTAACAACACGTTGTAGTCACAAGAATACACTCTATCCATCAAATACCTCGAGGGTGAATTGCTGAGTTTGTGAGGCCAGCTGTTTTAATCTCCACAGTCTGCAATGGTTTTGGTAAAGGACGCTTGCCACAAATCACAGTCAGGTGTTTTTTTCTGAAATGCAGAGGTCATAACACATGGCCAATAATTTAAAAAGTAAGCAGTGATTATGTTGCCTCACTGCTGGTGGGGATCTGCTCAGGAAAAGCTGAATTTCAGAGGCTGAGCACTTAATGCCAGGCCTAGGCTCAGGTGAAGCGTGTTAAGCCCCCCTCATTTCATTAGTGATGCCTGATGCAGCCTGCATGTCCAGACGGGCTCTGGGGGAGCAGCTCTGCTCTTCACCAATTAGTTATCGGAACAGAAATCAGGCCACCATTCCATGTTCATTAATTCTGGATCTTTGCACTGCAAAATCACCTGGCTGTACCAGGAGGATCCAGGACAGGCACTAAGCAATGGTCATATTCCTACTGAATTTGCCAAGGTGCACGTGGAGCTTTGTGCTGGCTGTTGGGTCTCAGATGACACGTGGTCCAGCCTGAAGTTGCTTTTAGGTCCTTTGAAACAAAGTCTTCAAGTAAAAAGTTATGCTTTCAAAATTTTAGTCCAGTTTCAATATAAGTAGTGAATTTTTACCTGTTAGTCTGTACTGTGTGCTGGTTGCAATTTTTGCTCTGATTTAGGGCACCTTATAACTGGATAAAGAGTCTTGTGGATCCATGCTCACATGTAATCCCACACAGTACTTCAAATCCTGAATACACAAGTAGCACCCCATAACCGCAATTCACGCTCTTTGTAGAAAACTTCCTTCTGCTCTCCTTTTCCCAGCTTCATGTTTTTGTCATTTGCTAAACAGATCGAGGCTTCAGACAAATAGCTTTCCAACAATAACTAGAGGTGGTAGCAGCCATGTCAGGGATATTACAAAATCCTGCTATCTGTGCTGTTTTGCTTAATCTTGACGACACAGCCAAGGGAACCAAGCACCGAACAGAAGGGATGTAAAATCTTCTAAGTCAGTAGAATGACAGATAGCATGCTTTGTCCTTTTGCAGATCTTTATGAATGCTCAAAATTATGGCTAGGCTTGGATTAAACAGCATTTCAACCAAAATATTGCATTTGGGCCTTTCAGACATTGAGTCATTTGAAAGATGGGAGAACATTTAATCTTACACCCACACAGACATCTTCATTTCCAAAACAGGATCTCTCCTGACGTTTAATGACTCTCTAGTCTGTGTTGAAACTGAATGCTGAAAGGAAAATACATCAGTCAGCAAGGGAATGCTAAAACTCACTCTGTACTCGTTCAGATGTCATTGTCAGCATCTCTGGCTTTTGAGGGTTTATACATGCTAAATATTCTGGACAATACTCTTTATAGCCTCAATATAAATTTTGCAATATAAATACTGCATACAATACTTTGTATGCAGTATTTTTTTCAACTTTTTTTTTTTGTGTGTGAATCCCACATCAGTATTTCACTAGCCACTTCTTTACTGACCTGAGTGAAACGCTCTGATTCTCCATGAACTGTTTCTCAGCCTGTCCTGGACTACTGATTTCCTTCCTGTCTGATCCATTTTGGTAAGCCATTTGTGCATCTTGAACTTGACTCAGGCTGGAAAACAGAATGAAAAATTGAAGCTCTGGAAACTGCTTACTGTGTCTCATATGAGTTCTCCTTCATAGATGCAGTTCATCTCTGTCATACTTGACGTATCAGGTGGTTCATATTGCTCTCCTGTTTTAATGGCAAACTTTTCTCAAGTAGATTTTTCATGATTTATGGAGATTTTGTGTGAATGTTGTAGTGTCAGTCACTATTAAGGTAGAGAGTTGCCAGCAAAGTAAAGGGATGGTTTTGTATGAACTCTAATTACAAATTATTTTGAGCCTGGTTAATTATGTCACTTCTTTAACAGACTTGGCAGTGTCTGAAGGTGTCAGTAGCCCTCACAAAGCTCAGAGTATCCTCTGCGGCAGTTGGCAATGCTGGGACTGAGCTCTCCTGAAACTGTCCCTATATAATCATCTCACTTTCACCTAACAGCAGACCAGGAAGTTAAGAGGTACAGAGAGTCACAACAAGACCTAGTTTAAGCAAGCAGCCATCAGCTGGGAAGTTCACACAACGTTATTTTACCTTGTGAGCGATATTGTGTATGTGCCTAAGAGAATGGCAACATTCAGGGGAAAAAACGAGTTCCCCCGCTCAGAGGTGGCAGCTGCCTGGGCTTGAGGCAGGTCTGCTCTGGAGACCTACTTGAATATCTGCCAGCAGAACGAGCCACCTTACAAGGTTTCGTAATGTGTGTTTGCCTACGTTGGCAAGCCAGACATCGAAATGGCATTTGTGGATTTGAGAACCCCTGGGGTGAGTGAAGTTGCAGAGGCTGTAACCCAATCTTGGGGAATTACCACTACATGTGCCCCCTCTGTAACCCTAAAACCCATTCATACAGCTGCAGGCCACCTTGGCTGAGGCTGTTCTGCTGCTGCAAGCCTCCCTCCATCCAGGTGTCTTACTGTCACTGGGGAGGGTCACACAACTGTTTCTGCCAAATGAAATAACGCGCTGACTCTCTGCCTTCCTCTAACCATTATATGTGTCTCACTGAGTCCTGGTGGAATGAGTGCAACTTTTCCTGTGGGGAGACATGAGACCCAGCAGCAGATGTTTGGTTTTTTTGTTTGGGGGTTTTTTGTTTGTTTTTTTTTTTTTTCCCAGCAGTGTGATCTCTGCTGTATTTTTCTGAAAAGGGAATTTCTCTTAATTTCCTTTACATTAGTTTTCATCATATACATTTTTGTTTTGTTAGTGAAAAGACAGGAAAAGCTGATAGGAATTTAGAGCAGAAGGTGAAGTGGCAAATGTGATAGTTTCACTAGCTGCAAGTCACTTTAAAATATGGTTTGTAACATTAACAGCATCCCTGTGCACAGAACAACAGTGAATGATTTTGTCCTTTCTATTCTTTGGCACTGAGCCCCGATCCATTCAAACCTAGTTATTTAAAGGCTGTTGTTACAGAGGCCTGCCTTGGGGAATGGCCTTTGGTGCATAGGCATAGGCACCTGTGCTGTCCTGGGAGGTACTGGTTTGTTACGACCCCGGTAGGAAAGGTACTCAGGCTCTGCAAAGAATCACTTCAGGTGCCATTTGTCGGATCCAACACTATAAAGGCAGTAGCATAAAGAATTTTGCCTGCTGTGAGATGCTGGGGATGCTGAGCTGCGTGTGCAGTGTGGAGCTCCAGTCCAGGTGCAGCACTCCAGGCAGACCCTGTCTCTGCAGTGCTCACCCCATTTTAGTCATTTGAGCTCTTACCGGGTTTTCTTACAAGAAAACAACTCCATTCATCATTTCCAATGCCGAACAGAGAGGTTGATCGTGTGAGAGCTTGTTGCTGCACAGTGAGATAAGGGCAAGGCCACACAGGTGTGTAATCACTGGTGCAGAATGGGAGCTGCCTGTGGGATCCCCCATTATCATCACTCGTCTGAGTCTGCCTGCACCAAGGGAGAGATGCAGCACAACACAGGCCTGAAGTAAGTCTGCACTCCTCATGCATGGCTTTGTCAAGAAGTTCTCATTCAAAAGAAATGTCTTAATTTTATTTCAGCAAAAGCATTGCTCTCTGCACTATCATGCGTTAGCCAATACCCTGTTAGTTCTGTAGTGGGTTCTTGTGGTGGATTAGCTGAAGTTTCATCTGTTCCTTAGGAAGGGTGTATCACTGTCAATATGTTTAGTCCTTCTGCAAAATCAAACCATTTAATATGCAAAAGATAGTATTTATCATTTATCTCTTGGAAAAAAATCAGGGATGAAAAATACTGACATAAAACAATCCAAAATTTCAGATTTTAATCCTATAAAATTTCAGTACATTGAAACTCACAGATTTTTAATGGATTCAAATTCTTCTGAATCAATAACAAAAACTATTAACTTGTTACTTATATAGTTTGGCATGATAGTTCTTTTGTTCAGTTGCTCTTGTACAATTTCTTAAAAAGAGATCTTTGAGAGGGGGAGAGAACAAAAGAGAATGAGGGAGGAAGGTGGGGGAGGAAGAGAGGGAGAAAAAAGAATAGAAAAGAGAAGAGAAAAAAGATTGATTTTATATATTTTAGCCATAACTTTTCCAGTTTCCCTTGCTGGTGTACAGTGCCTACATTAATTTTCTTCAAATTAAAAAATTGGCAGAATTGCCATGCTGAAGCTGAAGACACATCTTTTCGACTTTATTCATCTTCAACACGTTATGTCTGTAACTGCTTGTCCCTGCTGCTCAGTAGTTGCATTATTCAAATCTGAACTTTGTCTGACTTTCCTTCTAAAGTTTGTCAGAAACTATCAAAGTCAGAATTTCAAGTATAATTTTTTTTTACTAAAATGTCGATTAAAAACCAATTTCCAAGTTAATATATGAAAAGTGTTCACTTTTTTTCTCTATATAGAGCCATTACAAGAAAAACAAACTTAGAAGGATTTGCAACAGTGACTGGCCCCATTTTTTTAATTGGTTCCAATCATTTGTCCTCACCTCTTTCCCCAGCTATCAGGAGTGTTTCCTTCTGTTCTTGCACCCATGGAGTTTGCTAAACAGCCCACAAGCTTTTGTCTCCTCTAGTGTCTCCTCAATGCTTTCTTACTTCACAGTGTTCCTGGGGCCATAGTTCAGCAATAGTGACATTCAGGTGGATATTATTCCCATCTGAGTAACCATTATACAACCATTTTCTTACCTCTCACCTGGCTCGTTCATTGGTGTGTGACTTTTGGTTCAGTTGCTTAAATAGTTCAAGGCAGGATAAATGAAAGTCAAACTATAGGCTTGTTTCAGTCAGTGTATGAATATTGGTGATACCAGAGCCCAAATTGTGGTTGGTTTAAAGCACAAAAAATTGAATGTTCAAGAATCAAGGTTAAATTCTCCTTCCTACATTTTTTTATAAGCCCATATAATCTCTTGACTTCTCTTCCATTTTTTTGGATAAGATTAATTTTGATCTCTGAGCAAAGAAGTAAAATGATCTGTCATTGGTATTTCTTGTGCCTGGCTCATCGATCATGACATACCAGCAAAAATGCTTTGTCTCCTCTGAAAACTACTGGCCACAATAGAAACTTTAGTATGTCAGGTTCACAGAAGGAGCCCTGTAAGGCTCTGTGTAATTAGTGGAGGCTTTAAAAAGTTAAAACTAGATGGTCTAACAGTGTTTAAATTAAAGATTAATTCTTTACTGAAATTGTTCTTTCTTGTTCTTTCGTATTTTGAATTGCAGAAATTGTGGGGATGGGAAGGCAGGGCATCTGAAGGCCTTCTTCACTTTTAAAAGATTAAAGCATCCTTCACCTGCACTGCTCCTTGAGATGCCAGTAGAATTCTTGTATTTGGGGCAAAGATAGAGCTGTGGCCCAAAGGCTTGGACGTTTTAGAAAAACACTTCTTACTTGCTCATTAAGCATTTTCTTTTCTTATCTACAAGTATATGCAGATAAGCTGCTAATTATGTGGCCCCATCTGTTGTATTTAAAGTGTGATAAATGTAGATCCTAAGTTTAAAGCTTCATAGAAGCTTATTATATTTCAAGACCTTCTTTTTAGAGTATGGATTTTAGAGTACTATATACATCTGGAACAAAGTTTAAGAGTCTGTGAAGGTCTGCAGGTTTCCTGTCAGATCATTGTGAACTGTATTTTCCCTCTCTTTTGGGAATGTCCATGACAAAGTATTTTACTTCCTTTGGTCACAGCTCTTACTGGTTTTGAGGCACCTGCTCCTAGCACATCTGTTTAACACTGTGGGGTAGAAGTGCTTTCCTTCTTTCTTCACCAGAGACCTGTTAACCTGCTAGAAAAGATCTTTTAGCTGAGCATTTCTACAAATTTATTCGTCATGTCTGATTTGTGTGTCTTTTGTGACATTTTCTGGCACAAGCCTTGGAAAGAGGAGGGAAATAGAAAGCTTCTTAGAACTGAAGTGCCTGATGGTCAGGTGGTAGAATTGTGAGCCCTTTTGATACAGCTGGATTGTCAGAAATTTCCTGTTACTTTTCTTCCAGATTTTGCAGCAGAACTAAAATACAGTGGCTCAGGGAGAGATCCGGGTGAAGCATTGCTACATGAATGGGAAAGTCCCAAGTGTCTAGTACCCTATTTTTCTCTTCCAGTTCATAGCAAACCCATGTGACACATGGCTTGCTTAAGGAACACAACTAAGCATTCACATTTTTCTCTTGAATGTGCATTTGGAATTAGGGATTGCTTGTATGACAGCTCTGGTGAGGAGACCCCTGAGATAGCACAGTGGGTTTTCCTCACTTCTTGCTCCACCTCCCAGCACAGTCCAGACTCTGTCAGGCTTCTTGTCTCTCAGTCATCCTTGGAGAGCAGAATGACAAGAAGACAGGGATATTTACAGGTTTGTAGTTTCCTCTTGTGTCCAGCAAGGTGTGCTGCTTTATGGAGGTGCCAAATACGTTACAGCCATTGATGAGAACGTCCATTAACTGATGTTAGAAAACACCAGACATCTTTCAAAGAAGGGAAGTGGCCATTTTTCAAGCAAGGTGAACCAACAGTAAATAAGGATGGGAGAAATCAATCTGTGTTTCAGTCAGAATGGGATTCTTCAGTCACGAATAGCAGGCTAGAACTACAGGAGCATTGCAGCAAAGTGAACTGCTGCCTTCCTGCTCCTGTTCACTCAGCCCGTGACGAGGCCCTTCGATGTGGGTGCTGAAGGGGTCATTGCATGGCTCTGTCCCCAGTTCTACTGCAGATCAATGACTCTGCGGGTCAGTTGACTTGACCTGTGTCAAGTAAGGACACAGACTGAGATCAGTGAGTATGACTTTACATCTATTACTTCAGAGGGGTGTTTTCTTAACACCATGATGAAATCTACCTTAGCTTTTGAGGAAGAAGTGTTAAGGGCAGTGTATCTCATTCTGCATTCTTGCTTGTACACAATAATATTTATAAGTATTAGACTGAAAGCTTGTTGACGATGTCTTAGAGATGTATATGTGCTGAAAAGTAGGAATTGGTATGATTTGGTTGTGAAATCACTGTAACCTTCCTTTTATTTTTCTCAGTCCATTTGTAGTGATGGAAACTGCTGTTTGCTTTGATTCTTACTAGTTCACTGTCTTTTTCCTGAAAATATTTGAGTGCCGAAGCAACTCCCAACACATGACAGCTCACACGCCTCAAAGAAAATGTGACTGAATTAAAGCTGAGTTCAGATTCAGGATGTGAAGCCCTTGAACGTTTGTGATGAACAAGCTTCAGAAAAATGCAAACCTCACCCAACAGTGAGTTGTCAGACATGAGAGAGGTCTAAGGAGCATTCTGGGAATCTTTCGTCCTACTCAGTTGTTGACATTGCATTGGTTATTACATAACTGTTTGGTCATAGAGAAATATTTTCCTATGGAATTTATCCTGCAGCAAGGTAGTGCCCCTTTGCAGTCTTGTGGTTACTGGAAGTGAAGCTTCACAGACAGGTTAAAAGATTTGACAGGAGGAAGATTTGACAGAAGATAGGTAATGTCTATTGAAAGCAAGTCCTACTATATCATCCAAGTGCTATCAGGGATGTGTAACCAAGTCTGAACAGCTTCAGTCTGGCAGACAACAGCTATTAAAGCTACAAAGAAGTGTAATCGATTTATATTTTGCATATTGACTGCTGTACTTTCCAAGGCACACCTTCCTATACCAATGCTGTCACAGTCCATATGCCAACAGCAGTAACACCCTCTGCTTCCTTTCTTGTGGATGGAACAACAGAAGGGTAGCTGATATAATTTGACACCCAGGCTGAGAAACTCCAGGATCTGCTGCAAAAACTGGCTCACATGTTTTGAAAAGGTTTAGCAGAGGTTCTCCCCCCTCTCCCTGTCTGAGGGGGTTATATAAAAGACTTTTTAATATTAAAATATTTCCTTTTTTCTATGTGGTCTTTAAAATAAAGCCTCTGGGGCTGTTAATATCTCTGATGTTATAGCTTTGAAGACTGCATAAAATGATTTTAAAGGAGAAGCTTTTAAAGGACTCGTCTATTTCTAACACTGGCAATCAATCTAGTTTGTAGCTCAGATATAAGTGGAAACTTTGATATAACACAAGTTAAAGGCAAAATACTTTACATGACAGTTTGAAAAGACACGTATTTCTAAGTGCTGAACTTCCATTTGTTAGGATTGCATTTAGTGAAGGATGCTCTCTAAAACTGCAACTGTCTCACTGCATTTGGCTGCAAATTGTAGAGTGTAAAAGAGCTTTCTTTTATGCAGCTAATTCAGTAAAAAGACAAAACGAGCCAATTCTACTTAATACTGAGAAGTCCGCAAGATTTTTAGCACATTAGCCCCTGTGTTGGCCTAGAAGGAAAAACCAGGCACATTAAGCAATATCTTTTTTTTTTTAAACCTAGAAAGAAATGTCTGATAAAAAGGCAAAAGTTGTTAAAATTTACTTCAGTCTGTCAGGACTTACGTGTTACACTGTGGAAGATTTAAGGGGAGGAAGCATCCTGTTTTGCAACATGATTTCCCCATTTCCATTTCTTTGAATTCAAAATACTCTCATACTTTGAATGACAAGATTTTGTCTCAGTATTTGCAAAAAAAAAAAAAGGATCATGGGTTAAATGAAAGGTGAGTGTTGGGTGGTGGTTGTGACACTTTTGTGTTGGACATGAGAAAGGTCAGTTGACACTAAGAGAAGAATCAGTCAGGTAAGAGTTGCTAATCTGACTGAGGGGACACTTATCCCTGGGAAAGAAAACTTAAACTTCTGTTATGAGATCCTGGAATTCCCATGTCCTGTAAATTTACTGTGAGGCATGGCCTTGCGGGGGGGGAACTCTCATCCTTATTTTAGGGCAGTGGTTCAATCTTCAGTCTAAGGAATGTTTAGAATGAAAGGGGGAAAAGTTTGTTCTTTGACAAATGACAGAGTCCAGTATAAAATCATTTCATTAAATCTATTTTATTCCACCATCTACGATTGCATTCCGCGTCTCAGGTGCTCCAAGGTTATTGTAGCAGCAGCAGTACCATCACCACAGAAGGATTAGATGATGGATTTCTTATTTCCAGATCAATATGAATCTTCTGGTATTGCTGAACTAAACATTCTGCTCTTCCAGAAGCTGTTCTGTCCTTCCCCACCACTTCTTTAACTTTTTCCATATTTACTTTTTGCTGTCGATGAAAATATTTAAGTACTTTTCCTTAGAGACACATTTTTGGGGGTTTCACTTTCATTATTCTAAATAAATAAATATGACCTAAGTTGACTGCAACTTTCCAGGTGGAAAGGGTGTTATCATATGAATTCCATATCTCTACATCTTTATATCTACACAGCTGTACAGCTATCACTTATGTTTCTTATGTCTCATATTCTCTTAGGTATGAAATTATTTTTTGTTTGTGATACTACAGCTGGTAAATTACTTATTTCATTCCATGTCTTTGTATCATTTCCACCATTTATATAATTCCTTAGAATCTTTCCTTTTCTTTACATTACAAGGCACTCTTTTTTTTTTTTTTAATGTCTTTGTAACATCATGTACAGGGAAGGCTATAATACCTATGAAATGGGACAGTTAATGCATTACAAATACCCACATTAACTAAACAAGTTTCCTGGTTTCCCACCAGAAGTACGTGGTGCATTCAAGGTCGAGTGGGATAGAGCTCTGAGGAACCTGATCTTGTTGAAGATGTCTCTCCTTATTGCAGGGAGTTGGACCAGATGACCTTTAAGCGTTGCTTTCAACCCAAACTATCCTCTGATTCTGTAGTTCTGATTCTGTAGCATTTAGCTGTGTTTTGAGCCATTATTCAATTCTTTCAAGAAAGAAATATTAATACGGATGATATTGTAACCACCCTTTTCGAAAGACAGTCGGTCAAAATACCATCTATTGCCATTATTGCATCTGTTTATATTTGATCTGCTTATACTTCACTGATTCAGATTTGTGTAATGTGGAATTATAAAACCTCTAGTTTGCAGGCATTGCCAAAGTAGTATCCAGCAAGACAAGTAAGTAGTGAGAGCACCTGAAAAGCATGTATTTCTTAGCTGAACTTGTAATCCCTTGTCCAGGTTTACATCTGGTCTAACCTTGTGATTCAAGACAGCATTTATTTTGAAGCACGTACCGCATGTAAGACAAAATTCTTACCTTTGAGAAAAGAGGTGAGTCTTTGCCCTTCCCCAAATGCAGGCCTGTATGCGTTTGTGAAGGTGGTTGGGAAAATTTGAGAGAACTGTAAAGGCCAGTGAAACAGTAAAAATCTCCCTTCCTCTCTTCCCGTTCTTGGGATTAGCCTTTCTGGTGAACAGACCAGCAGTGTTTGCAATGCCCTGTGGGGTCCTGATCCAGACCCTCCCCTCACATGTCCCTGGCATAAGTCAGTGAATGGTCATACCCATCCTTGTCCCAGCATATCATCAGGACACAGCAAAAGTTACACAGAGAAGGTGAAGGCTGGAAGGTCTCACAGTCCTGTGATGTCCATCAAAACGTGGATCTGCAGACAGCCATGAATGGAGTTGTTGGGTGTGTTTAGCTGGTGATGGACATGCATCCCAGGACAAAAGGCAGGCATCCTGGCAGGTTTAATTACTCCAAATGTCCAGTACTGATGGAGTATCTCTCAGACTAAGGAAAACCAAAGAAGAGAGCTGAGACAAATTAGCAGGGCAGAGTAGTAAAGAATGCTGTCACATGTTAGAGGCATTGAAATAATGTTTTTATGGTGGTGATTAGCTCAATGGCCTTGTAGCTCTTGTGCCAAATGAGCACAACAAAGCAGGGAAGGGGCGTTCTTCCGTCTCTTCTTTCCCCTTGCCTTCAGGAGCCAGCTGCTGTCTGGTGCAGCCCTTGGAGTGTTGATTTGATTCATGGCATCCAGCATGTCACCCAGGATTTATGCTGTGTCAAGGGGACTGTAATCCTCTGTTTAAAGTGCTTGTGAAGAAAGGCTTCATGTAAGTCAGGCACTCTGTTGCATTAGGGAGTGTTTGTTGCTACTCTGATGGAGTACTTTCAGGTATCATAACTTTTGTCAGACCTGAGCTCTGAGCAGGGAGGCATAAATATCCAGGAGAATGCTGTTCCTGCTGAACAGACTCTCTTCAGCAGGATTTGGCAGCAAGTGTGCATAGCATTGGTGGGCATCCTCTCCCCCAGGACTTCTGGGGTGATATAAGAGTGCAGAGTTGCCAACACGAGTGTTCACCTCAGCACACTGCTTGGAAAGATGCAGGAAGGAAAAGGAGGGAAATGGGGAAGACCTGCCCAACTGTAGAAGTTTTAGGAGGATGGAGATGCCAGTCTAACCTTGTGTTGCCATTCCTGGCAGTCGCTTCAGCAGACCCAGACTCTGACCATCCACCTAGAAAATTGCAATTTACAGTCAGTACTGAGGAAGCCATACTTCAGAGATTAAGAAAGGCCTTTTTTTCTCACCTCTGCATGTATTAAAGTCATGTGAGACTGAGCAAAGAGCAGAAATAGAAAATATAACCTGTCTCTCAGAACTGAATAATTCACATGATTTATTTAGCATCTTCTTTGCCAAGTCAGAAAATAACACATTATTACTCTTTTTTTAATCTGAAATAGTGGTGCTTGCCTTGCTATCTCAGAGTAGCCATGCAGTGTGCACCAAATATAACAAGACCTATTTTTCCAGATGTTTTTAGCTTAACATGAAACAGAGACTGGCTCTTTGTTTTCCTAATGTGCTGGTGTATGCTTTGCTTTCCAAGGGGAATGGACTTTGAGCCAGGCTAGTTACTCACCCATAGATGGAGCAGGGTTAATGTTCAGATGAAAACGAAAATAATTATGATTTGAGTAGATCAAATTTCTCAGGGTATGAAATAATATACTGGGCAAAAGCTATAATTCACGTAGCACAGTCACCCACTAATGACATTTCTAGGTTGTTTCTGAGTGATTTCAAGACACTGTGCCATAAAATCTTAATGCATTTTATGAGAATAAGCGTGTGTTTTATATGTAATGATCAGCAAGCTCCAGGGCATGAATGGAGCAGTAAGGGGCTTTCTTAGAGCATTTTTGTTGTATGATTTAATGTGCCTTAGATTTATTTTTCTCAGCTGACATTTGTGAATGATAAGTGTTTTTTTCTGCCTGGTAGTGTGGCTTGAAACAAAACCATGCTGAAAATAATGTGATTCTGTATTGTACAAATGCAGTTAATACTCTATTACAAGAAAAAAAACATTCTCAGAATTTTTTTGTGTGCGACAATATGCAAGTGCTCAATACACCAGGAGATCATGCACAAAGGGAGTCCTGTGATGAAGGTTTTGATTGTTCCTGCATAAAAAGCAGCCCTATAGATTTCATAATGACTCATAACAAGAGCAATTCATAGCAACTGAGCTTTTGGGGTCTTTGAAGAAGCTCAGGGCTTGAATTTTTATGTGCATTAGAAATATTTTCCTCCATTTTGATGGAATTAAAGAGCAGCGAGTTAGGCCAATGGGTCTGCTGTTATCAGTTAAAAGTACTCCTGAATTAACAGAGTTGTGAGGAGTTGTTGAGCAGGCTTTTGGACAGCTGGTTCTGCCAGGACTATGCAGAGTTGGTGCTAGAGGGAGCAACGTGGCCTGGGTGAGAAAAGGTTTAAAGCTTCGGAAGGGTGGATGGTGTGAGCATCCAGAATGCAGTACCCCTGCATCCTGATGTGGGGTTTATTAAACAGCATGATTGATCTTGTGAATATGCCTATGGGACAACTGCATTTTGCTTAACCTTCAGAAAAAAAAAAGTCCCCATCATTGGCTTTTAGTTTCTCGACTCTGCATTAATCTACTGAATAGACACTTTTGTTTGTGCTCATCTCTTGTTCCCAAGTACCCACTGGAAGTTTCCACACAAACTCTCCTCTCCATCACTTCGTGTCTTTCCTAGACCACACCAGTTATCTCACATCCCACAGAATCACAGAATCATGGGATAAGCTGAATTGGAAAGGACCCATATGGATCATTGAGTCTAAGTCATGGCCTTGCACAACACCATTCCCAAGAGTCACACCATGTGCCTGAGAGTATTGTCCAAATACTTCTCGAACTCTGTCAGAGTTACTATTCAGCTCACAAAAGCTGCATTTTCTTGTTTACAAGCATTCCTATTTCAGCCATCCTTCAGGTCTTGTCCCCATCACTCCTTCTCAAACTATATCTGTTTTTCGTGAATTTTCATGTATTTGGTTAAGACCATTCTGAAGAACAGCTTTCTTCTTAAAATTGCCCAGCAAGCCCACCTAGCTTGTGCGCTGGCCTGGCTGACCAGTCCCTGTAACCCTCAGGAAATGGAAAAAATACAGTGAAGCTCATTGTCCCTCAGCCTACTGATCACGACCCCAGCTGTGATAACTAAGGATAACTTAGGCCCAGGCCCAGTGCAAGCAGATATGATTTAGGACTGGATTGCTACGGATTGCTCTGGTGATGTTCAGGTGTGTTTCTCCCTCCCCTCTGTCTCAAAACACTAGCTCTTACTTTAGCTTAATTATTTTACTCAGTGCTTTTGAGTGTTGAAAAGGTAAGACGTGTGCTTCCCTGCATAAGGTGGTTGTACTGGATCCAGTCCATGTAATAATAATAATTATTACTCTCTGAACTTGATATTAAATTGGAATATCAGCTCTCTACCAAAATAAGCATATCCAGGACTTTATTAAAGCTGGATTTCCATAATCTATGTGCTGGTCATTGTAGAATATAATGATCTAATTAAGCTGTGCTTTGCACCTTTCTACTCTTTTGTGTCAATCTCTTACCAAGCTCTGGATTAATTTGACTGTTTACATGCTGTAAATCCCACGGGGGGTTTTGCTTTTGTGGAACTTTGATGTTAATGCAAAGGAGCCAGTGAGTCCTGAAAAGTCAAGGCTGTTTAATTTTTTTAAGATACCACAACATGGTGGTTTTGGTGATTAAACCAGTTATTTTATTTGAAAAATTTAGGAAGACTTGCAGCTATGACATGGTAGCTCAAAGACTCCTGCTTTAATGAGAGGCATGCAGATGTCAGTTATTCAAAGCATGAGATAATCATCAGTGCCTGAACAAATTCAAACTGATATCAGCTTTTACTCATTTTATTATGCAATTTCCTCTTACTCCATCTGTCATTCATATTATAAGAAGGAGATGTGTTGATAAAATAGAGGATTTACATGCTTCCTGGAAATAAAACCTCAATAACCAGACGCTGGCATTTGGTTTCCACAACCACTCACAAGAACCATTGTGATCCCTTTTTTAGTGCAGGCATGATCCAAAGCACATTAAAATGTCCTTGTAGCCCAGCTTATTCCCACTGAACCCTCGAAGCCACTGCAGTGTAAATGCTGGCCCCACAGTATTTCCCCTTACAGCTCTAATAAACTGCATTTTGATCCTTCTGCCTTGTAAATGAAAATGTGCCTGTAAATTAGACTTCGGAGATGCATGAGTAGTATAATTGAGTTGCATAGCACGAAGCCCTCAGCATTTTTCATGTCTAGAAAAGGAAATTATGGTATGATGCAATTTTTTAATGTCCTAAAGAAGTTCAAAGGGAAAAAATAAGATCCATTAATAAAACACTTTGGTGTTACCAAGGCTTCTTCCCACATCATTGTTGCCAGTGTATTACTTAGTGTGGGCTGCCTGTGATGGAGAGAGAGCCTAGAAATGAAGGCATGTCCATCAAACCGATTCTTCCCCCTGTGATGTTTTAAATACTCTGATACCATCTCAATGGCTGCAAATGCCCAGCCCATTTCTGTGCTGAAGAACCCTGAAACATGTCCAGACAGAGGCATAGGACAGTCCTGGGTCCTCGTCCTGTTGGCAGGATGGACGGGGGATGTTTTCACCCATCTCTGGACTGGAACATGGCCCATGGGGCAGCATGAGGCTGTTGGAAGTGGTTAAAGTTCACCAACGGCCTGAGTGATAACAAAGACTCGATTCTCTGCTGGAAGTTCAAGACAGCAAAGGGGGAGGGCAGGGAAGAAAAAGAGAGCGTGTTGTTAGGAGCAGTTCATTCATTAATAAATTTCTGTGGGAGGACAAGCGGGACCTGGCTGTGCTTTGGTGTTCTGCTTTGAGACCAAGCAAGCGTCTTCCTCTTCCATTACAAAGATCTAAGGCTTATTGTTTAATGCAGTAATAAATATTGCATTAAAATAATTGGCAAAGTAATGCCAATAAATAATGCATTTCTCCCAAGAGTTTAGCTGAAAATCTAACCCAGCCCCTGCACACATCACAACGTTTGCTGTAATTGGTCACACAACTATTGTTCCTCATCTGCACTGTTTTTCTGGCCTGGCTTTAATGCAGTGATTTGACCTAATTTTTCTCTGACTGTCAAATGGCTACCCTTGGCACAAGGCAGAGAGCAGGGCTGTCCACCAAGCATATCCCATCCTGGCACAGCCTGCAGACTGCTGCCTTTTAGGAAAGGTGCTGCTGTGCTCCACATCCATTAGTGGATCGTGATAATCTCCTTGACTATAAAGTTGATGCCAAGGAGCAGCATTAACTCTTCTTTTTCTGGTGAGGTGAGAAAGGAGACCCACAAATAAACTTTTTGAATCTTTCTCTCCTGACATAAGCATTTAATTTGCTCCCCAATGAATGCAATATTCTCCCCAGAAGCTGAAATAAATTTTACTGTATAATGATGTCATACTTTTTCTACTCTTTGTCTCTAGCTTCTTCCACCTGTATTAGATCAGTCACACTGACTGACCTGTAATGCGTCAGCTAAGATCTTCCTGCACAGAAACTGAGGAAAAATAGTTTTATTAAAATAAAAGGAAGGGTGAGGCAAGAAACCTTGTGATGATTTTCTTTTACAGAGGGCAAAAGAGAGTTCTTCATGACTCTGCTAGGGGAATGTCTTAATCATTTCATTTTTTGATGATAAGCAGCAGCACCTGTGGCTGATACCAGCTCCTCAGAAAGGACTGAGTCAGCCTGCCTCTGGACACCTCCACCTTGGAATGCCATATCCATCCAGTTTCCCATGTCCCCTGAAACAGCTGGGGAAGATGAGTGAAAACTGAGCGAGTGCTAGGGGACATAGAAATCCCTCTTGTCTTCCACAGGATCTGCACATAGTCAGCCCCTCTCCAGTGTCCCTAGACATGGAAATAGCAATGAAATGCAGGAATAACATTGACTGCTAAGTATAAGGGCTTTATTTGCCCCATGAAAACTGAGCTGCGGTAACCCCATGGCGGGCACTTCACCTGTTACAAATACAAAACATTTTGACTTGCCCTGACCTTCTCTTGTCCTTTCTCCCATCGCAGATTGTTCCTGCAGGCAGCTCGCTCCTACCTTCTGATTTAAAGTGGTCTTTTAGGAAAATATCATGCCACCTTTCTCTCCTTCCACTCCCATCAAAAATCATCACTACTATGGCTCTACCTGTAAAAGCATCATCTGTCTGAGGAAAGAGGTGCAGCTGTGGGATCTGTCCTAGGCAGTGATAACAGATAAAGGGGTGCCCCTGATTGCAAATGCTGGAGGAAAAAAATCACTGCATAGCATTCACCAAAGCAAAATGGCTTCTTAAAACTAGCAAGCTGCAAACTGAGGCAATTACAGCCCAGAGCACCCTTCAGAAGAGAATACAAATACAAATTTCTCTGTCCTCACTTTTCATGGGCCCTGCTGGAAGGAGAATTCCATTGATGTTCATTTGCAGCATTCAGCTTCTGCATTCAAGAGGCATTTTGACTGACAGAGAAAAGCAGAAAGAGACAGATGTACTCACTGGGGAAGGCTTATATATAATCGAACATGTAAACATTTCCAAACCACTGTTATTTTTTACAATTGTATGAATAACAGTGCCTTGACTTGTGCTCATAGGCCTGTCAGGAGTTATGTCAAGCTGGGTACAAAGCAGCTGCCCCTAATTCACTGCACCAGAGTTTCTGGGCATGCACTGTGTCACTGGTGGTGTTTTGTGCTCCCCTGCTCCAAGGTACTACATCAGACCAAGCACTGCAAGGGGGGTATCAAAGGCAGCTTTTGCCATGGCTCTGCAGAGCAAAAAGAAGCTGTACCTACTGCAAGGACTTCATGTTGCAAACTGTCCACCCAACTCCTTTTTATGACATGAAGGGTCAATAAAGTAAATTGTTTATGTTCTTACACCATTCTGCTTTTGGAAAATACCCAAACCCAGCTGAATTAGTGTCAGTTGAGTGGCAGGTAATGATAGAGAGTCCTCAGAACGCCTGTCTTGGAACAGTTCATAAGGAATTAGAAATCACTGTCCTTCCCTGAATTTGCAGAGGACATTTTTAGTGCCTGATACAGTAAATCTATTTGATGATTGTCAGCAGCATATTTTCAGTACTACTGCTTGCTGGAAGGAGTTTCCACAAAAATGAGATTTGGAAGAATTGTCACCCCCCAGTCAGAGTAATGAGTTCTGAGTTTTGATAATGCTCTTTGTGAGTACAGTGGCTATGGTCAAAAGGAATATTGCAAGGAGACCACCCTTCTTACCCCGGGAGTTAAGCTCTCTTCAGTGGCATACATCGCTCACCATGGCAATGGGAATTGAATTTTCCGCTCTCTGAGCTCTCCTGGATACTTAAACCAGCCTCATGTAATACTATTGTGGTCGGTGTCATTGCACCACTGAAAACTAAATGAATGAATAAATTAGAGCCGTGGCGTTTTAGATTGCTGAATTGCATCCAAGCTTTTTATTGCGGCCATGAACTCCTTTTGCGATGACAGACGGAATGATGCTTATTAGGCAGTTAGGCAGATCATTGTAAGGAACAAACGTGAGAAGTACGGTAGCGGGGCTGTACGTCAGAGAACTGAGACAGGATTATCTCTTAAGAAACCCCTTTCCAACACCAATTGCCTTTTGACTGCAGGGTCCCTTCATATAACACAACAGTTTATTCTTCCTTATTGATGCAAGTAATCTAAGTTTATGGCTCCTGTCACGATCTTTTCCTCCTTGGCCTTTTAACTGCCTTGAATAGAGAAGCTATTCCCATCTTCTTGAAAGTTTGTGCTCCTTCAGCTTTCATCCTGCTCCTAGTTTGTATGTCTCTGAATATCCCTCAATGTCACATTTGCAGCACTCAATTCCCTCTTTTGTCTCATTTCTGTGCAGTTGTCTCCAAGGCTTTTTTTCTCAATCCCATTTACCATGTTGCTCCACAGCCACTCTCAGCTGTATGCAGCACTGCAGGTCCCCTTGGCTCTGCCCACGTCTCCAGGACTTGGTCAGGTACCAGGCCACTGTTTACATACCCCTTGTTCCCTTGATGTGGCCATGTCAGACTCCCAACCTGTTTGTGTGGTTGCATGGAGGGTTCCAAACAAACTGACCTGGACTAGGGTTTGATAGTTTGCTCAGGATGGTTACTGGTACTTGGGAGGGGGTGGTCCTTTGCCCTTGGCATGGCACTTACGTTATCCATCAGTATGCCAGCTTGGAGAGTTAATACCAGCAGAATAATAACCCTATAAAAAGTTGTGATGATTTTTTTTGGCTGGTGTAGCTCCCTGAACTGGTTGATGTTAGCTTGAAATTGCATGAGGGAAGGGGGAGGAAGGGGGCAGGAAGGCGTAGCTGGGAATGTGTAAGAGTGCCTAACTATTCTTTTCAGAAATGTCACAACGTAAGATCTGCTCCTTTGTGAGATGAAATTTATCCCAAAGTCCTATTTTGTGGCCCATTAACCAGCATAGGAACAGGCTGCTGTGGGGAGGAACAGTCCTGTTGGGTGCCCCGCATGTTGCCACCCGTGCCTGTTAGTGCAGGCAATGGCACAGTGCATGTGGTAAGCTGGAGCACCTGGAAGTCAGCCCAAGGGAGAGAGAAGCCCCATGGCTCAGCTGTCCATGCGGCCACAGCGAGTGGCACTGAACACTTTCTGAAGGCAGTGGCGAGCTGTTGTGCTCCAGAGGAGCTGTGCCTGGGGATGCCATTGGTGTTGTGCTGCTTGTTCTCACAGTGTCGTGTTTGTGTGGTGGGGAACGAGAGGCAAGCTGAGTCTTTGTCTCCTCAATGGAAATGCAAGGTCAGTGTGATGGGACAGAAGATTGTCATGTAGCACTGGGAAGTGACCTTGCCTTTGTGCATATATATACACAAAAAATTCTTCTAGGAGAGCTCTTAAGTGCAGATGTATTTTCCTGGTGAGGCAGATACAAGCCTCCATTTAACTGCTCCCCTGAAATCACACCAGAGCAATCCATTTGGCTGTGGAACAGTTGCCCCGGGAAAGCCATAAACCTTTATTGCTTGGAGACCTTTGGAATTGGACTGGACACACCATGGTGTTCAGCGCAGATTAAAGCAATGTGCTTAAGGGAGCAAAGCACAGCAGACTACCTCAGGGAATGAACCACCCCTTGGGAGCAGGGGACTGGATGCAAATTGTACATTTCCGTCTCCAGTTTCTGCAGATCTGCTGGATGTTAGCCTCAGAGACCTGGAACACAGTGATCTGCTGCAGAGTACAGTGGCACAATCTTTATTGTTTGTTATCTTATGTTGGATTAAGTGTTTATTACTTGCCAAACTCTCATTCCTGACTGTGTGTTGTTCCTTGTCTTCAGGAAGCAAAAAACTGCTTATTTTCTACAATATCAGTACCCAAGCAGCCATGTAAATGCTTGTGGCAATATCCTGTTGGGGCAGGTGAGGAGGAGGTGATGATGGGAGAGTTGCAAGTGGAAGGGTGCGGACAGGGAGGAGGAAGCCTTTCAAACCATCCCTCAGTGACAGCCAGGTGGGAAGATGGCCTTATTCTGGTTCCCGTTGTTGATCCTGTTGAAGTTACCCTGACACTGCCAACAGGTTTTTCAGGTGGGAATATGCAGACCGTAGACACCCCAACCTTCTTTTGATCGGGTTTTATGTAAAAGCTGTTTCCACAATCATTTTAACCAAAAATAGCAGGTATTTACACTTTAAAGTTAGTTGTTGTTTCTGCCTGCAAACTGCAAAAAGTTTCTCATATTTAATTTATGCTTATTCCAGTTTCTAAAAACAAATAAAAAATGCATTCATAAACCATGAGTTAGAGTATCGTATCTTCAAGTGACATTTTTGCATGGTTTCCCAGGGGCATGTTGTTCCCAAATGAGGTATGTAGGTGCTGAGATTATCATAAGTGGAGGGGTGTACAAAATGGAAAAGATACTGTGGATTTTGCTCATTCCTGGAAACACAGGATTTGTCAGCCAGTTGGATTATACCTTCTTATCACATCCTCTGGCCATTCCCTATGGCTCCTGTGAGAGAAACACTTAGCGGTATCTCAGCCTCTTCAGATCGCAGCTTGATCTGCCAGGTTAAATGGCTAATTGAAGGTGAGTGCTTCAGTGTGCATTAGTCAAACCCTGTAGTTAAAATGGCAGATAATTTCTTTGTAGCTGCATGCAAAGGCAAATGTCTCTGTTTCTCTCACTCGTTTCCGTCCCCACAGCCAGCTATGAAGGGCTGCTGATTTAATTGCATATTCTAACAGGGCTCAGTGGCAGGGCTTTAACTTAACCATAGCTAAGGTATTTGTACTACACAGACTATTACTCTATGCACTCCTTCCACATTTGTGTTGAACCACACGGGGATAGTGAAGATTCTGTAGACCCAGATGTCTGCTGGAGTCTCAGACTGTGTAGTTCGCTGTGGCCCTCAAGACAGTAGCTGGGGAGATGTGTCATTTACTGAATATTGCTTGGTTTTGCCAGGAGTTGTACCTTCAGGCTTCCACAGCCCGTATCACAGGCTGTGAAAGTAGCTGTGCCAACTCCTCCGGGAGCAAGGGCTGTAGTGGGCTATTCCCTTGGAAAAGTTGTGTTTGTTTATTTGCTTGCTGCTTCGATTTTTAAACCTTGTGTTAACACCTTCTCTCAAGGTCTCAAAGCACCACACAGAGGCAAGAAATCCCTGTGCCTTTTTGAACTGGTATCCCGTCTTCTTTATGTAGGGAAAAGAAGGCTTCAAGAGGCAATACAAATAACACAGTGGTTGTACAGAAGTCCCTGGTGGGGACAGAAGTCGGCTGTAACCTTTGGGACACCCCAGGTCTCTGTAGGGGTCTTGGTAACATTTCTCTGTCATTATAGTTGCAGCTTTTGCCTTTAAAAAGTAGTACCATGTCAACTAAAGGCAAAAATAAAGCAGTCCACCAGGACCTTATCGGTGTATATTCAACCCCATGTCTCTGCTGAGTTACTCACTCCGCTCTTTAAATCCTAACAGCTGAGGGATGGTCAGAGCTGTTTTGCTCTCCTCCAGAGCCCTGACCTGAGCACTAGCAGTGTCTGGAATTTGCACCAGAAAGGCAGCACAGGCAGGCTGAAATGTGCTCCTTGAGCCTTGACCCTTTCTGCTTCGCTACTGTGAAAAGCCTGCAACCGAATATTCATTCATTTGTATTCAACCTAGCTGTTCTGCTTTCAGACCTCCTTTCTTGTCTGCAGCTGACAGGATGTCACGAGGAAGTGACACGGCAGTGACACTCCGTATGTCATGGTCCACTTCTATTCGAACTTGATTTTTATCTAGTAATGAATCAAGCCACAGGAGTCCAGTCTGGGAAAAAAAAAGTGTCCCAAGGAAGCAAGCTGAAGCTAGAAAGTTTTTCAGTCCATTTGGAAATAAGAATGCATTACAATGCGCTTTTTCCCTCCATAGCAGACCCCGGTATTCTCACAAGGTAGACTGGGTACAAAAGGGGTTTTGCATTATTTATTAGTGTGCCTCTGTCAACATAATGAGGGCTATAAAGTATGTAAGAGTTTATAATTGGCTATCTGCAAGAAGTAATCCTAAGGGGGCTGTGTAAGGATCAAATAAATTATGCTTTGTTATGGTAGTTATGCCAAGAATATTAGAAAATTGTTTTTAGTTGGAGGAAGAAAAATAAGGAGAAGCAGACAAAGAAAACTCTTTGTTACTTCCCAGACCCACTTCTGTCAAAGATTTTACAGTCTGAGGGAAGATTTCAGTATTTCTCTTTAAAATTCCTGATGTGTTCAAGATGCTAAATAAGCAGTTGCCAAGATACTAGTACAAATAATGCATAAATGGAGTTTATCTAAATTGTTTTATTAATAAACTTTACTGAACTCTCCCATGCAGTTAAGCAGGAATCCCAATTCCCCATTATCCTCCACTGGCACATCGGCTTTCAGAAATGAAACTTTTATCTCTTCCTCTCAGGGGGACAAGAATGCTCTCCCCTCCCTCCTCCTTCCTGAAATCTAATTATTGCTCCGATAATTCAAAACAAGGATTCTGTGGCAGTAAAAGAGACAGGAAAAAAAAGAAGATGAACAGCTGGTCCTGGAAGCTGTGATGGTATCATTTAAAAATGAATATTTACATTTTAGAAAAGCCAGGACTAAAGGGATCTCCTTGTTTCTTACTTATATGTAGGTCTCTTCTAATGCTTCTGGATCCAATTTTTGTTACAATGGAGGTGCCTCTGGAGTACGTAAGTTAGACAAGAAAAAGTCTTGTCAGATCCAGGAGGGAGGGAATATCCCTTCCCTTAAAGCAGTTGCTGGGTATTATTCTAGTTTTAACCAGTCTGGGAAAGGAGGACAGGAGGACAGGACAGTTTCTCTCATGATAAAATATACTTGGTTTTCAGCAATTTCCGGCAGTGAAAATTACTTGTGCTTTTGTATATTAAGTGTAATACTTTCACAAGTCTAAAAATATATCCTGTAACCCTTATGAGACCATGGTTGCACCAGTCCCTGTCCAAGCCATAAAGGGAGTCATGTTTTGGAATACTTTAGCAAACCAGTGTTCTGTATGGACAGCGATGTGTGAAAACAGTGGAAAGCAGGGACTGCTGGGACCGGGAGCAGCGGAGGGATTGCAGCCTCTGTAAGTAGCTCAGCTCAGCCTGCACACCAAAAACCGTGCTCCAGCTTCAGTCAGGGACTGTTTGCTGAATACAGAACTCTGTCAAACAGCTTTGGCTTGGGATCCCTTGCAGGTGGTTGTATTTGCGTCACAGAAAACGCAGGACGCTCATTTCATATCTGAAATATAAATTGTGGGGACTCAAGCAGGAATCAATGGCACAAGTGGCCAGTGAGGAGCTGGACGGGTCACAGGAGTCAGCTGGTTCTGAAAGAAGAATGCAACCAATAGTTAGTGTATGAGGAGAGTTGAAAATAAGGGGCTTTTCCTCCTTGAAAACTTTATAAATGGTCCAAGTGCCATCGTTAGTGGCTCCCGCAGCCATCTAACATTCACCTCATAGGTTGTTCATTTTCTGTTTCAAATTTTTTCTTAAATTCTCTCTCAATCCTTGTAGGAGGTTCAGCCAATGCTAATATTGCTCCTTAGCATTCCCTGCTCCTAGGTCCAAATAAAAATGCATGTCTTGTATCTAGGAATTGCATGCTCCATTCACTAAATATTAATCCATTAAGCCAATGATCTTGTAAATTGGAGCAGAAATATTGAGTACTGGGGATGGTATCACATCATTGATAGGCTTTTACGAAGGACAGCCTTTACAGCAAAAAGTTGCTAGCAGAGTCTTCCACTGCTCATAAAGCATTATTTCTAAAAAGTTTTTAGGAAGAGAGGACAAGGATGAGCTCCATGAGTCACACAGTTAATTTTAGGGTTTTGCTAGTTGGTATTATCACCTTCAATGTCTTCATTTCACTTAACTCTCCATTTGGGTTCTCTCCATTGAAAGCAACAATTTGATTCATTATTCAACTGCTCTGATAGTATTCTGGCGTGGCTTTTTGTTTTTTGAAGGGAAAATTCCAACAGATTGTGGAAGCCAGCAGCCACAGAAATCCTCGGGAAAGAGGAGGAGGCTGTATGCAATGACCAGTTCTAGCAGGAAAAAAAAAGGAATAAATTATGGCAGTTTAATCCATTATAGAGAAAGGTGCTGCAAAGAGGGAAGAAAATGAAATGATCTCTCAGAGCCCCAGTAGGGGTTTAGCAGAGCCTGTGGTTTTAGGGGTGAACTGAAATTACCACAGGAAGATACTGGTTAGACAATGTGAAAAGCTTCTGTTGCAGACACAGAGCCACAAGAATAGAATGTCTTAGAAGGTGGTCAGGTCTTCATTGTGAGGGGCTTCTTAGGAACAAATTCAACAAACAGTTGTTTTGGAAGGTACAAGTTGAGCTTATCCTGACTTTGAGGCTGAAGGATGATTTAAATGACCTCCTCATGTCCCTTCCAGCCCTAGTTTTATTGCTAAACTTTACTGAACTCATTTCAAAATTATTTCAAAGGAGGGCTCATGAGTTCATCTCGGGAGAAGCACATCCTTCTATTCAGTTCTTCCCTGTCACACATTGGTTTGCATTAACAGAAGGAGTCAAGTATGTTTGAGATGTTGGTAAGGTTGTCCATATGGATTCTCTCTGAAGAGGATAAGTGGCAGTGCCAAATTTTTCTGAGCTGCAGATGTGCAATACATTTGTAACAAACTGCAGCTCCTATCCAAAATTATATTTATCACATTTTGTGGCAAACTGAACAATGGGATCTGTTTGAGGGAAATTGACTTGATATAGTACTTCTTTCCTCTGCAACTTGGGTCAGTTATTGAGTTTGAATGCCTTTGGATAGGAAGCACAGAAAAATCTGTATTTTTATTTGTTTTTAAAAATAAAAATATCTTTTTTTCTTGGGTACATCTCACGATGCAAGCTTTTCAGCAGTGAAAATCATGCAGATCAAAACAGACACAGTCTAACAGTATGAAACGGTATTTTGAGTGTCACACAGTTCTAATTGGAGCTGAATTGAATCTTACCATCCCTCTTACTGAAAATAAAGTAGCTGAGAATGGGGTAATAGTTGGTTTTAGTTTAATTGAGGAAGCCATATGAACAATCGATTTCACATGGAGTCTATTATTGCTTAGGTTTAACTCCATTTCTTTTGATTTCCCACTGTAATTCAGCACAGAGGCAAACAGCACTGAATACACCTTTGTTCATACATAGATTAACTCGTGTTTAGCTGCTTGCTCTGCAAGTAGCCTTGTGAATGCAGAGGGTATTTAAAAAGCTGATTAAAAAATGCTGCAGCTACAGCAGCAAACAGTAAATTAAACTGACCTCTTCTTTACCAGTTCCAGTGTATTTTACAGCACTTCACTGTCTCAGCATTATCCATCAGCAATGGATACACTGTACGGATAGAGATGCAGTTGATGGGTGCAGGCCTGTGTATCAGCTATGCTGCTGGTGTGAACAGTTTTTGCAGAGTAGAAGAAGGCTTAAACCTGTGAAGCAGCAGTGAGAAAAGCATAAAGTGAAAAGTGATTCTGATCTGTGCTTGATGACTGCCACTGATTTTTACAGCATTATTTATCTTACTGTATTTCCTGTCTGGATAAATGATTTCCAAACTTGTTTGATTTGAGGGGTCTTAGACACTCCAGTAGAAATGTGGAGCCATTCAATCTTCTTGCAGGTATAGATTTCCAAGTAGCATGTATGAACTTCCTTGGAAAGTTCTCTGTGGCTTGCCAGAGGGTCTGCAGAGGTTGTACTGAAAATGCTACTCTAAAGTCTTGAATATAGCTGAAGTTTTACTGAGATGTGCAGTGGTTGATCTTCTATTAATCCATGGACAGTTCAAGTGAAATAAAACCAATTAAAAAAAAAAAAGGCAAAAGCCTGGTGTGCAGTACTCCCCCACTGGATACAGGCTTTGCATCACTTCCAGTTTCCCTGTGACTTTGGGAATATGCCACCAAAGTGAAGGAATTGGCCGGACATCTTTTGTTGCTTTATTCATCATCTACAAACTATTGCTTTTAAATAAATCAGTGAACTAATAGACATGGAAAAGCAATTAATTGGTTTAATCTGTGACTGAATATTTCAAAAAGCTACAGTCTATCAGTGAAATCACTGGAGTAGTGCTAAAGAGTCAGGGTGGTGCAGACTTAGTCCTTAGTCTGAAGAGTTTGTGTTGAAAAGATACGGGGATGCCTGTCCATTTATCCATTTTTCTGCTTAGGCATCTTCACTGATGCAAGATACATTTCCTTCATTCCCTCCTTATAGTCTTCCAAGAGATCAGTTCATGTAGTTGGAAATCCTTTGAGCATGGAGCTTCTGAAAAGTTCTGCCTAGCTTTGGCCAGTCTCCATTTGCTATTGAAATTCATATTAATGAAAAGGAATATGCCTTATCTACTATGACTACATGGAGAGTTATGCATGTTGGGAAGTTAGTTCTTAAACTACCTTTTATTAATTACAGTAGGCACCCTTGTGTTTCTAATGGAATGATTTCTATTTAAATACATTATGCCATGTGCCATATGTTGCTCTAGACTCTTTGAACTGTCAAGCATTTGATTCTGAGTCACAAAACGACGGGGTGAGCACACAGATGGGTTGTCACATAAAGAAGTCTGATGGCATGTGATAACGCTCAGGCTNTAAACGCCTGGTTTTTTTTTTTTTTTTTTTTTTTTTTTTTTTTTTTTTTTCTCATAAAGCTTATAATGTACAAGCATTGATCATGGCTTGCCAAACAAAAATGAGCTGACAGTTAAACTCCAGACTGTTTTCTGGAGTTCTTCAAGCGTTTCAGTTCCACTCTGCAGACTCACTCAGCCTTTAACTGGACCATGTTACATCCTTTTCAGAACAATTGGTGTCAATCGTTTTATTGTGCGACAAACTCTGGGAGAAATGATACAGAGACTTGGCAAAGCTAGTTCTTAGTGGTAGCAATTGAGGCAGACCAAGGCCATTTTGAAGCATCAACTTTTTTCCATACAAATAGCTTTCTTTTAAGGCAGACATACAGGTTTACACTCAGGAGAAACTACAGTTTTTCCTTCAGTCCTTTCCTTCTTTTATAACATTCAGGTAATTTCCCATAAAGGAAGAGAACTGATGACAGGAATTGAAACATTTGCATGTTAAGAGCAGAATGAGGGCAGAAGGATAGAAGATAGGGGATAAAAAAAGTGTAAGTAAGTTTGGGCCAGATTCATACACTTTGTAAAGGTGTTTACAATACAACTATTTTCCTTTGAGGTAGGTTTCTAAGCTCACGTTAAGATCAATAGATATCTAGGGTGGAACTCATTAGGCTAAATCTAGATGCTTTGCACTGTCAGAGATACCCTAGGGTCTGCAAAATCTCTGTGTGGGCTGGCAAGTATGACATAGGACTTAGGGGAATCTTGCGCTGCTCTGGAGAGGCAGCTAAAGGAGCAAGATACTGAACAGCAACTAAACTGGCATAAGGTGACATATTTGGGTGGCTAAATCCCACTCTGGGTTTGTACTGCCAGTGGGGCACAATTCAGTCATTGACCTACAAGTGCCTAGTGCCATTTGAGATGCCTTTGGCTATTCCACATCCAGCTGCTAATCCAGATGCATATGGCTTTCCCTGCTGCCTCCATGCCATGTCTGTCAGTTTCCATGTTCCTTGAGGAGGAATGGGAGGAAATTTGGTGCAGCATAGAATTATTTCTGTCTCTGTGCCCCTGGTGCCCAGACACTGGGATGAGGGAGTCCCTCACTGAATTTGTTTGCATTTGAGAATTCACAGGATTGTACCCTCTCTCAAATGAGGCACCTTAAGCTCAGGCTCAGTAAGGAACCAGTCAAATGCCCCATGTTCAGTGACTACTAACTAAAGATAGAACTTTTGCCCAAAGTGTTGATCTTGTGTTTAATCCTAATAAAAGCCCATTTCAGCTCTGTGTCTGGGTTTCCTGAGGGACAGATGTTAACAGCAGTGGAGGGGGTTGGTGTGATAACATTTCTCTAACAGAAGAAGAACAGAGAAACCAAAGAACAAAGCGATGGTGCTGAGAGCAGGTAGAAGTGTAACCCTAAAGAAGGGATGTTCTGGGTGAAGTGCTGGGAGCTGTCAGTATAAAGACACTGTCTCTCACTAACTGAATTGAGGCTGGACTCCCACAGGCATGGGAGTCAGGTTGCCTGCAGCTGGCGCAGCCCTGCTCCCCTTTTTCTTCTGTTGGGTCCTGCTGCTCTGCCCAGGCTCTGGAGTTTGTCTTAATCTGTTCTAACCCACGTCTATCACTCCATTGCTGCTTCGTATCAGCTCCTGGAGGGTTCTTTGAACAGGGACTTCAGAAACTGTGTCTACTGAAGTGTATTGCATCCCAGTTTTTAATTAATTCTTCTTTAACCATATTTTTTGTTGGCTAAGGTATGTCTGAAAGCAGCTGATAACTTCAGGTGCAAGCTCCATTTTACTTTCACACTCTGGAGTCACTTTTATAGGAGGTAAATGCTTTAAAATCATTAAAGCGAGGTGAGTTTTTAAATCACAAGAACCAGAAAATGACAGTCCGTGCTGCATCTAAAAATTGGTTTTGTTTTGCTTGTCAAAATTACTGTACCTTCAAGTGACAGATGGGAATGTGAAAACTTTCTATCATCCTTGAAGATTCAGGCTGGCTAATAGAGAAGAAAATGTGAAAGGAAAAATCATCATTAAAATGGTCTTGAAAGTGATGACTTCCAAATTATTGTCTGTCAGCTTCTCCATATGGCTTGAATATCTGTCAGATGAACGGTATACATTAGAATTTCCGTACAAAACAAACCAAAAAAAGGGCAAGTTTTCTTTTTGGTCAGGTCTGAAAATAAAAAGGGAAAAAGTAGATGATGGGGTAGAGAAAGGAGGAAGATAATTTGAAGTAGATGTTTCTCACTAAAAAGTGACTGTACAAAAATCAACCTTTAGTTCTGGTTTTATTTTCTCTTTGCAGTACATATATCAAGTCTGGCCCATTCTTTCTATTTTTCCAAGTGAAAATACAAATTGGGTTTTTACAATGACAAGGCCCAATGAAGGGGTCCTTCCTTCTTCAGAGGCTTCCCAGAGTCCCTGTTACAGCACTGCAGACCCCTTTAACTGCTGGGCAAGGAGGCCTTTATGGTGCCCAGCAGTCCCTTTCACTGTATTCGTAGGGTCTAAGTGTCTGGAGCTGAGGATATACAAAAAATGAATGCATGTAAAAAGCTCTTAAAAAGCCCATAATCAAGGAAAGCCACCATAGGTTTAGTTAACATTTTAAAATGCATTTTGTAGCAGCAAGACTCTGAGGGTGAGTCCAAAGCTAAGTGCCTCATTCACTGCCATCACCACCTCTCTTTATTCATCAAACTGGTGGCTTTCATCACCAGACTTAGCTGAATCATGTGCTTAGATTTACCCAATGCAAGTGAGAAGGAAGGAGACTGTGGAAGGTTTGGCTTTATTTAACAGGCTTTTGATGCAATGATCAAATGAACTGACAAAAAACCCCAAGAATGAGCCATTTAGCAATCAGGGAATGCTGTGCCCTCAACAAGTGAGAGGAAGAGCTGAGTCTGTAAAACAGGACTTTCAGCTATGAACAGTCAGGACAGTTGCAATTAATTTATGATGTGATATCTGCATGGGTTATTTAAGGCACATCAGGTCCTGAGTGGAGGCTCCCATTGAAGTCACAGCAGCAATCTGAGGACAGCCCACCACAAGGATTTCTAAGTTTCCTTTGTTGTGCACTGACTTTTGCTTATAGGTCTTGGTGTTCATGAGTGCAGGCATTTTGCCCACAGCAAAATCTGGTTAAAATCTCTTGGTTTGTTAATCCTTCTGTATTTATTGTTTAAGACTTGCTCATATCCAGGATCTTCTTGGAGATACTAATAGTGGTTAATATTTTACCTCTTGGACTAAGCTGTTTGCTGCATGCCACAAATCATTTCTTTATCACTTCAAAGATGAGACCTAGATCTGTGCCAAGCTGCTAATGTAATTACTGTCCCTTCCCTGCCGCATCCACCATATGCAGAACCTGTTATATGTAATTATTTTCAATCACAAGCACCACTCCAGACAGACAAGATCATCTTTCAAGTGCTAACTGTTACTAAAATACGATCATGCATTATACTCACAGCAAGAGTGACAGGGAAGGCAATCTGGGAGGGACAAGGATTACTCTGGGTAGTTTAATATTGAGGCATGCACTGCCTGACCCCCTGGTTTGTAGTTTTAGAATTTGTAGGTCTGGGCAGCTCCTCGCTTAGCCACATAGGCTGGTTTTAGATCACTTTTTGAAGGGGTCCATCATTCTGCGTGGACCACGCAAAGAGCCTAGGGGCTGTCTGGGACCATGTTAAATACTGAAGCCAAGGTCTTAATTCCAGCTTTGGATTGCCAAGGCTGGTTGCTCTCAGTCAGCCCTGCATGTCTCTCCCCATGCCTTGCTAGCACATTGAGCCAGATGCAGCATTCACAATAGCTGCATTTCACAGACCAGGGCAAGGAGCCTGTTTCATTCCCAAATATGGAACCTCTCCAGAAAAGCTGGTCTGTGACAGTGCCAACACCTCCACTGGTGCATGGTACGTCATCTAAAACAGCTGCCAAGTGCCACCAGCAACTCCACTTGCTGACTCGCCCCGTCCCACTGACGGGGTCCCTCACACCTGGAGGCTGCAGCCCCTTTTGTGAAGGTGCCATTTATGGATCTGTACATTTCCTTCCCCTTTCAATTTCTTTTAATGACTGTTGTGGATAATGGAAGATGACAGGGGATGGTAATTACAGGACATGGTTGGTTTTGCTTTTCTTCTTTTTTTAAAAAAATGTTATAGGCATCCTAAGCATTTTAAGCAGCTGTAAAGATGGGTGTGGTGTCCTGGGTAGCATAGCTGGCTAAATGCAATAGAGCAGGCCAGAATGTGACTCTTGAGCTAAACTAGTAACTGCTCTGAACTGAAGCTGCAAAATTAGCTTAATGATTTCCACTGGGTTTGCAGCCCTTGGACTCAACTTGGATCTTTCAATGGAGGCTGCAGCTGTTCAGCAGGATCTACATCCTCTGTGATTAAATAAATTGGCCGTGAGCATGTATGAATTATTAGTGGAAATAGTATGCAGCCTTTTTGCTTTTGCAGGATCTGATCCACACAGTTGCTTACAAACAGGCATGGATTGATTAGAAGTAAGGAAGGGACTGAGGGGCTTTTGTCCAAGTCCTATTAACACCATGGGCTTTGAGGCACACACCACACTTTCAGTGCATAAAATAAGGGAGCTGAAATGCCAGTTCCCAGCTTCAGTGCCCATGCAGACCAAGGCAGCATCAGCCCTGTTGAAGTCATGTAGAATCCTGCTGAAAGCAATGGGACATGACACACACATGCTCATACATATAAATATACCTCCAGGCATAAAGCAAAACTTCTGAAACCTTTTATAGCTGACGAGCAGGCTCTAAATCTTTGTGGAAGTCTTATGCTAAAGGCAAATCCCTGAGCCTGGCCTGAACCTTGCCTGCAAGAAGTACTGCAGGACGCAAGTGTTTAGTCAATAGACACAAATCCGCAACAGGTGCATATGCACCACAAAAGGGAACTGTCTGAAGGTCAGTCGAAACCAGCTGAAAACCAGTGATATCAAAGGACATGTCAGAGCAACAGCTTTAGGTCTTGTGGCCAGTTGGTACCTGTGACAAAACAAATATTAATAGGCATAAGCCTTCCTGCCAGATGGGAACACAAACCCATGGACTCTGAAAGGTGTTGTGTTCACTGAAAAGAAGCATGTGAGCTTGCTCATGGCTTTATACCTTGTTGTTTGCACATGAGCATGCTGCCATTCGTGCTTTGGGGTCATGTGGCAGCACCAGCAATAGGCAGGAGTTTCCCATTTGGTCTTGTCATCCCAGTCAGTGCAGGCTGCAATCAGAAAAGAAGCTGCACTGCTCGGTGACTGGTACTCCATAAGTGAAACTCTGCTCTGATAAAGGCCATACCCAGCTGGAGAGCCATCTGTCACTGGGGTAGGGAGGCTTTCTGACATAGTTTTCCCTTATTAGGTTTATCTCTTTCTAGGAGGCACAGCTAATGGTGAGGCTCAGTGGTGGGTGCTGTGGGCTGGTTGTTAGGCAGTGTTGGAATGGCTTTAAGGGCAAGCATCCATGTGTGGGCTCTTTTGGAGCAATTCAACATTACAGTATATTGCATTGCTAAGGAATTTTTGACTGAACCCCAGAATTTATTTTCACTGAAAATGTGCTTTGGACTTGCAGACATGGGTGTACAGAAATGGGAAAAGAGGTGTGACAGGGGGCTGAAGGAGTCTGAATACGGAAGGAAATAAATTGCCAAAGTTTGTGATCACTGATCCAGTGTAGCATCAGAGGCAGAAAGAGTGAACAGGTACCCATGTTTGGAAAAGGATGAACTGTGTTTGGAGAGTGCTGTGAGCAATATTCGTGGGAAAAAACCCAAACAACAACCTGTTGCTGCAACAAAACCTAAGAGAGCTGAAAACAGTCTGTGAATGCAATGGGCACTAGACACTCTTGCCACCTGAGGGGAGTAATTGGCAAGGGCTGAGTAAGAGCTTGTTCTGGGTTTGGAGGAGCAGCATTGTTATGCTAATAGTCCTTTCACTTGCCTGCAGTGCTGCCTGTTGTGCTCTCCTGGAAGAACTGGGCAGAAGGCTTTCCCAGGACCTATTTGTGAGGAAGGGCTGGCCGCTGTTTAATCTGGTCCAAGGCAGGCGGGTGCAGGCCTGCCTTCCCTCCTACCCGCTGCACACATCTCCCGGCCCCTCACAACAGAGCCCTTTGAGCATTTGCAAGGTCTCCCACACAGTCTGTTCAAGTACTCAAGCTGATTGCAAACAGTCCAGCCAGGACAGCTCACTTTAGGCCAGAGCAGCTCCTGAGCTGTGGCTTGGCTGCCTGGGCTGGCACTGGGTGTGTCGTGGGCACCACGAGCAGTGTGGGAAGGGGTCAGAACCACTGCAGGACTGGGGCTGCCACAGCCCACTGGTCTGTGAGGCTGTCTCTGGTATCTAGGTGCTCTTCCTCCCTTCCCCAGACATTCTCATCATCAGTGGTGATGTTCCTCCTTGCCCCATGGGGTCCTGCCCCTTCCTAGCACACCCATGCTGTCTGTGCTTGACAACACCTTTCTTGCTTTAACAGTTCAAGGGAGAATCAGCAGGGGCTTTTTTGAGTGTCTTAGGCTGTCTTTAACAAATGTAGACCCGGTTTTGGCCTAAATTATCTTGTCTGAGAAACATAATTTCTGAGAATTTAATTAGAAGTGGTTCTCATTTACATGGATTCTACCAGCTGCCCTTAGCTCTACAGCCCTAGGGGGAAAAAAATCAAATGATGCTGTGAAAGATATTAGTGAGGACATTTGAAGCAACCATACCCAGATCAGGCAAAGTTCTGAAAATATCTAGCATTCACATGTCCTTAATTGCTTTTCTCCTGTCACAGCTGTTGGGTGAATGCGCCATCTGAGAGAGGGATGCCTCAGGGATCCCTTTTTCATTATATGATGTAGATATGGAGACAGGAGCAGGCAATGACTGCTCAACAAGGGAAGGAAAAAGCAAGAATAGCAGCAAGAAGAAATTTGAACTTAGTGGAGGAAGATCCAAGGAGCTAATATTGGGCTTAAACAGGGGCAGGTGTGCTTGGAGGAGCAGCAGAGAAGCTGCTGAGCTACTTTGCTAACAGCCAAGATGCTAAGAGCATTAAACATCTTTTGAAGAAAGATGAGATACCACTTCTGGACTTCAGTGTCTTGTTCCAGTGTGTCTTCGAGCAAATCAAGAACATAATAAGATGATTTCTGTATCTTACAGGAACATCAGCAATATGAGAAGCTTAGATATCTTGAGAATGGAGATAGAAAGGTACAGCAAGCTCCAAGCCCTGAATCATAATCCCTCTCAGGACTTCTGTTAGACTGGTGTGATGTCCACAGTTTCTCTGTCACAACACCCAGGGCTTTTCTGCTGTGGGAGCATGGCAGCAGAAGTGCTTTGTCAGGGAGCACATGCTCCTTATTGTCAAGAGAGGAGCAAGGTGATGTGAGGTCAAGAGATACGCCCAAAGTCAGCAAGTGACAGCTGTAGGGCTTGAAGCCTTGTGCTCTTCCCAGCAGGTAAAAGGCACCCCTGCAAACCTTGGAAGGGCTTGCTTGGCTTTACAGCCTGTGAAGTGTCAGGTGCTCCTCGCCCACTGTCTACATAGTGATTTGTTTCCAATCTCATAAGTAAGATCTGACACAAAGGAGGCAACATTTGAATGTTGTAACATACATTGAAATGTTCTCTATAGGCTGTCTGTGTAAAATGCTTTGCCAGCCACATCGGCCTTTTGGCAGCTGCTGCAGTGACCGCTGAGAATGCAATATGATAAAAATGCCACTTCTCCACAACAGTCATGGTGCATGGGTGCATCGCTGATTCCCAACAAGGTCTTCTGAAGGGCCAGGATTTGCCAAAACACATCTGTCTGGGACAGCATGAGGGCTGGAGAAAGCAAAGCATCTGTTTGTTAAACCAAGTATGATAACAGGTAAATGACTCAAGACCTCAGTTGTTTCAGCTGAATGAATTAAGAAAACTTGGTGGAGTGTGTACCTGTGGTATGAATTGATCAAGCGATATGAAACCATTATTCCCTTGCTTTTGAAAGAGTGAAAAACAAAGCAAAATGGCAACAGATTAGCACAGCTGTCAGTTTTCCTGACGGAACCTTGATGGACCCTGGTTGACTGTTGTTTTAATTAATCAGAAGCAATCAGCTTGTAAATGCTATCATTAACACACTTCTATTTAACCACACATTGTGTATTCCAAACTGCGTATTTAGCTGCTCTGGAGAGTAGAAGAGGAGTCTAAAAGCTCTCAGATAAAAGCTTCAGAAGCTGAGCATGGCTTCTGATGCTAAACTGCTCAGACTGGCTCCAGCCCACAGACCAGCTCTAAAACTGCAGCAGAAGGCAGCAGTCCAAATGGTTTTCATCTGTTTTTAGGGGAAGAAGAAACTTCTTTTTCTCTGAGATTCCCAAATTGCAGTTTGACACTTTGATTCCCAAGTGGCAGCCTGTGTTTAAGCTAATGGCAATTGTTTGTATAAATTTTATTTCCTTTTCTCTCCATAGGTTTGTTGATTGGCTCTGGTTGTGCCCTCTATCCTCTTGGCTGGGACAGTGAAGAAGTCAGACAAACCTGTGGTAACCTTTCCAACCAGTTTGAATTGGGTGAGTCATCACCAGAGCATTTCAGCTACATTAGGCTCTTCTATTTGTTGGTCATAAAAGTAAACTAGGACATAAGCACAGGCGTGGGGGAGCAGTCTACCTGTGTGTGGTAGGCTATCCATATTGCATAGTTCTGGTATGGTGCCAAGGCAGGGGGTTTCAGATAGATCTCTGGAAACATTTTCCAGAAGAACACTGTAAAAGAAAATGTATGTATATATGTATGTATGTATGCATCTTTTAGGAAATAAATCAGATTTAATAGTCTTGAAATATGGGAGCTAACAGTCCTGGAGATCTTGACAGCGTAGACAGAGGCATCCCATCACAGCACAGGTCAGGGTAATTCTCCATGAGTGCAGTTGGCTGTCTTTGAATTCTGGGATGTTTATAGCTTTCTAGCACAAGCCTAGAGTGTATTTGTATGTTACTTACATACTCAGGAAGCTGGCAAATAACACTTGCACCCTATGTTTGCCTTCTCCCAAACAAGCTACTTGTCTTACTGCTGATGACGGCACTGCGCCTGGAACGAGAGCCAGGGATGCAGCCAAACCAGGCTCACACCTGTGCTTTCTCTGGAGGGGCTCTAGAAAGCAAAGAAACAGCAGCAACCTAAGGATTAAACAATGTGGATGATAAGGGTCCGATGTTTGAATGCACACACAGGTCCTTATTTAGCAGGAAGGATCAATGCAATTGCTGATACCCTTCTCTATAAGTGCTCTCTGACCCTGTGTCGCTTGAAGAAGAGGGGGATCTGCAATCCTCCTGAAGGGACTGAACACCTTGACCCCCCACAGACTTGAGAGCTTCTGCTCCTAAGCATACAGAATTCCCCATTTTCAGCTCCTGCAAGCTAAACCTTAGTTAATCTTAGAAATTCTTTCCATAGCTGTATGTGCAGGACTTGTGCAGGGCCCGACAGTAATCCCAGTACAAGGAATAGTAGACAAAAATTATCTCCTAGGGTTAAAGAGAAACCTGCTGCATTATCTCTTGATTTTACACTGAGGTTTCTGTCAGATTTCAGGAGTAGGGAGATTTATTTCCATCTCAGAGGTGTTTCTTATCAAGATATGCAAATTAACTGAGGTTGAAAGATAAAAAATACTGCTTTGGGAGAGATGCTTTAGGCCACTCTCCCCTACAGAATTCCTGTGGTGTTTTGAGTGCATTTGATCTGGCAGGGAACCAGAAATTCTCATAACCAATACCAGCACCCATCACTAGAGTGCCACTGATGTCTTATCAGCAACCACCTATGGTGTTGCTCAGGGGATGTGTAATGTGCTCTGGAAGCTTTACCTTGTTATTCTGAACTCTAATATCCTTCTGTTCCGTTGATATTGAATTTGCTCTTCAGGGAAGTATAAAAAGTTCCTGCAAAAATTTTATTCACCTAATAATAAAAAGGTTTAAACACAAAGGAAAGAAAACAATAAGAACAGAAATGTATAGTTAACTAGTAGAAAAAAAATGTTCCAGAACTAAGATTCCCAGCTCCATGGAAGGGTGTATCAAAGGATGTAGCAGAAAGAGGAGGCAAAACTCTGTGGTTACTGTTGCAGGGAAGATTCAGGTTCATGGCTGCCCATGGCCAAACCTGTGTGGAAGCCTGAAGTAGTTCCTGGCCAGCCCACTGGCAGTGCACTCTTTGAAAGGCCAGCTAGCACCTCACTGGTGCACCTGGTTCCTGCTCTTCCATAACAAGCATGTGAGCAGCTCTGCTTCTGGGATTCCAGCTTGTGCCCTGTGTTTGCTGCCAGGTGCAGAAGAGTGTTACCTTGCAGGTTATTTCTCTGCAGAGTCATGGAAGGTGGGTGTTGTGGCAGTGTAAGCTCTTTGAAGACAGCACTCGGGCAGTACGAACTGTTACCTTAAAACACTGTCATGTCCACACAGAGCAGAGTCTCTGAGACCACCTTCACTGTCTCGATCTTGACTCATGAGGTGGATATTTGCATAAATTGAGTCACCCTGCCTTAAAAGTCAGTGAAGAAACCCATGTGAAAAATGTCGGCTGGCAGCTTTCCTTCCAGGTATGCATAAGGACCATGGGAAGTCTTGCCTTAACTGGGAAGGCACAGTGCTCTGACTGTGTTTTCTGGACCTGGAGGACACAGTCCATGTGTTACACATGCCTGGCTTGACAGCAGCGCCGGTTTCACTGATCTGCTGCAATCGTACGTCAACACATTATTTAACAGATCGTAATGAGAGCTGAAATTTGCTGCAGAGATTTCTGCTAGGCAGCCCTGCCACTGAACATCTCCTTTCCATGTACATTGGCAGTGAACTTAAATGCTTGGCTATGATTTTTTTTACTTAAGGTCAGTGTCTGTTTGATGGTGTGTTATCAAAACCATCTGTAAAGAAGAGGTACTGTCCAAGTGCCATTTAATAACCACGCTGCTCATCTTTCATAAATACCTCTTGGTTGGTGATAACCCCAACCCTCTAGGTCTTTTCTGAATCATTAGAGACTGGCATACTCATTATAGCCTACAGGCCAAAAATGATGTTTCAAAGACTTAATCTTACTAAGTCTCAAGACAAATTTAAGTAATTATTGCTTTCATTTGAATATTTAATTTGATTAAGCTGCAATGATATGCTTTCCATTGCTGAGCCTGTGAAATGAGTTGTCTGAAGAACCATGCTGCATTCAAAATCTGCTCTCAGAAAATCTGAGCTGCTGTGAACCCTACACTGGTTTGCTAACAGGAGAAAAAGTGATGATGGGAGTGCTGGTCCTGCACCCCCTGCTGCTTTGGGTGCCAGTGAGGATGACATGGAGAGGGTAATTCAGCACATGGTTACTCTAAAAGGAGAGGGTGTTCACAGGAATGCTGATCAGCAGACAGCATTCAGCCCCCTCTTCCAGGATGGCAGAGCAAGTGCTGCAGCCTGGGCCACAGGGAACATGTGTGTGTAGTTGGGAAAGGAGGGTCAAAGCTCGCCAGGTTTGACCACAGAGCCAGCAAAAGTGGGAATTCAGCACTGATATTCTTTTCGGACTTAGAAAAAGTGAGGGCAAAAAATGGTTGAGGTGGAAGGTGGGAAGTAAAAGCCAGAAGCTTCAGTCTACATTATAGGAGGATGAAGAAGAACGAGAGGCAGATACAGAAGAGGGACTGCAAGAACTCTCTTGAGAAGCAGCTGAATTGTGCACTGTGATATGTAATGTCACCCAGAAATATACTAGAATTAGTAATTAAATGAAGATTTTTGCTTAATGAAAACATGACAAACCCCTGCCCCCATAACATGCTCATAACTAGAGACAATAAATAAATAGCAATGCTAAGAACCCAGAAAAAAAGCCTAATCTTCAGTGGGTGTGCTAGATAAGAAATGCTTCTCCGTGTCTTCAGGCACTCTGAAAAGGCATTAGACTAATAGGCACTCCAAATAGTGCTGAGATGCCCCATATTGTGAAGAGGGGACCCCTCCCTCCACCCTTGCCAAACACACACACATTCCTGCATACTCTCCAAAGCAATATATAAAAAGGCTGCAGGAGAAATAACTATGCCTTTAATTTAGGTGGATTTGAGTATTCTTTTCTAGAAAACCTGAGGTGGCACTGTGAAATGCCCAGCAGTTTACTGCTCTCTTTAAAAATGGATATTTATTTGGTTTTTATTAAGTGAACTATGTCCAAAGGATTTACTTAAACATTTGTGTATTTAATTGGGCTAATTTTTTTCAATCAAATAAAAGTGGTTGTACAGCTCCATCTCTGACAAAGAGGAGTAATTCTTCAAAGGAAGATACTCTGCCAAGGACAAGTCCATTTGTTGATTAAATTACATTCAATAGATGAGCTGTTTTGCTAATGGGGATGGGGAATAACCTCCATAAAGACAGAGACTGGTGCACCTGTAGAGGGGCTTGCTCCCTGCTCTTCTCTAGAAATACAGTTTTGCCATCATGAAAAGAAGTACACTGATAGATTAGGCCTTTGACAAATGACCTCTTGCAAATCTTGTTGAGAGGTTAAGGCCATGATAGATCTGTGCTGTGTTGCTCTGCTTGTAGTTCCCGGCTTCCTAGCAGTCAGCATGATCTGTATGAAGGTCTTGGAGCCCCGCTCCCTATTGCAGCATCCCATCATGGGTCACACGTGGAGCAGAGTTCCCATTGAAACACTAGATTATGAACAGGAGAAATCTTCTACTACTGTTTTTAGGGTATTAGCTCCTAGAAATAGGGCAATAGAAATAAATGGGGGCAAGAAAAAAAAGAAGGGATGCTTATGTTTTAAACCAGCACAGTTGCTTGCTCATTGACCGAGTCAAAGTCCATACTCTAATTTGGCAACAGGCTAATAGTGCCTGAGGTGGAGACTGGAGAAGGAAATGAGCAGTGCTCAAAGGGACTGCCTTTCACTGAGGATTGATCAAGATCATCCTAATCTCGTGTCGCCATGCAAGCTGTTACTGTTATGTTGCATTATTGGCACCCCAGAGCTGCCTGTGGGCCCATTTAGTGCAGCAGTGCCGTGGCACAGCAGGACAGAGCCGCTGACTGAAGGGTGTGAAAGTGAGTCAGATCTGCAAAATCCCTGGGTCTGCAGAAGGGATTAGCAGGCAATTTCCCAGAAGTAACCATCGTTATGGCATATCATATAGCACACATTCGATTTTGCTGAGCTAGAGGCACTAACACCATTTTGTTTTCATTTCTAAATGTAACACACAAGAAAAACAAATGAAAAATTAGTGTTTTATCAGGAAATTCATTAAAATGAGGGCCTCTGCATTAAGGTGAGAGTATGCACTAAAATGAAGACTGCACTAGACATTTGTAAAAGCTTCCACATTCTGCATATTTCAGCTGTGTGAAGAAATCTTCTGAACTTGTATGCCTGTTTTAAAGAGGCAGTGTGACTGTACACCTGTAAGTACATTTGTATTGGATTTGAATGTCTAAAAGCAATGTGACACTTACTTTAGGTCACTGATTTCCCTGGATGTGCATGTGGAAACTGCTCAGTTTTACATGCTGATTTCTGTTGTGATGGATGCAGACGCAGCCAAGTTCCACAGAAGGTCCCAGAGAGGTCAGGACATGCTCAATTTAACTCACAAAATTGAGCCTCAGTTGGCATCTGGTGAAACAGCACTACGAGACCAATACCAAAGAACCCAAACAGCAAAATGTTTATCTAGAGTAAGATTCACTTACTGAAACATAGATGATTCGTGTCATCAGGAGCCACCAGCTGCCACTTCCCAAACACCAGATGTGTGAAGTGGTATTAGGTGCTTAACTTACTAACCTGAAAGAATGAAGACACAAAATTTAAGATAAACTCCATTTTTTAGAGGAAATTTTTTTGAACTGCTTGTAAAATCTTTTTTCTTTCTTTGAGGAAATATGGTAGCTCTATCTCTACCTTCACGGTCAGAGACGTCCTTGACCTGGGGACCCAGCTGCAGCAGCAATCAAAGCAGATAGCTCCAAACACACCTTTGCTAGCTGTCTGTGGCAGCCCATCTATCTGTGGACTGCTGTGAAAGGGCTCACCTGGCCAAAGTCACTGTCTAGAGAGTGACTTAAAAGCCTGGCTCCCATCTTGAACTAAACAAGCAGCTGGATTAGCCTCAGAAGTTCTCAGAAACTTCTCTCTTGATGGATATTTGTTTCCAAATATCATTATTATTAAGGTTAGCCTTTGCCACTTTTAGAGGGCTTGAAATATCTTAAAGAAAATTGTTGACTTGATAATTACTTTTGCTGTAGAAATGTTAGAGTAAATGATCTTTAAAGCACTTTCAAAGCAAACAGTGCAGTTACCAAAACAGCATAAAAACCCCACAGAAAGCACTGTGGATGTAAAAAAGGCTTTGTCAACTATTTAATTTGTCTTAGGTGGCATTGTTGCCTTTCCCTGGGCTTAGAACTAAAAGCCAAATACGGTTAGAGGGGAAAAAAGGGTTTTACCTTGGTATTTATTGGAGGATCCTTTGGTGCCTCCTCTGAACAATGCACAATGCACAAACAATGCACGCTGCCCGAACAATGCGCCCGGGTGCACACACAATGGCACCCATCGGCCCCCCCACGATGATTCCAGTATACAATTATAGGCCTTGCAAATTAGCATATCTATCAAAGATTCCCCAGTGAGAGGCTCAAGAGAAGCCCCCATCCTGAGGAACCTTCCCCCTGGATGGGCCTGTCTTGGTTTGCAGAATGTGTTCTGGAGAGGACCTCGGTGTCTGGGGCTTTCTGACACAACTGCGAAGTTTCCAAGATGTTTGGTCTCTTGGCTTAACAGAACTTTGGGTCTAAGCTGGTTATCAGACTTAGGGAATTACAGGTATGTGGGCTAAAAGCACCAAGGACACATGAAAGCTGTATGAAAGGGTATGTGGAAAGGGTATATGAGAGGGGTATATGAAAAAACAAAAAATCATCCTGGCATCACATCATTTCAGCATCTGGCTGAGTGTTGACATAGAGTACCTAAGAATCAAGAAAAGGATTTAGAAGGGAGGACAATTTGTTAGACTCCTATTAAAGGCAAAATATTCAAAGGTGTTTTTCTATGAGCAATCCGTCTGAAAAAGGCATTTTTCTTGTTTGCAGATCCTCTGCAAACAGCACGGAGATTTCAGACATTCATATTTTGACTAGGGCTAACCACAACCTTTACAAGCATACTTGAGCTGCAGCTGCTGCGTTCTTAGATAAATGACAGAGTAAACTACATGCTAGTAAAGGAAGTATTCCATCAAGAGACATTTCCTCTTTAGTGCTACCCAAACAGCTTCCATTCTTAAATCTTTGAAGCTTTTGGTGACTATATAAAGGCCCATATATATTCTGTCTAACATAAGGAGAGACTATTTACAAGAGCATGTAGTGACAGGACAAGGGGGAATCACTTCAAACTGAAAGGGTAGGTTTAGGTATTAGGAAGAAATTCTTTATTGTGAGGGTGGTGAGCCACAGGAATAGGTTGCCCAGAGAAGCTGTGGATGCCTCATCCCTGGAAGTGTTCAAGGCCAGGTTGGATGATCTGAGCAACCTGGTCTAGTGGAAGGTAACTGCCCATGGCAGGGTGGGTGGAACCAGATGAAGGTTGGAAGGTCCCTTCCAACCCAGTCCATTCTATCATTCTATGATAAGGCATATACCATTACCAGAATTAGACATGGTCATGCAAGAACCTTCTGCAGTCAGTAGACATAAGCAGGAGCCTCCAGAATGGGACTCAGACCACCTGGAGCAAGTATTTGGTGCTCTTTATTATTCAAAAAGGGCAGCTGAACTGGTTGTTTGGAATCCCTTCCTAGTTAAAATGGAGAAAAATAGGTGCTAGTAGAGCAGGACTCACCTGGTGTACTTTATATGTTTACTTCAAGAGAAAATACAACACGCTTCTGTAAGTGATTTTTCCTCCTCATCGGCTCTGAAGGGTGTCTGGGGTTCTAGTCCAATGTGAATTCTGGCATTGTGGATGTTCAAAGAGAGGTGAAACTGATTTCACTTCTGCAGTAGGTGAGCTTTCTGCTGGCTTCTTGTGGGAGGTTGAGAGAGCATGTAAGCTATTTGCTCTTGGGAATTTGAGCACTGTAATTGACACTGGATGTTTCTTTCTCCCTCATTGCTCCATGATAAATGCACACCTAGAGCAAATTTGAGATTTGGTTAAAAAAATTATGTGATCCGCCAAAGAAAGGAGGATTTGATCATATGAGTGAGTGTCTGCATACAGCAGGACTAAAGAATTTCAAGTTGGCATTTTTTCTCCACTTTTTTACACTTCAGAACTTTATGAAATTTTATGCATTTAGTTACAGACTAATTCTAAGTAACCAAAATAGCTTGGAAAAAATATACATGCATAAAAAATATTTTTTTAAAAAATTAATCCATTGAGAAAGTTATATCTGTGCAACAGAACAAGTAACCAGCTCCATTGAATTAATTATTTTGTATCAGGCTGTTTGCTGGGCTGAAGTTTTACCTTATATAGTGTTCTTTGTTTCACATAACTACTTTTATTCTTTCTGGATGCATTCCAAGTTTCAACTTCTTTTCCTGCTTTTGCAGCTGATTTCACATGACAGTTTTTCATTGTTGCTGTGTCAAGAAAAGGATCTTCAGCTATTTAATTTATCTTGGCTTTGTTTCAAAATAATTTTGCCTTCTTATTAATTAGCTGATTATCTTTTACATTCATTTAGATCTCTCATATTTCCAAATCCCAGTATATCCCTTAGCATCACACTCTTTATTTTTTTTCTGATTACTTTTTCAACACCCTGATTGATTATATGAATTCACATTCTCTATAGTACCGTACTCTCATGTGAACCTGTTAATTAGAATTCCTGCACAGCTTCTTGGAGGTAGGAATTGTAGGTTTTATTTTTGAAGGCATATAATTTTTACAGTCTGGCTAATTCTGAAACCTTTTCTCCTTCAGTTGGAAAATAGACTGTACTTAAGGTTAATTGATTAGAGTTTGCCAAATACTCCAGACTGAAAGTCCAGGATAGTCTTAAAATTAACAGCAAAAAAGGTACAAATATTTAAGATACTAAGTCTTGTAATTAACAGGTTTGCATCCCAAGACACTTTCATATTCAGGATACTTTTTCATAAGTGGCAATTATTGGTTATTTTCGATGAAACCATATGTTATTTCCAAGACCTCGATAACTGTATGTGATAATTATTTATAAGACATGATGAATAGAAATCTTGGTAAAATTATGTTTTGGCAACTGGATCCTGGCACAGCTCCGTGGTAGATCAAGTATCTGCATATTTTCTGTTGCCAAATTTTACTCACTCCCAAATTTGTCTTAATCTCTATTTGCCTATATATTCAAGAGGAAGGGGGGAGCAAGGGGATACATATCATGCCCTTGAGGATCACATTAGAAATCAGGAAAAGTCATGGAAGTGCTTGTTAGTAAGCCCATTTGTCACTGCGAAACTACCCTTCCACATTTACTGATTTCTTTTGATTTAGTAAATATTGTCTTATGTTCCATGAGACTCTTTGCTGTATATCTTGTTTTGATAGTGTCCTCTCTCACCGTAATTTTTTTCCTCTATCATCAGGAACCATAATTTTTCTAAATCCTCTTTAAAAAGAGTGCACTGTTTCCAGTCTTTCATTCTTTTACTTGCTTGGAAAATGGCCATCCATCCCTACAGCTTTGAGATCCATGATTGTGTTATTTCAGTGTTCATCCTGACACACTCTTGCTGCCAATCCCAGTAAAACAAAGGTGAAAACAAAGTTCTTAATGGCTGGCTACAAATTTACCTGAGCCAACTTTGACAGTCCTGCTTCACTAAACAACCAAGAGCTCCAATTATTTGTGCTCTCTTTCAAAAAAAAAAGAAAAAATAATCTAGAATTAACGAAGTGCTGAAGGCACAGCTTCTCCCTCAATACTGACCAGTGAGGTGAAGACTGATTTGTTAAAAGCAACACCAGTTCTGTGCAGAGAAGCAAGCTGCTGTGATGCACATCATGTCTGTCAGCCAGGAAACCACTTCAGCTGCTGGGAATTTACTTTGGCACAAAACCAGATCTAGCCCATCTTAGGATCAAGAACATGTACACATTCTTGCTTGGATCTCCACACCCTCAATGGATGGGCACTCTTCTGCATATATATAATACATATGTGTGTGTGTGTGTGTGTTCCAGTGCATCCTTAAGGAAAACAAAACAGTTTTTGTGCATTTTTGTGTGTGTGAAAATTGACATGGCTTCAATAACTGCTTTAATTCTATCAAGTAGTTAGGCAGTGTTGCTTTTCATTTTAGAACTTTGACATTTAAAAAAAAGGGGGGGGACTGCAATACTGGATTTCTAATCTTTTATATGACATGCTCCATGAATGCAAACTGCTCTACTTGATGGTTCAGTTTAAGCCCCAGTTCTGCAAATCTCTTCACCATTGGCTTACCACTGAATACATGACTAGTCTTGCTGATGTCAGTGCAGTTAATACCATCTCAACTCTGCTTTTTATAAAGCTTCCTGTTCCTTTTAAAATGAGTGTTTTATATCAGTGTGAAGCAGACGTCATTTTACCATTTAAACTGCAACTAAATTACCCAATTTTTGATAACCAACCATCTTTCTTTAGGATGCAGCAGACTAAAATAGGCCATACATGTGGTAAAATGAGACCACCAAAGCAGAAAAAAATAACTCCAAAATGTTTTCCTCCTTGTGTAATACAGGGTTATAAAAGGGGTGGCATTGTTTTATTTTGACATCTGTAGGCATTCATTGCAATGGGTACCTTTGAGATGGATTGTCTCTGGCCTTGTATCTATACTTAACTATACTTGCAATGAAAAGTATAGCTAAGTCCTATACCCTCAGACACCTGCCCTGCTGCAGGCTCTTCTTCAGCACAACAGCTTGAAATTCTGTTCTGCTCAGCATCATCCAAGTACAGATCAAGCTATTCTATCCAAGGCCTCCCATTGCTCTTGACATGGGCTGGAAATAATGGCCAGGTTTATTGCTGTGTTATTATTGCTCTAAGGTCAAGCTCCCGGCTCTTTCATCCATTCCCCTGCTCCCCCATTCTCTCATTTGTTCATCTTGACCCAGCTCACACTTGTGAACTACATTGCATTTGTTAGATCAAGAGGCTGCCTGCCTGCCGTGCCTCAGAGCATTAAGTAGGGCAGTGGTCCTTTGGGTAAATGGAGCATGGTATGGAGAAATAAATGTTATTCTCTTCAGCCAAGAGTGAATGTGTGTGTTGTATCTGTTGAACACATCTCTGACACTGATTTAACAGTTCTTTCTTCTTAATATGTATCACACATACTCCCTCCCACTGCCAAGGTACAAAAGTTGAAATCACACCATGCAAAAGGTCAAATTCACTTCATTTTATCCTGCTTAGGTTACAGCTTTGGGCAGTGCTACCACGTGAATCTTTAAACTATTTTAAAGTAGTATTTTGACATTTATTTTCTCCACCTGGAAACATCATGATGAGAAAAATTTACTTTTTCAAGCTGCAACTACAATTTTCTAGTAGTTTTGGAACATTTCACCATTTAGAAAGACCTATCAGATTGAGTTCATCTTATCACAAGAAATGCTGTAGCACACCCTACCGAGGTATAAATGTGATCATTTTCAAAGCAATCCAGTGGGTTTGAATCTGGTGTACGCTTAAGTCTGTTTTTGAAAATCCCAGCAGAAGCTAAGGACAGGGTGTGAACACAGGCAAAGCAATAGGTGGCCCAGAGACAGGCCTCTCCACGGACTGCTGTGTGGGCAAGTGTCGGCATCAGGGATGTCGCCAGGCACTTGACAGCTCTCCAGGGTTTCTGCTGTCCTTCTCTTCAGGAAGTCAGACTCTCTGTGTGATCCTCTGTAAGGAAGCCAAGAATGGTGTTATCTTCAGAGCACAACAAGATGACAAAACCAAGTAAATCTCTCTGTCTGCTCCAGCACATTAAGGAGAGAGGCTAGTGAGCTCAAGCTGAGGCCACACAGCTCCTCAAGTCCTCTTGGTCACATCAGGATCTCTGTTTCACTGGACATTTTTTAAATAAAAATTTGGGAGGGTTATGAAGAAAAAAATGACAAAAGTGTTATGCTTCCTGCTGTGGTGTCAGCCTGAGATCTTCAAAGTGACCAGGACCATAAGTGTTGCGTCCCGGTGATGTCTCCTTACAAAGCCTGCCAGACAATTTCCTGCAGACAGTCCGTGGCAATGCTGTCTGCCTTGAGGCATGCGAATGCCTTGGACATGCTAAGCTGAACAGACATTTTGTGTTTCTTGTGCCTAAGGCAGGATTAGCTGAGTTGATAATTGCCTGAACTGGAAGCCTAGCTCTCGGGGATGCCACTGGGACAGAATATCAACATGCCACCTATTTCTAGGTGAAAACTCTGTTGATACCTTCTGTTCTCTGAAGGGAAGATAGGTTTCTGCTGGTTTTGGGAAGGTTGGAAAGGAAGTGTTGCATTGCTGCTTATGCTTTACTGAGAGCACTTGCTGCTCAAAGCAGGGTGATATCACCCGAGGTGTCAACAACACAGGAAGAACCTCAGTGGTAACAAGTCCCAAGCACTCAAAAAAGACAAAGATGGTGCAGCCCAAGTGAAAATTGCTTTGAGATGGGTTAAAATCCTGTGGAGTAGCAGCAGCCATCTCCTTGCTTTTGGAGATCTCCAAAGAGGCTTCCTCCCTGCTGCAGCTGCTGTTTTCCTGATCTCCTCCCCTACTGCAAGGCACACTGCCTGAAAGAGAAGTAATCACACGATGGTCCACTGTGGGATTCCCCAGCACCATATATTGGTGATGTTTGACTGTATAAAGGTGCTGAGGCCTTTAAATGGATTCAAAGCCATATTGTGACACTCATTAGACAGAACATCACTGAAGTTTGCAGTAATGGGTTGTGACCTCGTGTGGGGATAGGTAAATTTGACCATATTTTTATTTCTGGGCTCTATGCTTCCATTCCCACAGCAGCCCCCCATGCAGGTGATCCCCTGACACCACACTCCTTTGTGGATGGTCAGGTTCGATGCCTGTGTGAGGGAGATGTGAGCAGGTCCCCCATGCCCTGGGTTATGGTCACCAAGCAGTTCTCAGCCACATCCAGGTTCAAGCCCCACCGTTGCAGTGGCAGAGCCTGAATTACGCCCCACGTTCCCTGTCTGAGGTGGGCATACAAGTGGGCCAAAATCTCAGAAAAGTGTTTTCCTGGGCAGGCAGAAGGGAGGGTGGTGGTGGTGGCAGTGCTTCCCCCCCATCTAATGCTGACTTATGTCCCGCTGTTTGCCTTGCAGGGACCTGCCACATCGGCTGGGCCTACTACTGCACCGGCGGGGGCGCGGCGGCCGCCATGCTGGTGTGCACCTGGCTCGCCTGCTTCTCGGGCAAGAAGCAGAAGCAGTACCCCTACTGAGCCGGCCTGGGGCACGGGCCCTGCCAGGCTTGCCCAGGTCTGCTGGACAACAACGACGGACAAGGAATTTTCAAGTGCTTTCTCTCAGGAGCGGGACGGCGGGCGGCCCAGGGTGGCGGGGAGGTGAAGGGTGGTGCAGAGCCACCCGGCTGGGCTGGGCAGGGACAGGCTCTCCCACTCGAGCCTGCTCAGGGTCTGCTCCACAAAAATACAAGCCAGGAAAACTCTGCTTTGGCAAATGGTGAAATTCTGCATGCACCAATTACTGGACGGGCTGGTGAGGGGCGGCAGTGCCCACGTGCTGGGGCAGCGCCCGGCAGCCCCTCAGTGCGGCGCTCCCGAAAGCACACATGCACGCACAGATGTTGACCATGGCACAAAATAAGTAGTGAGCAAACTTTTTTTTGGTGCGATTCTTCTTTCTTTCCCCCTTTTTTTCCCTCTCCTTTTTTTTTTTCTCTCTCTGGTGGTTTAAGACTCGGTGTTGCAACACTTTTTAATCTATACATTAAACTTAATAAAAAGGACCAATAAGCCACTTTATCAGTATTTTGTATAATCTCTACACATTTTTCTTCCCCAAACATTTATCCACTGCTTATTCAGCCCTATATAACTTTTATTAAGCCTCTGTGTTTTCAGCATTATTACAAAATGCAACATAATTACTTGGCATATGTACCCTTCCTATAGTACTTTTATGAAATGCAGTAAATGGACGTTTTCCCGTCCATTGGAAATTCCACTCACAGTACTGTAGAGCTCTGTTGGTTGTGTACGACTAACAGCAAACTTCTTCCAGACATAGATTTCTGTTGCTGTTATGTTTAGCTCATTGATGTTGTATTGTGCTGTACCATGTTTATTATTTCAATATTCATTTTTGTAAAATATATATATATAATATGTGCTATTTTATGTTTGTATTTGAAAAATCTCTGTAAATAAATTTTTCCTTGATCAATACTTGCAATGCGTGGCTGTGCCAGTAGATTAAACAGTTCCTTCCCAAATCCCCACTGGAAAAATTCTCAGAAATACTCATGACTTTTATAACCATGCTGTATCCTTTTACTCTGTAAAACACACATGTTTAGGGTTCAGTTATACTGCCTGAGGATAGACATCTACTGCCACTGGAGACATTCTGGCATATTCCACATTTTTGCCTGCTGCTGTCAGGTGTCCTGAAAGATTTCAGCAAGACCTTCCCCATTTTGTCTTGGCTGCTGCGGACTCAGAATTTCACACAGAACTGTACATCCCAGTGTAGCCAAATGAAATAAGCCTTTACTTCCTTAATACCAGTAACTCTGATCAAAAACCTACCAGGCAGCATTCTCTGCACAGGACACTGGTGTCCTGTACTGTATGGTACTGTACATAAAAAAAACTTTTAAAATCAATCTTTTATTTTCTTTATGTAAAGCAATGTGAACTTAATCCATGGAACTTGTAAGGGGTTTTCAATCATGACATTAACTAATGTTATTCCCTTTCAAATTTGTTTTTCTGGTCCTTGTTTTCCCAATATCATATTTCTGTCATATATATTTAAGTTACCATCTATGTTCCAGTTGCAATTCTGGTGGTTAATAACACTTAAGAGCTGAACAAATCTGGCATCATGCCAGTGCTTTGTACATTGCACTGGGCAGATTTTTGGAGGAATGTGGAAATAACAATGTCAGCTTGCAGTGATCAATCCTGATATCTCTCAACGGAATTTTATTGAGTTTCATTATAGGCTAAGCACTATTTATTTGCTTTATGGTGCTGTGCAGTGAAAACAAAATTGTACCTTACTGCTCCCAGATTAGCCCGTAATAGCCCTATCTCACCTGACTGCACTTCTGCTGAGGAGCACACCAACCATGCCGTGGGGATTTGCCTCCCTACACCCTCTTCCAGTGGCACCAGCAGCAGCAGGACATGCAGCTCTTCCCTCCAGATTCCAAGTTTTAGGGCTCATCCCTTCTTGTGACCACTCATGACTATACCCAAGCCTGCTGCAGGAGGTCAGCAGCACCCCGTATCCTCACAGTAAGTATGAAATGTGCCTGTTAGGGTTGTGGATTGCTGCTTTATTAAAACTGAAGGAGATACAAACACAACTTTGACTGTGGCTCCCCTGGCTGCAGTCAGATCTTTGGCAGGTGTATCTCAATAGAAAAATGCTGCCTTTTTACAGTGCATTATTGTGGAAACATGCCTTTCCTTCCACTGGAACTGTGGTTGGCTATAAAAAGTTTCTGTGACCTGGCTATAAATATATGTGTTACTATTCCACATTTGACTCTCACAAGGTTATATCCTGGACCATGCATCATGAAGAGCACTTTGACTTTTTTTAGATCTTCCTGGGCTTGGCATCAGGCTTGGTTTATTATGACAAACTGGAACTATGCAATTACTTCATGAAGCAAACTAGGCTTTTGTTGCGATGCAATACCATTATAGCATGACTGAATTTGTATACAATCTCCTTTTTTTAATTTGGGCTTGAATAAAATGTCAATTTTTAATAATCAAGCCGATGACATATGCTGCACCTGTTTTGAAGCTGTTTATCATATAGCCTTCAGCTTCTGTGATATGAATAAACCAATCACAGCTTAATTAGGTTTGTCCATATTCATGCATTTTGGTTCTGATATCCATTTTGCACTAGAATATAAATACCATTTATTATCATGGTTATCAAGCCTCACAGCTACAAACTCTAATAACTTCGAACTGGCAAAAGATTGTTTCTGATTTCACAGTATGAAGTGTCAATGAAATATTTACAATATTTACCATGTTTAATTTTCCATTTATTTATTCTTGAAGATGAGGAGCTTGGTCTTGCATTTGTCTAAACAAAAGAGGTAAGCTTGCACACACTCCTAGGTCACTGAATTCTTTCCTTGCCATTGCTGGCAATCGTATCCCATAATCCCATCCATAAATTTATCAAGCTGTATTTTAGAACTATTTAGGCAGTTTTCTCCCAACAAATACATTTGGAAATTTATTGCAAAATCTAATTCTTTGGCTGATTATACACTTCCTGTGTTCCAGACCAGCCAGTGTCCTGGAGCTCACTGTCAACAGACATGTCAGAGGTCTTAGTCCGACTATTTCCAAAAAACACTCTGAGAGCTTCAAGTATGATCTGCCACTCCCAGCTAATACAGGAGCTATAAATATGTAGAAACAAATCCTGTAATAGCAGACTACTTTTCATTATCAGAAGCTGTTTTAGGACCACAGGATAATTCAGCTGGGAAGCAACCTCAGAAGATCTGTGGTCCAACCCCCTTCCCAAGGCAGGGTCAGGCATAAGGCTACAACAGGTTGCTTAGGAATTTATCTCACCCAATTTTGAAAACCTCCAAGGATGGAGATGCACAACATCTCTGGCAAGCCTGTGCCACTGCCTGACTGTCCCAATAAGGAACGAGTTTCCCTTATAATTGATCTCTTTTTTCAGTTAATGATGACTGTCTCTCATCCTCCCACCAAGCATAACTGAGGAGAGCTCATCTCCGTCTCCTGCCACCTCCCCATGGGTGCTGGGTGGCTGCACTTGGGTTGTGTCCCCCTGACATCTTTTCACCAGACTCAGTAAGTCCTGGCCTACATCCCTGCAGGGCCTTCTTCCTTCACTTGTGCAAGACTTGGCTTTGTCCTGGTTGAATTTCGTAAGTTTCCTGCTGTGCCATTCCTCCAGACTGTCTCAGTCCCCGTGCCTGGTATACACCTTGGTATATCGCCTGATCCCCCCAGCTTGGTGGCATTTGAAAACTTGGTGAAAGCACATTCTTCCAGTGGTAAAGCCGTTGGACAGGACAGGTTTCAGAATAGACGTGTGGATATCCCACTCTCTACAGGCATCCAGGTTCGACCAGGAAACGTGACCCTCGGAGCCTTGTCATCTAATCAGGCTTTTACCTCCCCATCCAGACCATATTAGCCCAAACTTTGTGCAAAAAACCTGGGAGCCTGTGTCAAAAGCCTTGCTAAAATCCATGCAAACAGCCACTGCTCTTCCCTCAGTCACAAATCCATTCATTACACCATGGTGGGTCAGGAACAGCTTGTTATGAATAAATATAATCTGACTGGAAACATACTTCATAAATAAGCTCGAGTGGGCCAAGTGGAGGTAGAAGAACTTGATGCAAATTTATTTACATAAGTTTAGTTTTTGGGAATGACTGCAGGAGAACACATTCCCCCAACCCAAATCCCAGAGAGGTGGGGACTTTCCCTATGCAGCTTAGTGTGCACTGCCAAGACTCCAGTCCTGAGCACTAACACAGTATCTCCTGAGAGGGAAAATGCAAATTGTGTCATTCAAGCATTAAGTCAGTCATATCTGCATAAATATGAGGCATGTGAAGGCCTGTCTGGAGTTTGAGAGAGCATTAAGCTATTTCTATCCAAAAAATCATTGCTTTTCAAGACTTACATATTAACAAACAAATTTTCACCATGTGCTGTAGAGTTTGCTCTCTCCCCAAAACACAAATATCTGTCTACAACAAAACTCCCCAGCCTTTAAAAATGTTTTCAAATTATAGCTCCTGGAGTGGTTTAACCCCTCTATTTCCTTTTTCTTGAGGGAAAATCCAGAAATCAGTCGTAACTGCAATTTATCTGTCATTCATTGAAATAGTCTGTGAAAAATATCAAACGGAATGACAAGACAGATAATCTGTACATCAACATAAGCATTAATTTTGTTCTATATACTTAACCTTTCAGAGAGACAATGGTGAAATTAGATATGTCTTTTTTTAGAAGTGACATTTAAGTGTAATCCCTTAAGCGGACAGGATTTTATATATACGCTTTTGAGTATTAAGTGTTTTTATTATTTTTCTTTAAATAATGATGGATCAGAGAAAATAAAGAAAACTTTGAAACAGTTTTAAGTTCACTTGTCTTAGTGACAGAAAGGATGGTTATTGGGCTAAAATATAAATAGGTGGCCTTTTTTCATGTTCCTTACCAAGGAACAAAATGTTCATTGAAATTTATATGGGTATTTTAGCTGAGTAAAGACAGGCTCTGACTCCTTCTGTGGACAATTTTGAGACCTTTTAGTCTGCTAGAAGTATCTGCTGTGAATGTCAGTATGTTAGGTATATATTCTATGTTAGGCCAAGCATATTAAATTAGGTAAGTGGAAAATGATAGGAATTCTGAAAGGAACATATGGCACAGCTTCATTATATATATCTATGTCACTAGGGCCCAGCGCATTGCTGCCTGATTTCCTGGCTGCCTAAGAGCAAATGAACTATAAGTTACTCTGCTTTAAGTTACTGTGCTTCCATCACACAGGGACATCTCATGACCCTCAAATAGCCCCTCAGCAGGTGCTGTGGCCCATACTGACCATCACCAGATGCACAGTCATCTCTTAACGTGCATCAAGGCTGATGGTCTCCCCGGTGGTAATAAATCAGTTCAGCTTGGTATGGCAATGGCAAGGCAACGCTAGAGCACAGAAAAGCCCCACCTCACCTGAAGCCTGAACCAAATTCAGGTCTATGTTAGCAGGCTGAAAGCTGCTCATGCCTTGGGGATGGGAGGAAAATTTGCTGTCACCATGGAATGCTCCTGTCTGCAGCGAGACTTGGCAGTCCCAGGAGCGAGTCTGAGACCACTCAGGTAATTTTACAGACATTTTTCTTATGGGACACACATGGAGGCCAGTGCCTGGCTTCCCAAGAGAACTCATTAAGGAAAAAGAGTGCTCCCATCTAGCTTGTCCCCCTCTGAGGCAGTCCCACCTGGGCCAGGGGGCAATGCCTGTGCACAGCTCCTGCAGCAGCCCTTGTGTGAGACCACTGCACCAGCCCCAGCTCCAGGACAGAAGCCAAGGTGTTCCGTGTGCTCCATGTGCATTTGAAAACTGCATGCAGCCCTGCTCTGCATGCATGAATATCTTCATTCTCTTTTCATTCTCCAGGAGCTACAGGTAGCTTTGATTATCCTCATACCACCCAGAAAAATCAATATTTAAGTACACTTAATAAAGAAATAAAGTACAATTGTTTGGCTTGTAGACAGAGTCATGCTGTAAAGCACTTCTGCTCCAGCTCATCACTAAACAACTGAGTATTTCATCAAGTAATGGGCAACCAATTTCTACACAGGAGTGGGTGATTTTCTACAAATTACTCTGCCTCTAAGCCCAAGAATTTTATCTTGTTCCCTAAACCTCTGCCAGATGTGACCACTTGGGCTTTTGAAGGCATGGTAGCTGCTAAAGGGAAAGGAAGCTGTTCATGTGAATACTTTGTCTTCTGTTAAGGATTTCAGTCATTCCAGTAGGCTTGGACCAAAGTTCATAATCCTGGTCCAAAAATTATAGGAGCCTATGGCAAATAGTCCGCTGACTTAACTCAGGCATGGATTCAATGGGAAAAATGCAGTAGCTATTCTTTATCTGGCTTTATATTATGTTTTGGTAAAGTGTCCATCTTTTTCCCTATGGAAAAATACATAGATACAGACATTATCTTGGTTTTGTACTTAACTAAATGTTTCTTGTGATCTGAGAATTAACTAAAACAAGATTCTACAAAAGCAAAATCTATGTTGCAAGTAATATTTATTTAGGAGTAATGTCTTCAAAGGTCAGAAGCTCATAATAAAATAATGTTTTGTATTTGTTTTTCAGATAAACAAACTGCTGGATGTGGATAATAAAGAACCTTTTTTTGCAAAGCAAGCCAGCTGTGCATCCTTATCTTGCCTCTTCCAGAGGAAGAAAGTGCAAAGTGGATTAACAAACATAATGAACTTTTCAAAAATATGAAGCAAAAGCTGCTATTGATGTCAGGCTGAAGTTTTTCGCTGACATTACCAAGCTGGTTTGGGTCCACAGGGACTCTTTCTACTGCCAAATGGAAATGATAAAGAGTAGAAAGTAGAAACATAGCCTTGTACTGGGGGGTTTTCTGATGACCCCACTACAGGGTGGTAGTAGATGCTCCACACCTGTGACTCACTGTAGCTCACTAACTCTCCATATGAAGCATTTGGATTATTCTCTTCCATATTATACCAACAACAGTATCAGTGAGCTTTCTATTTGACCAGCACCTAGGAAAAATATTTCCCAGTTTATCAGTAGGGCCAAAGTCCTACCCTAAAGTAAAGTTAACTCCACTTTACGGCAAGAGTAAAGGACTTTCTTTCACTCAATGGTGGTATCTTTTGGTAGGGAAAAGGAGAAAGGAGATCTCAGTTAAAACACAAGTTATAATTAGGATAGTGCATTTGAAATGATGAAGTGCTTCTTGCCTGGAGCTGTGTGGCTATATTAAGAGTTTCAGTGTGAGATACTTGTTTTCAAGTATCTGTCAACATATCATTTGTTTTCTACACTTCTGGGATTAATACCTAATTATGGTGCACACAGAAATTAAAAAGACATTAGAGTGCCTTGCCTACCTCTCTCTCTGGCTAAAATCAGAGCTCGCAGAATCTGCTTCACCTTGCTCCTGCATGTTGGCTTCAGCGGGTCCGTGTGCCTTACAGCCACGGCAGGAAGTGCCTCTACGCAAAGGCATGCTTGTGAGCTGGGTACCTGCTGCTGTTCCCCACATCACACTCTCCAGACCTCTGCTACAGCTTGCTGCTGCAGGGCATGGCTGTCACTTCTGGAAGGTTTCAAGCTGTTTCTCACTAACTGATCAGAGTGCCTTGTTCTGGGATAATCCATTGCCAAAAGATTAGGTGTTTCATTTCCAGAACAGTTCTTACACCCCACTCTCTTGGAGACCATTGAACAACACTGACCTAGTAGTAGTTGTCATCACTAATACCTATTCTATTTTTTTTGAAGTCCTGGGGCAACAGTACCAGGAGAAGTCACACCGTGGCAAACAGACCCACGTGTGGTAAGAGGGAAGAAGTTAACTTTTTAGAAGTAGCATGTAGAAAGTAAAGCCAGCCATGCCCAGATGTGCAGTGACATTTCAAAGAGGAATCACATTAAATGTTTAGTTCTGCAATGAAATATTAATCAATCTGCATTTGCTGTCAATGTGTAGCAGTGGTATTCACCTCTTTCAGAAGAGTTACTCTGGTTTTGTCGTGTACTGGTGAGCAGTTTCACAGCTCCTCTGTCTGTAGGTTGTGCTCATACTGTCAATATCAAGGAATGTGAATTATAGAGCATCTTTCTGGGTCAGCTTGGCTCTCAAGGAGGATCCAAAAGATATTTTAGCTAATGGAGCCAGATCACCGAAGCATACCTTTCCAGGAGCTGATTTTGTGTGACCTGTGACTTGCAGTGTAGCTATGCTTAACTTGCAGCTATCAAACCAGCAATCAGAGACCTAACAGATGACTAGATAGAAACTGCTGAAAAATGATAGCTGTCAGCAAGTCATATAAGCCGAAAATTTGTTTTTAAGCAATGTTGATATGAAAACTTAGGCACTTGAATGAAAATAACTGTTATAGAAATTCCAAACGTATATCAGCAGATTGTTGATACTCAGTTTTTCAGTAACTTCTGTTCCAGGTAATAGATGTGGTTTTGTTTCCAGCTTATCCAATATTAGGAAGATTGAGGTCTAATTAAATGTTTATTAAGCCTTGCACTTCTCCATTCTTCCTTCTTTCCATTTTTTACTCCTGCAAGATATTGATCTTCCTGGTGGAAGCCATTGTATTCACTGATATACTGTCACTCCACACCTGGACATTTCAGGACTGTTTTTTTGAAAAAAGTCAAATGCTTTTTACAAAAGATTCAGCAGCCTATTTCATATGCAGCTTCCTTTGGGATACACAGTAAAACTCCTGCGAATGCAGCACTCAGTGCTGGGTACTTCACTGGCCTACATAATTAGGAAACACTGCTGCCTGAACCTTGTTCAGACAGATGATTTCAACAGTCAAGAAGTAAATATACTTAGCAGCAAAGCCTGCTGTTCCTTTTTCATTGCCTCTCAGACAGCAGGACCGTTCAGAGCTGCCTCAGCACAATTACAAAATGTTCTGAGCTGCTTGGAGCCATTTCAGTCAATCTGAACATTTTTTTCCTTTCATGGCAATGCAGAGTGAAGGTGCTGACAGACCCTACATACATTGCTTAAGCTATGCAGCAATTCACAACCCAGCTTCTTGGGCAGGTGGTTTTAAGCTGTCCCATGTTTTAAGTAGCACAGGTATTGCTCCCTCATGCTGATACTTTAACCAGCTATGGCACTGTGGATGGGGAGAAATCTCAGGAGCAGTGGTAAACTGGAAATCTTCTTTTTCTCCTTTACATCATGGGCTCAAAGAGACACCTGATGACTGTAGACCACTGAAAGTATAAGATGAGCAAATAAGAAAAGTGTTTGATAACTTTTCTGCGCACCTTGGACAGCATTTATGATAGCAGCTAAGCTGGAAAGGTGATAGCCTTGGACTCTGACTGCCAGCCTAACTGCCCTGACTACCAGCTGAGCTTCAGGACACCACAAAAAGATGTCATCCTCCCTGTAAGGAGGAAACATTTTCCATATTAGCACTATTTTTTTTTCCTGCCCACTTACCTCTAGCTTTGCATCTGTTTACCTCTCACCAACCTCCTTACTAATTAAATTTTCTGAATCACCACCAGTATCTACAGCCACCTTTGTTTTCTTAATGGGCTAAAAAAGGAAAAAGAAGCACTCCTATGTTGCTCAGGTTCAATTGTATAAAAAAAGATCCCCCCCTCCAAAAACCAAGTGAGGCTGACAAATGTCCTGAAGACCCTTTCAGTGCCTAGGAGGCATGCGTTGTAGCAACTGTTGACTGTCTCCTGAGTAATGGAATCTGTGATAAGCAATTTGTTTTGCAGGGAAACAATGTCACCTCAAGTAGCTGAAGGATATAGTAATGACTTTCCCACAGTGTCAGCTATGTCCGTTCCCTTTTATGTCTTGGCTTCTTCGTACATTCCTGTATCAAAAATTAGTACAAGTTAAACAGAAAATGGCCACAAACATGTCAAGTATGCTCCTGCAATGCTTCGAGGATGTATCTGTTGACTTTACCAATATAAAAACTAGAATCTGGTAGAAACCTACCCTTCTTGCACAGAATATGAGAGCTGGCTTTTGGATCACAGGCCCCATTGCATTATTATTCCTAAGGCCTGAGGATGTTTCTTTTCTGGGACTTGACAGAACTTGAGGTTTCTTAAGGAGACTTTGGATTATAGGCACAGCATGGGCTCTGTCTTGTGAGCCTTGTCTAATGAAAAAAGTCAAGGAATTCTCAACTGTCGTCTGATCTCAGTTCAGGACTAAACCTCCAAAAATCTCCATAACACTGGGAGATTCCATAGCTTTGTTTGATTTGTGGATCAACTGCCTGTGGAGAAGGGGCATCTAAAAATAGCTGAATGATGAAGGGACATGCAGGGTAGCTTTAGCGACAGAGGAGCAACCTGAGGGAGGCAAGAAGAAAATTGGACTGCCTTCTGAAGTGTTACTGCTGCAGACAAAGTACCCACTTATTCCTTGCATCCTACAGTTCAGCACAAAAGGGCTGAATTTAGAGGATAGCAACAGATTTCTCGTATCAGTATATCTTATACACTCAGCTATGCTAAATTAAAACCACTAAATGATCAATATTGAGACTTCTCTGAGCAGTGGCTCATGGCCTTGGGCATGTACGCTCTGAGAATTGAGATAAACTAGCCTTGGCATTCCAAGAGGACCAGAGCATGACAAACTGAAAGTGAGCACAGGCTGGTACAGCCCCTGGGGTATCAGGATCTACACAGCCCTTAGGAGCATAGTCAGGGAAATGTTCACAAATGTGAGACCTCGCATGGCTGGAGCTAGAGAGGCAGGCTGATCTGGAGATGGCTTTGGTTCCAAGGTAGCCAGGTGTGCCTGCTGGATGCTGTCTCCCATCTGGTGAGCATGATGTCACCCTCCTCACTGCAGCATGTGTCACCAGAGCCACCCAGCTCCTGCCCTGCTCCCTTCCAGGGCATGCGACCCTGGTGGGTTTGGTTCACTATGGCTTTCTTTTCATCTCACCTAGCCCAGGCAGTCCATGCTGAAAGCAACTCTGCCAGGGCTCTAGAAAAGCCCTATGCCTTCACACAGACAACAGAGGACATGCAGCAAGGCAACCAACTTTGCTGAGCAGCTCTAAGCATCACCACACCATGGGACCATGCAAAAGGACCCCACAAGGGAGGCAAAGGAGCCCACTGAATAAATGTCATTAATGAAGATTAAGCATCTTTCTTGGCACTCATGTCAGCATATGCAGAATTTTTCCATTGGCAGGTCTCAGTGGACTTTGAGAAGGTGCCTAGTGGCTCTCCCCATTTGAGAGACAGGGAAAATGAGGCAGACACTCATGTAATATTGCCAAGAGCTGCCTGTGCAAGCCAAAGGCAGACCCAGACCTATGAACCAGGCTTTATCAAACAATTTCCTTTTCCATGAAGCATCACTGCTTTCAGCTGGGGTCTTCACCTGCATCTTCCAGGTTTTATGTATGTGCCTTGACCAACAGCTTCCGAAGTTTTCCTTCTATTGCAATGTTCCTCTGAGCAGGGAAATTTCCTTCCAGGTGACGTCTGACTTGACACCACTTCTCTTCCTGAATGTGGTTGCTATGACAGCTGCTCCTGGTTTGGCAAATCCTCATCCTGCCAGTCCTCTGCAAACACAACTCTTGCATATCTTGTATTCTCTGGGAAATCAAAATATGCTCCTGTTTCTAGTATTTTAATCTCCTCATGTCTGTGTCTCATTTTGTTTGGAATGAGTGATGTTAAAGCAGACTTGTGCTGCCAATATTTTAACAGCAGGTTTCAGGAAAAATATCCCCACCTCAGCCAATGATGCGTTTGGAGTACTGTGTGGCTTAGGCTGCTGAGAAGAGAGGCTGGGGAATATACTTTTATGGTTTGCCTTTGAAACAAAAACTCTTTCACATAAAAATCAGAAAGTCAACATTACTTAGCAAATAAATGCAGCTTAAGTGCTCTCAACTGGAAGTAGTTAACATAAACCTTCCTTCTAAGAAATCTGCTGGGCGTTTTTCTGATTCTGTGAACTGGAGTTTTGGATGGACTGGCAAAATGCCTGTGTGTGCAGGAGTGGTCACTCAAAGGTGTTAAGAAAAGTTATTTTAGCAGATGTTACAGCCCACAGGGATATATATTCTTTCACTGTCCCCTGTTGCCATGTGAAGCACACAAACACACATAACACACGGGCATTATCTTTGTTTAAATTCTTGTCAGCTCTGGTCCGCACATCTCCACACTGTTAAATGAATTAAACTCAGATTTCCCCTGCCCCCGACTTATCTACATTGATTTGCATGTTAATAACTTTCCTTCCCTCAGTTAGTTTATTCTACCCTTTTCTTGATTTGCTCTCCACAGTAATTCTGATTGAGTTCCTTGCCCTCAGCTCAGTGTACGGGGAAGGAACTGAAGCAAGGTGTGGCAGGGGAGCAGGTGACTCTGGTGACTGTTTGTTTTCACCACCATTGTCATTTCACTGGTCAAAGCCAGTGAGCAGTGCTGACTGTCTTGGATGCTTTGGATGCCTACCAGGGATGGATACTGTGCTACCCATCTTCCCTTACCAGAACCCCCATTTTCAATAGCTGACTCAGGTGCGTTCTACATGCATTTATGTTTTGCTCATCCCTGAACCCTCATGGCTCCGGTGGTTCTGCAACTCTTCCCTCCCCATTCTTAACAAAAGTTAGCTTTTAGCTTAGATCTCAGCTTTTCCTGACTGAGGAAGCCAGCTGAGAGAATGACCAAGTGTAGAAATTGCCAGTCACTCACATCTATGCCTTCCAGAAGCTGTAAGACAAAACTGGCTCCTCTAAACCAACAGCTTTGTCCTGCAAGCAACCGCTCAGCTGTGCAAGGATCATCCTGGCTATCTGCTGGCAACTTGTGTGGATAGTCTGAGTCTGAGCAGAACTCCTCATGGGAGGAAGCTTTCCAGTGCCAAAGCAGAGAAGGCTGGCTCTGCGCCACAGCCCCCAGCAAGTTATGTGGAAAACATGCAGTTACTGGTCCACTGAATCTGGTCCCTTGTGTCTTTGCACATTGCTTCAATGGCTCGGGGCACGCATTCAGAGCATGTGTTTGGGGCAGGAGGGAAGCTGCTGCCATTGTTGTACAGTTTCAGCTGAGTTTTCTCAACTTCCTGGTTGACTGCCAAGGACTATGAGGCTTAATTTCCCACCTTTGAGTTTCTCTCCCCCTCAGGATCTTCCCATCTGCTGCATTTCGTGTTGCCCAGGTAAAGCTATGCTTGCCAGCCTTCCCCTTCCAAAAATACTGCCGAGTTTGTTTTGGTTGCTCCAGATTGTGCTGGCTTTGACTCTGTGTACTGTGACTACTGACTCATGGTCCTGCTGGTCACCTCTATCTGATTCCAAAGTTTTCATTATCTTCTGCTCTTTGTAGCTCTGTGCAGACACATTTGCCTCATAAAACTTAGCAATCTGTTAATGTGGCCACTGTAGAGATCAGCATTTATATTTAGTAACATCACTCACTGGTGCAGGATTTTTTCAGTAAAGGAAGCCTAAAAAAAAGATCATCAGTTGTGCCCATGTTTTTTCTCTTCATAGACTACAGAGAAAAATATTCCACTGAGATTTCATAAGCAAGAAAACTGAACTACATGTTTGGGGTTTTTTAATTTTTATTTTGCATATATTTCCCAGACTCTCAGATTAAAAAATATCTGACATGTATTCCAATATGTTATTTGCTGAGTGCTTTTAAGCGAGCCTAGAATTGTGCACAGTGGAACTCAGAACCTGAACACAAGACAGAGCGGAATTATCTTTATCCTGACTCCTCCTTGTAGGATGTAAAAGAAAGCCAAGTCTCATTTATGGCATTGTCTTTGTGTCTTCCCGGGAGTCCTTGCACATATAAAAGGCCAAGTTAGCTGATAGAACCTCAGTGGATCAGCTGCATCTGACCAGCTTAAAGCAGAGATCCTTTGTCAAGCCTCATGCTGTGGCTACAACTCAGTGATATCCCAGTTTAGGGCAAGCACAGCTCTCACTTCAAAGCTTGTTCACTTCCGCCAGTAGGCAGCAGGAACCAAATCTGTGAGCCCAGCAGCTGGGATGGTGCTGTGGTTTAACCAGGAGCCACCTGCTGCTCACTCACTCAGCTGCCCCCACCCTGGTGGGATGGGGGGTAGAACTGGGAAAAGGTAAACTCATGCCTTGAGATAAGAAGAGTTTAGTAATTGAAATAAAGGATGATGATGATGATGAAAAGGAGCGAGAGAAAGAGAAAGGAATAAACCCCAAAAGAGAAGTAATGTACAGTAAAATTGCTTACCACCCGCTTACCAATGCCCAGTCAGGCCCTGAGCAGCAATCAGCCCCTTCCAGACAGCTCCCCCGGCTCGTATGCTGGGCATGACATTCTCTGGTATGGAACATCCCTTTGGCCAGTTTGTGTCACCTGTCCTGGCCATGCTCCCTGCCAGCCTCTCACTCTCCTGCCCACGGCAGAGCATGAGACACTGAGATGTCCTTGGCTTAGGGTGAGCACTGCTCAGCAACGACCAAAACATCAGTGTGTTATCAAAGTTATACTCACACTAAACCCAAAACTCAGCACTGTACCAGCTACTAAGAAGAAAATTAACCCTATTCCTGCCAAAACCAATACAGATGGATGGGATGACAGCTTGCTTCACATGCACAGTACCTGTGTGAAACCTTGCAGATCCCTTCTCTGTTTCTCAACTGAGGATCAGAGGCCTTCAAATAAAAACCCACAGGTTAAAACCCCTTCCCTTGGAAGATTGCCAGAACCCATTCTTCCCTCTCGTTCCTCTTTTACCTTCAAGCTGGCCTTATTGCATACATTCGTTATTCATTCCCTCTGTCCCAGTTGTGCATGCAGCTGGTGAGGCTGGCCCACTGCTCTCACTGCCTTCTCCATGTTCTCTGCACCATGTCCACATCCCAGCGCTGGCTCCACATGGGGTGGGATGGTTGCCACATGCTGTCATCCTCCTTTCCCTTGCTGGGTGCTCCTGGGGTACCCACCCACCGATTGTACCAAAGCACAGATTGAACACGGCAGGCGCCAGAGCTTTTGGTAATTGCACCCCAAGGCTACGAAATTCTCTGACAGCAGATCACGCTGCCAAACACAGGCTGCAGCATTTCTCCCTGCTGAAGCATGTCAGGCAGCACAGTTGGCGTTCATGCCCTTTCAATCTGACAGCACCGTGTCAGCCCGGGAGGGGCAAAGCTGTTTTATGAAGACGTCTGCTGCCTTTTCAGCTGCCAGCAAATACAGGGATTGGGATTCTTTGCCCTTCCCTTCATTTGCTGTCAACTCTTTCTTGGATCAGGTTTTTGCTCAGAATTTACTGCAATTCAGGTGTCACTGGCAACTATATCCCATGTCTGGTCTACCCAGGTTTCAAACAGAGCGAAACTTTATTGCTGATCATAGCCTTGTTTGCCCCATGTGAACATGGGGGAAAAAAAGGGAGACTAAGAGACAGGGCCGTGGAATTCTGGCTCCTGATGGCTGGCTCCCAACTAAAGATAAGTCTTTCTGATCAACCCTTACCTGATACGTTTAATTTTCCTTGCTTCATCGTTGCTGATCATGTTTCTTTGCCTCTGGGTCTCGTAAGGATCATAGGCAACTTACCGTCTTTGTGAAGAGTGAACATCATGCCTGTAGTGTTACTCCAGACTGACAGAAATGGGTAATTTTCCTGAATATTTTCTCTATCGCTAGTTAATGTGAACACTCCCAGGTCAGCAGAATTTCATCATCAGGCTGGACATCATGGTGTTTCTTCCCTGTCAGAAACTGCCTAGACATCCAGGGCAGAAAAACAATGCAAGAGGCCTAATGATGAGAAGGAAACAGATGTGAGCTGAGGACCTGTAAAGAGGCTGGGGATGTAGCTGTGAACACTGAGCTTTTGGTGTCTGATCTGTGGATAGTGTCCAAGGGACTGAAAAATAAACATCTTTAACAATGGCTGGAGTAGGGACTGTTGTTCCTTATGGCTTTTTTACTAGGACACAGGCAATATTTTAAACAACAGCAGCATTGCCAAGGTCTCACAGTGAAACCAGAAGGATGTGATACTGTTGTCTGTAAAACACTGCCATTATACCAACTGAACACTGGACTGTGCTCTAAAAATTTTCTCTGCTTTTGTTGGGAAATACACGTGTGTGTCCAACATGAATTTGTTGAAGCTGTGTTAGGAGCAACTTTTTAAAAAACTCAGATGGACAATTCTTGTCACTTCTTTTTTTTTTTTTTCTTTTTTGTTCCTGGTTACCCAAGAAAGCAGCAACAACTCCTTTAGTGGCCATGCATGTGTTTGTGCTGGAAGAGGACCAGGGGCTCTCTACCGTGCTTTGGAGCACAGTGAGAACAGCTTTGTGTGGCTGTGGCAGAGCATGTCCTGTCTCCATGGAGGCTCTGCAGCTGCAGGTGGGATTCACCTCCAGGGCAGGTTGATCTCCAGCCTTACCAAGTCACCAAAGGTCTCTCAATCTGTCTCAAGGTTTCCTGGTGGCCTTTGATGCATACCAAAAGGAGGGAAATCTGGATGTAGAAGGTAAGAGAAGAAAGGAGGCCTTTGTATCAGCTTGGAAATAAAACAGACACAAATTCTCATTCAGAAACATCATACAGGCAGTAGATTAATTTGTCACCCTTAGGAGTTAAACCAAAGCTGCAAATATTTGGACTCGTGGCAGTAGGTAAACCCAGAGATTCTGGACTTCAGAGATGGGTGTGCTGGCAAAGTGCCTGCAGTTTTAATCTTACTTCACTCTGTCTGCATGATTAGGGAATAATCTCTACACTATAGCTTTTCCACCCAGGAAGAGGAAATGTTATTCACCTGTGTCAGAGAGGTGTTCATGAGGATTAACAGGGATTTGGGGATTTTATATAACAGATTCACAGCATTTTCTGAGTTGGAAGGGACCCACAAGGATCATCAAGTCCAACTCTTAAGTAAATGGCCCATAGAGGGATTGAACCCCCAACCCTGGTGTTGTTAGCACTGTGGTCTGACCAGATGAGCTCATCTCGTACACCCAGGGACAAGGATTTTATGTGACCTAAGGCTGACTGTGAAATAAAACTGGCCTTCCTATATGCTTCCATTTGAAATATTGGCATCAGAGCCATGATGTTTTGGAACCAAGTTTCTCTTTTTCTCTCCTTGTTTTTCTTGCCGTAGAGACTGAGGGGCTGTAACACTGCCATGACCCTGACCTATTCCTGAACGAGGGGAATTTGGTTTTCTGTAACCTCCCACTGGAGAACGCAATCTCTCAGTGCATTGGCATCAAAGATTTGGCAGCAAGGAAGGAGCCAAGTGGTTTGGTTTACTTAGTTCTGCTTTGGTCTGACGTAGCTCCCACAGAGAGAAATAGATTCATGGAAGAAGTCCTCTACCTTAACACTTTTGGGTGAATAATTAGCACTGAAGTGTCTGCCCATGCCGCAGTGTCTGAGAGCTTCTTCCCTTCCACAAAGCTGTCCAAGCTGTTTCTTGATGCCAATGTGCCCAGCAAGGACAGGCACATTTCTCCCTTGCCCCTGCTCCTGTACATTGTTGCTACCACAATCCCTTCAAACCAGAGACATGCCACACAGTGACTTGATGTGGCAGCAGCCCACTGAAAGACATATATATTGATGAAAAGGAATTTCATAGCCAAAACAAAAAGATGTTGAGCCCTTGAGAAGACCCTGCTCTGACTGAAATCCCAGGCTCTAATATAGAATCATAGAATGGTTTGGATTGGAAGGGACCTTAAACATCATCCAGTTCCAACCCCCCTGCCATGGGCAGAGACACCTTCCACTAGACCAGGTTGCTCGAAACCCCATTTAGCCTGGCCTTGGAACACTTCCAGGGATGGGAAATCAATGACTTCTTTGGGCAACCTGTGCGAGTGTCTTACTACTTCCAGAGTGAAAAATTTCTTCCTGATATCTAATCTAAAGCTACCCTCTTTCATGTTTAAAAACATTCCCCTGTGCCCTCTCACTACATGTTGTTGTAACTATCTTGGGGTGTGCTCAGATGGGCAGAGAAGATCCCTATTTCTCCACCTTAGTACAAGTGAACAATAGACACAGCTTTTTAAGGACTGAAAAAGCTCAGAAGAAAGTGTAACCTGTCAGGCTGTCCCAGCTGGCCCCTGTGCAGCCACACAGATGTGCCGTGGGAGCAGGAGGCTTGCTCACACTTTATTCCTAAACATCCTCCATAGTCCTTTGAGAAAGCATTCAATATGAAGAGCCTTTCCCTCCATGCAAACTCTGATGTATTGCAGTGACAGTAATCTATTATGTAGATTTTATGGATCACTTATACAAATTACAGTGAAACCTCAGCCTTGACTGTGGTTTAAAATAGACTCTGAAATAACAATACAGCAGTAACAGCAATAAAAACAACAGCAGCAATAATAATGAGTTGATAAAAAATTATCCGTTAAGGTTCCTCCTCTGTACAAGTACTGGATAATAAAAAGGTATTTTTAGCCTGAAAATTATTTAATATAGTTTTGTCTTTATTCTTTATGGTTTTAAATATATTAGTAAGGTTTCCAGAGTCCTACAGCATTTTAAGACACAGAAAACCCAAAATTTCTTCTGAGCCATCAGATTACTCTTGTATGAAAGGAGGTACTTAGATGTGTGTTTTTCAGTTGAAACACATCATCCTGCAGAGGAAAATGTCTCTTTTTAATAATGCAGTGTATTAGAGGTCCCTTAGAAAGAAATTCTCGACACAGAAGTTTCACTGGCAATGTAAGCAACCTATTGAAGTGCATATCCATATTGTGGTGACTATAGTTAGGACTCCCCTTTTTCTGAACAACTTGAATCTCATGGAGAGTTGTGCCATGCTCAAAACAAAACCCTGAATCGTGTTTATCCAACTACTTTAGCCGGTGCTACTAAAAAGCTTCTACAAATGACTTTACGTGCAAAGTATTCTTCCTGTATCACCTGAAAGCAGCCATCTATCTTTCTTCTGCCTTTGCCCAGTGAAGCCTTTAAAAAAATTTATTCAGTTTACACCAGGCCTGTTTCTCCTTGGCTTTCTGACTGGTGCACTCTTCTGAAACGGCAGGCAAATCCTCACAGCACAAGTGGCAGCATTCTGCGAATAGTCATGGGTGAACTCCCTCCCAAATCTAAGCAACTGGACCTTTCAGAGGACTTGAAAAATGCAATGCCTCTCCTCCCAACTGTTATCACCTTTTTCATGCTTATGGGTGACATGTGGCAAGAGGCACAGAAGGATGGTTTCCTGCCTCCCCCCTAACAGAAATATTCAATGAATTTCTTTTGAGTATTACTTTTTCCACTTCACAAAAATAGTTTAGAATAATTCTTGATTGGAACTAAAATCAGAATATAAAACACCCTTTTTACCCAAAGATGTCAAAAATTGGAGGCATCGCTGACTGCATGTGTAAATTTCTTTTTCCTCTTTTTATTTCTTTGTGTGGTTTTTTTGTGGTGGTTTGTTTTGGGGTTTTGGCGGGGGGGGGGGGTTTGGATTTTTTTTTTTTTTTTTGTTAAATCAGCTGGGTATTTATTAGCTCAGCAAAGATATCCTAGTGCTTTGAAACGCCTAAATGTTTTAAAGATATTTCCTCCCATTCAAAGAACTGACATGTTTGTTTGAATTGTTACCAAGCAAAGATGGATGGGTTCATTAGGAAAAGCCCACAAGTATTCGGATGGGAGAGGTCAGGTTGGAAAGGAGGCAGGACCCTGAAACCTGGCAATCCAAAATTGGCAGCAAAGTAAGCCTGTGAAACAAGGGCACACACCAGGGGTAGACACAGCCACAACAACTTGGTTGCCATGGCATGTAGAGTAAATATTACTGGGGGTTTCTGATGGCATGTCTGCAGCTCCCCTGACTTTTGTTGCTTGATGTGCTTTCTTATAGCTAAAAGACAATAGAGAGAACTGGTTGGAGTATCCAACTTGATTAATAACCTCTTTTCTCTGCAAAATTCTTGCTGGTCACGTTCACTTACTAATCTTTAATATAGCTGAATGCTGCAGAAGGATGTAATCATTCCTAACTGCAACTGCTCGTAGGTAAACTGAGCTACCAGTGCATAGTCCTCAGCACTGCAGCCTCTTCTGCACATTACAGGTTTCTGATTCATACAGTTAGAGTCAGATGCCTCATAGTAGGAACCTTGTCACTTAATAGTGAGTGTCTGAGTGATAGATGCTTACACCTTAGATAATCTTCTTTGATGTGAGTAAAGAGAAATAGGCTTTTTAAGGGCTTGATCCTAATTTATCTCCTTACCTTAGGCTGAAATTAAATTACTCCTGATCTGTACTCCTTGGGAGTGCATGTTTCCTAAAGATCTTGATTGTGTTTATCAGATTAACTCTACCTGGTCACAGACACTCCATTTGTACACACGAAGAAACCTAGGCCAGTGTCCCCCGGTGCTGATGTGCTTGCCTGTACCTTTTCCAATGGGTTCCTTGGCATGGTTTCCATTTTCACCCATACTCTCCCAGTCTTTGCCCAGACACAGCCCAGTGATTGACATGTTCATAGGGATATTGTCACTGAGAGGGCTGAAACAGGAATGAGAGGCTTAGTGAAGCAAAGAGTGTGTACTTGCTTGGACATGGGCATACCAGGCTACTTGGACTTGGGACCTATGTGTACTTCTCTGCAGTTTCACTTATGGGCCTAGGGCTAGCTTTCTATGTGCTTGGATTTCCTGAAAACACAGCTAAAATTGTAACAGCCCTGCATGTGATTGGGTTTGATATGCTGAGCTCCATTTCCCTGTGTGGGGGTCTTTGAGACCATGCCATGTGCTTTTCCAAGAAAAATGATGTCCTGCCATCCTTCCCTGAGCTCCCCATCCCCTGAGCGATGTGGGGCGCAGATGATGCCCCGGGGCATCCTGCAGCTGTGCTGTTTGTGGCACCCCAGCGGATCTGACCATCGCCCTCCCTTGGTCAGGTTCTAACCCTAGCTTTGACATGGAAACAATGCAGTGCCTTCAGCAGGTGGCATCAGATGCTTGAGGCAGGCAAACAGGCACTGGCTGCCTCCATGGTATCTCACTGCAGTTGTCTCTCAAGGGCTGCCATCAGCTTCAGTTCTGAAGGATGACCTTAAATACACTTACAAACGTTGAGGTGCTGTTAATTTGGACTGCTCTGGCTGCTCCTGCTCTCTGAGCACACTGGATAATCTCAGGACTCCTGGCTTCAGCAGATTCCCTGGGCTGTCTTTTCTAAGATGTGCAAAGGAGCACATTTGAATTTCTCACTATTTTCCTTGACTGCCTTGTCTTTACATCCTGAGGCAAGAGGAATAGAAGGTCTGGCACTGGGTTACTCCTCTATATATAGAGGTATTACACCTCTTTTATCCAATGCTGAGACACTATTTTGGGGTTTATCCAGCTCATGTTCTTTTGTCATCTCCTTCTTCTGGAGTACCTGATCATGGCTATCAGGCAGGAGAGACAGGGAACCACTCACTTGGTTGAAATTGAGGCAATTGTCATTCTGATTGCCTTCAATCTCCTTCTTTTAATTAGTTGCTCCTTCCTAACCACTAGATGCACAGACTCTACACAGGCTTATGCCTTCACTTATACTTAATTAATCTTTATTAATGTTTACTCTTTGCTGTTGGAAGATGTTTGTCCTTTGAACACCACCTTGGATGTCGCACTCTAATTTATGCTTCTGTTTGCTGGTTTTATTTGAATTAGAATTGTACATATTCAGGGAGTTTTGTTGGGCTGGTGTTGAGCAGCTGCAACCCTCACACTGAAAGCACTGTGCATCTGCCAGCATGAAAAGTGATACGTTCAACGAAGTGTGGCATGCAAAGACTGCAATTAAATACTCTGATTAAGATTTGATGTTGCAAGAACACGCTCCTCTATAGACGTTTTAAAGTCCTTTTTCTCCTTGCTTTTGTGCGTGAGCTAAAAGTGCATTTCTGATGACAACAGGAGTCACTAAGGAACACAAATCTGGTGTTCCCTTCTCAAGTTATGTATACTCTTAACAACTCTCATGCTACAGCAAGAGATTTCTCATCCACTGCTTGGCAGCACACGATTTGCACTGCCATGGTTTAGCTAATTAGCTGTCAACATATTCAGAGTCCACATCTGCAGCTTTATTACCAGAATGAAAGCCACACAAATCTTCTTTTTTTTTTGGTGGGTTTTGTCATTTTTCTTCTAACATAAGGCCTTCAGACCTTTCAGGTTTTCTATTTTTGTCGTATTTTCCACAGCTCTGTGTGAGCGATTATTGCTTGATGTCTGTAAAGTTCAAGTGTATACCACCTGCTTCCATTAGTCATCATGGTTCCTCTGTCAAAATTCATTGGTGCTAAGTGACTATTGCCAAAGTAAATAGAAAATGTAACTGGAGAAGTAGAACACACTGTAGTATTTGTTGGTTTTGTCTTTTTCGGAGATTATTCTGTCAGCAGTCATGCTGAGTGAGGGCATTTTGTTCTTTTCTTCTTTTGTTTTGTAGGCTTACCAGTCCCGCTGTTATAAAGGATTTTAATGCAAACATTTACATTTCAGCTACTTATGGCTATTTTCAATCATTTTCAAGCTTGTGCACACAATGAACTGCTTGGCAGAAAGACTATACAGTAAGCTTCTTTCCAATAAGTGCTTTACACTTGTATATTTTTAGGAGAATACTGCTCCTTGCTGTCTTATCTGTGCCAGAGGACCACGTGAAAACCTGTATCCTCGTCCATTCCTCACTGCTTCTGTCCTCTGAGATTACTCCAGATATGAGGCTTGAGCTTATTCTGCCTCCAGATAGAAGGGGAATGTGTGCCATCCTGAAGTTCATGGCAAAGTTCCTGTTGATGTCAAGGAGGCCAGGTTTTCATTCAGAGAGATTTGGCATCAGCTTCACCGGGGAAGTGTCAACATGGACCGCACTGATAACATTCTTATTTTGTCAGTGCCAAAGCATACACCCACTCTGTCCAAACAGGAGAGGAACCCAGATGGTGTCATGTCACACTGCCATCCAGATCCATTTCAAAAGAGTTTTAGTGCCAACTCTGATCAATGTATTTAAAATGTTTTAACCTAAATTACTATAATGCTCCAGTAGACAGATCCTAGGATAGATGGCACACTTAACAGGATATGCATAATAATTATTCTCAGCTGAAACAACTGGCCAAGGACTCTGCAGGAGCCTTTCCTTCCTTCCTTCCTTCCTTCCTTCCTTCCTTCCATCCATCCATCCATCCATCCATCCATCCATCAGAAGCTACAGGCTGAGTAATTCTAGAGCTGCAGAGGCACAGGTTTGACTTTCTTCCCCTGCCCTTGTTGCCTCTGGAGGAAAACAGATATCGACCTGAGCAGAAGGAGAAGTCTGGAGAGCTTTTAGACCAGAGCTGTTTTTACTTTGCTGCTTAATGAAACTTAAAAAGCAATTACAATTAAATTACAATTGATTAGAGTTGAGCATGAGATTCTAAAACATACAAATAAACAACCTTTCTCTTAAAAACTGTAGTCCCTAATGAAACCTAGCTGTATCTTTTTTCAATCTTACATAATTTCATCATAAAATAGAAGAAAACACAAAAAAACTTCTCAGAGTTTAATTTTAACTTGTGTAAGTGACCATGATGAACTTCATAGACCACATCCTGCTTTAACTGAATCTAGGGCAAATCCAAAGCAATTCCATTTATTCTGATAGATTTATTTAGAAGAGCACTGCCTGACCTTCCAGCATCAGTGTTTAAACTGTGTGCAGTCAAAGCAAATTCAAACTCCCCTGCAAGCTATGGTGTTATTGGAAATTTTTCACATCTTATTTTGCCTGTGTGCAAAATAGATCACTGTGTTCCCAACACTTAATAATCTTGGGGTTTTTAAAGAATGCTCTGCACATAATTAAATACTTTAATCACTTTTTGAAAGTAAACCATAATATAATATATACTGTTAAGACTTGGTGTGTACTATGGATGTTCATATTTATATACTAAATCTATTATATCTATGTTGCTTGTACTACTCTTAAAACCATTCTCAGCATCTTTTTGTAGCATACATGGCTGGGGGAGGTGGAGAGTCCCCTGTTGGCAAAAGTAATGCATCTTTCATTCTTGGATCCTGGCCAAGGGCTAGGTAGCCTTGTGATTAATATGTTAGCTGCATATTTACAAGGTAGAAAATTCCCCTTCTGCTGAGCTTGTACTCTTGCTGATATTAGTTATTTTCCATCTCTTGCTGTTGATTATGGTTTTCCATTTTTTCCTGTAACAAAAATCGGACAAAAAAATGCTCAGACATATCTCCACATATTTAATACAGCCAAATTATTGGAAACAGAAAGATGGGTCTGACATTTTATCACATTATGGAAACACAGGAGCCCTGTTATACACAAGAGAGGCATCTCACTTACAGCTTTGAAGTCTGATTTTCAGAAACATGTAACAATTTTTCCATGTTTCATCTCTCAGGTTTTTGCTAATGAGCAAAAACTCGGTAAAATTTCCCCTCCTGTAAAATCAAACATTCGACACTAAAGAAGTGATGGAACCAAAATTATTATTGTGAATACCTGGCCTGATTCCCTGTAGGCCTGCTTTTTTTGTTAGCAACACACTCTCAGGTCTGCAACTGAGCACCTTGTAATCTTTACCAGTAACCCCAGTAACCACCAGACCTTGACCCAGTTTGGTTCAACAACAGCTCTTTTCTAACAGTGTTTCATCCATTACATTTCAGCCAGCCAAGTATTTATTTTCCTAGCTTGGCTTCTTGTTTTCATATGTAAAATGTTTTGGACTGGGTATGTATTTGCTGACATCTCTGTAGGAGGTGGTAAATTGTTGACATTAAATACCAAGACAATTATTTTTGCTCATGGAAAACTGTCTAATGTCTCTTGCAGCAAGGCAGCAATATTTTTCTGTAGGAGTATTGTCACTTCTAATAAGTAGTGGTTTATTTTTCAGTGTGACATCTGTCTCTTTTCTTTCTTCCATTGAGTTTATGTAACATATGCACATAGTGTTTGATTATTCCTTTTCTTGCTTTTTATCTCTACCTTTCTGAAAATTTACTCATTTATGAAAGGGAGTTCTTTAGCATCTCACTTTTTATTGGTTGTTATTTATACTTTTTTCCCCATGTCTTCTGTTATAATTCAAGAGGGTAAAGCAGATTGAAAGCCTGTAAGTAGATTTGCTGTCTCTCAGCATTTTCAAACCCCAGATCTGGACCTGTGTATAATTTTCCCAAAAATCTCAGAAGCTCCGTTCATGGCCTTGAAGATGAACTGAGAGCCTGAAATCCATGGAATGAGTGACAAAGGGTCAGAGGAAAACTGAACTAAAGCCAAATCCTTGTCACACTGTGTGGGTCTATGCTAACTCTGGATTACATTAACAATGTTTGGCAAGGTAGACCTGCTCTGAATAGTTAATTTCCCAGCTCTTCCAGTCCGTTGAGCCAGTAATTGTCTTGGGTACAAGATATAGTGTTAGTACTTCGCACTTGATCCCTCAACTCCCATAAGGACAATCTCAAACTCTCAGTAAAGTGCCTCAGTACAAAACCTGTGCTATAATTGCAGGCTCTCATTTCTTAGTACAGATCTTGACCTGCAGGATAGCTGTGTATCCTCCACATTTCTCTCTCTGACTGTTTGCTGGAGAAATTTAATAAAAGGCTGCAAGCACTACCTGTATATACAATTTAAGTAGGTCAACTTCTCCGAAAAACTGCTGAGTTCTCTAGTGGTTGGAAGCAATAATCACTATTCATGAGCCTTGCCTGTCACTCGAAGGCCTTGTTTAGATCAGACAGATCTATTGTTCCAGCTGCTCTACAAAGAAATAAAAAGCGCCTCTCCCAAAGACTTGTAACCAGAATTTTAGAGTAGGCAAAGTAATGGAAGAAGAAGGGGAAAGACAGGGAAAAAGCCACAGTGAGCAGCTTCAGACTCCACTTAGTAGAATGTTTTAGCTGTATTGCTTTTGTTGACTTTTTGTGATGTAATGTGTGAAGGCAAATTGTGCTGATACAATGCACCTTTTGTAGAGCACAGTACCTGAAAAACAGGTGTTATTTTCAGGAAACTAAGGGATTTCTTGATCTAGGTGGTTACAGGTCTTTCTGATGGGGGTTTATGACTCTCTGCCTTTTAGGCATGGCAGACAATCTCCTTCCCAGGTGGAGCAGGGATCCAAAGCTCTTCACCTCATAAGGACAGGGTAGAGAGTAGTGAGAAACGCATCAGTGGCTCATTTCTTCCTATGCGCCTGACCTGTTGGAACAAGAAGATGACAGGGAGATGTAGGAGGACAACCTTGACCCTCCTAATGCTTCAAGCAATCTATTAAGTGTAGATCCATGAAGTTCCCAAGAGACTTTAATTTATTATCTAGTCCTTAATAGTTGGTATTGTCTTCAATCAGCATCAGTGAGGACGCTGATGATGATGACAGTGAATGTGAAATGTTGCTTGAGTTGCAAACAATGCTTCTTAAAAACAAATAGCTGCGTAAGTAGCTCATGCATTAAAGAAGTGAAAACTTGGAAATGATTCTGAGAATAGTGACAACAACTCTTGGGGAACAGAGAAATGCCTTATAATGGGAGATGCAAGGAAAACCCTTCGCTCACTGCATGCAAAAACGAGAGGCAACCTACATGTTAATAGGATGGGAAAATATTCAAGTTTTAAGTATTTTTCTTAGCCTTCCAGAGAAAAATACGATAAAAAGTAACAAGGCTGTTAGTGCCAATCAAGTGGAAGTTAGGAGTAAAACATGCATTTTCAGCAGCAAAGATGAATAACTGCCAACCTAATAGGGGCACATCTGCCTTTGACTTCATCAAGAGCATTTTGGTCTAAAGCAGACCTCAGTGAGACTGTTGTGGACTTCACATGGGAGACGAAGCAAGGCATACTCCGTGCCTTATTCAGAAATTTTAGCTACATCATCTACAAGGTTCCCTCCAACCTCATAGCCTAAGGTTCTGGTAAGGTTTAGTGCCACAGAGAAAAGTTGTGTTTGAGAGGAAATTGTCCAGTCTCTGCTAAAGTGCCCGTGGTGTTCAGGGTAATGTTTTGTACAGCCTGCCCCCTTCATCCTCATAAGGCAGAGGGAGCAGGAAGGAACAGGCAGGACAGCAACTTTTTTCACGCAGGTGATAGCTGTGCTAAAGGAACAGGTAGAATTTCAGGATTTTTATGCTTGATTTACAAGACACTGAGGACTTATAGACGGTTTTCTTATGTGTATGAAAACTGTAATCTACACAGCAGACATTTTGGTGGGGTATCAGATATCCGATCCCATTCTGAGTCATATCAGTCTAAGGCTGCAGTGCTAAGGATTAATTCCAGATTCTTGCTTGAAAAGTATGGATGTCTTTCTGTATTTTGAGTCCCAAGCCCACGCAAAGCAACAAGTACAAATCACGTGTGCTGCAGCCTGATTGCTGAACCGAAAAAATATCCAGAATCATTGCCAATCAAAAGCAATTTTCCAGTATATGTTTGATACATGGAACAATGGACCCTCTGCCAATAATACCCAGCACATGAGGAAAGTGGTATAAATGTCTGATAAGAGCTATAAAGATAAAGCACTGTGCAATAAAGACCAGAACTGTGCTGAACAAGCCAGCTGAGAGCAGCCCACACAGGAAGCAAGAGAGAGGTCATCTCTTGTCATTCATTAAATTATGCTCTAAACCAGAGTCAGAGGGTAGCACAGGAGTCCAGTGCAAGGTGTTAGGAAGTTCACTGAGGGGGAGTATCTTAAAATTTTGAGACATAAAATGGATAAAGAAGTGGTGTTTTGAGGCAAAGGAAGTTCTTGCAAACTCAGCAACTGAACTGAGTTGTGGCTGGGTGGGAGGGGATTAATAGTGCCTTGATTTAAGAATTTCTTTACTGTTTGTTTTCTTGCTGGTATTGCCTGAAGTAATAAAAATTAAATAGTTCAGCTTTCATATGAAATGAAAGTTGAATCCTGTTCTTTCCCCATGTATAGATGAATGCTCTCCACTAGGACTCATATCAATTTGGAGCACTTACCGCTGAAGTTCTTTTCAGAGCATCTCACATTCAGATGATGAAGCCTTGCAGCACAACTGTGAGGCGCAGGAGAACATAGCATTACCCACATTTCTCTGACAGTGGGTCAGAAAGGTATAGCTAAGGGCTTTACCATGGCCACAAGATCAGAAAAAATAAAATGGGACTGGAATATCAGAGCTCCCTGCTCTCAGCCCTAAAAGAGAAGCTAATGAATATGGCCTAGAAAATAATGAATATGGCCTAGAAAACCTACAGGTGGGGAGCAAAAATGTATGATGAGCTGTGGACAGTATTTTTAGTGCTTCAGTATCAGGAAGAATGACCTCAGGGCTCTGCCATGAACCATCTCAGGATCTTCTCAAAGGTTGCACTGGTGACCTGTGTAATGGACTATAAAACAGGACTGTGACATTTCATAAATGAGCTGAGAAGGGCTGAAAAATTTTTGGAAGGTTAACCTTCCAAGAATCTTGACAAATGGATTCAAAGAGAAAAAATAAATAGAATGGATCGATTGCAGCAAGGACAAGTTCCACTCAGGCAATAAAGGGGCAAACCCTGGATCATGTTAAGGAAAAATCAATTTACTTGGGCCTGCTGTGGATGAAGCAGGGGGAGACATTTGGATCTGCTGGCAAATGTAAGAGCAGCCCTAAGCGCTGAGGTACCTACAGCCCACCCTGTCATGTTAGCCCCTGTTTTAACACCTCTTTTCAGCTTAAAAAGGGTTTGTTTGTTTATTTTTCACTCCTCTAAAAAAACATGGTTTCCATGGAAGGGCCTTCCCTAGACTTAACTATTGAAAGGAATTAGATTCAATATGCTTCTAGTGTTTTAAATCCCGTTTTTTGTATACCAAAGCCCAGCTTTACAGTAAGCCCCCCACTGCAGAACATGCATGAACATTGCAGAGCTGCACACACATTTTAAGTGACTCCCTTCTCTGACATGCTGCCAGAAAAGAGGAGAGCTTTGAAACAGCATGGCAAAAGTTTCTTACAAATTGTATGGAATCAGGATCTCGGACTACACCAGGCGTAAGTTCCACCGAGGCTTCAGCCTCTGAGTTTACCATCTGTTACTTAAAGCGTGAGAGTTGCCTCTTCTCAAAGACTTCATCTGAATCTGCTGCAGTGCAATTTAATTAAAACCCTTTTTTGGGAGAGGGGTGGACTGATTTGTGCTAGCTGGCATAGATCTAGGAGTAGCTAGGAGCATGGTTCTGTTCCCAAAACTACCATAGAGCCATTTCAAAACTTGTACTGCCTGAAGTACTTGCATTCCTTGTGGTTATTTCTGACACATGAATGGTACAGTCATCAAAAATGTGAGAAGCATGTGGTAAAACTGGCAAATTCTTGCTTTTCAAGACATTCACTGGACTTCCTGCCTGCAGCCAAATGAAGATATGCCACATTAGAATTACCATATAGGAGTTAAAGATTTTAAATTGCTTTTTCTTTATGCTTCAAGCAAGTTGCAGCCTAAGGTAATATAGGCAAGACATGGGGCCGGGTATTGATTCACAAGACATAAAAAGTAGGTTTGTTTTCCTCCATTTTAGCTGTGCTAAAATTTGAGCCAAACTTGTTTGTGAGGATGTGATAGTGGCAGGAGGCCCAGTTCTGATACTCAGCTAAGCAAACCAGACTTCTGCCCATATCTTGAACACCACATATGTGAATGATCAAAAACATACTTTAAGGAAAAACAATTCCCCATCTTTCACACTTCCTGGCTTCACTGGATGGAGAAAACTGCTGGAGTTGCCAAATGCAGCCTGGGAAAGTTTTTTGCAGTGGAGTGAGAAACCTGACAGCATGAATTTTCAAAAGTGTGAATGTTTATATAAAAAAGCCTAGGAGAAGTTCTTATTTTGCAAAAATGAATTTATGAATATTGTTTAATGGAAATTATTTTCAATAATGTGCTGGATTCTACTTTCAGGAAGTTCTATTCATTGCTTTTAGTATTTATCCCAGACTAGTGAAGCATGTGTTAAATCAAATGAAATCCAAATATTGGGATCTGAAAGAGCAAAACAGAGCTATCAGGTTTTCATACTCTGTTTTATAAAAGTGACAAGTAATTTCCAAAACACCTCAAAATCAAGAGAGAAGTTTCAGCAGCGCTATATCGCCCTGCAGGTACTTTTGTGTTTTGCTGACTACAGCCCCCAAAACCTGGCTTAGCATGTCAAGGGCAGATGACTGTAAAATGTCAGATAGAAAGAGAGCAACTTCTTCTAGTCTTTTCAAATTTGCTGTCAGGAAGCTGAAGTTGATATCAAACTCTTCTGGGTTCATACCAGAACAGTACAGTCTGACCTCAGTTACTTCAACAGAAAAATGAGTGTGGAAATTTTTTCAGGTTACTTGAACAGCACCCTCCACAGATGTGTTTTGTAACACAGAGAAGATCCCTTCTGATAATTGCCCTTTCTGATAATGGATTAATAATTTTTTAAATGTATACATTTTGCTAGCTGCTGAGATCATAATAAAATACGAAGCAACGCATTTTTGTGTTGTGTTTGTCTTAGCTGCAGTTCCCCGCTTCCTGAAGATTATGGTAAAGTAACACTTTAGTTTTCTCTTAGTAAGAAACTAGTATTCCTGTACACACAGATCTCTGCACTAATGGTATCTGGAGAACACTGTTATGATTAAAAACCTGAAGTCTTCAATACTGGAGAGAAAGAATATATATTTCTATGTCTCTTTAATAGCATACACTGTCCTTTATAACTTTCTGACTCTCTGTACTGTCAGAGAGGTCTGAAGGCAACACATGCTAATTAAGAGTCAGAGTCCAAGCCTGCAAGACTTTGGAAGGTAAAACTGTGCTTGACAAACACTTTAAGCTAGTGTAGATGGTTCCAGACCGAAAAAGCAACATTTTGCTCTCCACAGCCCGTTGCTGCTCTTTCCCAGCCCTGCAGCTCTCCTCCACGCCTGCAACAGCCTGGGTCCTATGGGTAGGAGGATCTGCTCTATCTTCAAATTAGCATAGAATATGGAAACTTAAAAAATGAGATTAATTTGGTATGAGGAACTGTGGAGGAAGACAAATGGCTTGGGGACTGCAGCTTTTAGTCACAGCATGCTTGGAAAGCCTATATGGGCTTCGATTTCAGCTACTGCCCGTTTACATAACCTGTCAGCTCTGTCTCTTTGGCAGCCATTTCTCTTTGCTTTTTAATAATAGGGGAGATTTAACCTCTGCAGAAAAGGCCATTTCCATTCCTCCTGAGAGGAGAAAAGCCTCTAATTTACTTTTTTACTTTAGCATTTTTCTTTCTATAATTTATTAACTGTAAGTCAGACCGAGACAAGAAGTAAGATGGTAGCACCATGCTTTAGTTCCTTCCCACTGTTCACATAACCAGCATTGATTGCTAAGAACAACCTCTGTTGCTCTGCCCACTTTGGAGATATTCCTCTCCATGCAGTTTTTATTTCATTTCCTGTGAGTATGTGTTAGCCAAGAAAAACTCATCCCACAGCACAGTGAACATGAACAAAGCAAATATAGGAAGCTTATGGCTTTTTTTAGGCTGGGTGCTATTCATCTTGCTGAAACAAACAACCAGCCAGAAACCTCTGCTTGGCAGAATGCATTTTCAAGTCAAAATATAGCTCCTGTTCCTCTAATGTGAGTTCTGCCAAGGAGCCATCCGTGTTGTGTAGGAAAATTTGAGCAGCAACTAAGCAGACATGCAGGGTTTTCATGGCTGACAAGAAGGACTAAAATGGAGGAAATTCTGCCCAAATTCATATTTCTCTGTTACATGGAGGCCTTGGCTATTTCCTCCTCATTCATAAGGTCTGCCTCTGGCTTGGCTTTTCCTGTGGAGTGCTCTGAGACCTTCTGTGCTCCACAGAGCTCCAGTGTGCGCCCCAGTGCGTAGGTACGGACACAGGCTCCGGGTACAGCCAGTCTTGACAGCAGTCTCAAAGACACTCTCATCAAATGGTCTCGCTTGTACAGCACATTTTTGAAATATACCCACAGACTGGGAAGAGCATTTCCCACTTTAACTGACGTAAAGGTTCACCTGAAGTTTGTGACATGGCCTTTTCCTCACCAATACTTCCCCGAAAACTGCTTTTCATCATAATCCACTATCTCACTTCCGTCTGTTCTCACTGAGGAAGGGCTAACTTTCAAAGTACCTCGTGGCAGCACCAGGCAGATGCAGTTTCAGTGTACTACTGCATGCAGCTCATCAGAAACTTCATTTTCCCTCTGGAGATATTCCCCTACTCCCCCACAGCACAGCAGGCTCAAAAGAAATCTTGAATTTATCAGCAAAACAACTGGCAACTTCCTCACAGCTAGAGAATTTATCTGCAAATGGAAATAGTTGAATTGAACCAGCTGCACACCAGCTGGAACATTTTCATTGCAGCAATTTGTAGCAGAGGAGAAAATTACATATTTTTTTAAATCTCTCTTAAAATTATCACAATAGTAGTCTCACTAGCTGAAATCAGGGGTTTGTACCAGTGGCTCTCTGGAGACCCTGGGGTTTTGATGTGTTTTATGGTTCTTGGTTTGGTTGGGGTTTTCTGGTTTGGTTTGGTTGGGGGATTTTTGTGGGTTTTATGTGTAGTTTTTTTGGTTATGATTTGGTTTGGTTTTTTTTCTGTAAGGCAGTGGTTAACTCCAGTGTCCTCAGAGAATAAACTGGGGTAGAGAGTCCCTGTTGTCCAGGTACTCACAAAGAACACAGGGAATCCAGCCAGCTCTGACTGTGACCGTTGCAGGGGCAGTGGTAACGTGAATGAAATTTTCTGAACTCATCTTGTACAGTGACCTTTTTCATTTACATAGTCAAAATATGTTCTTGACCCCAAAGCAGAAAGGACACTCCAGCCTCAGACTGCACTTAGTTATACCTCAGCTGGTTCAAACAGAAAAAGCAAAGACCGGCATTTTTATCTTTACCCTGCTTCACTGCCAGTGGGATTTCCTTCATTATAGACTTCCCACTGGTGACATTAGGATTAGGATGTCTAGGAATCAAGAGACGTTGACATAGTGAATGTTCCCCTGGAGAGTTATCTGGCATTTTCTTCCCAAATTAGGATGCACAGCAAGCCTGGGACAGAAAAACTAGAACTGCACCCATTGGTACTGCAGATGTTATAAATACAAATGGATAGTCAAAGGTTGTTAATTTTTATGTGCATAAAATGCACACACAAGAGAAGAATATAAACCATCCATAAAACAGATGCATGGTTTTCTCTAATGCTGTGCTCATAGTATTATGCAGAAATAGTATACTGAATGCTGTGAAGTTCTCTTCCCCCCACTTACTTATTTGCTTTCTAAATGTTTGTATATAAATTCAGCTCTTATTAAAGCTCTTGGTTGAGATCACTGACTGTAACAAGCTCTTGAAGAGGCTGGCTCTGCAAAAACTTTCCTCCCAACATCTTTTGGAATGCATCTTTATTCAGGTCTGAGGATGTTCTTTCAATTCCAGTGGGACTGAATACACATCCTCCTTTAAAAACAAAACAAACAACAAATCCCTCCAGTTCTCTTGGGAGTGAATTAGTATCTCAGTTCTTTGTGGAAAGGGAGCATGAAAAAATTCTATGCCATTCTGAATATTGTGAATTTCCCACTTTTTCTAGAGATAATGGTGTTTCGGCAAAATAAGTAATTTCCTGAGGAAGTCTGACTTTCCTTTCAATACCCTTCTGCCTTTCTATTTTTATTCTGAAAAATACATCCCAGATATATTTGATTTAGTAAAAATTGATTATACTCAAAAATAAAGCACTGTCATCCCCTGAAATATTTTGATGTGAGTAGTTTGAGGTTGAAACACAGTGTAAATCTTCCTTTTGACTGAGCTCTGTGTCTCATCTGAGTACATAGAGCTCTCATCATCTGCCAAGTAGCCTCATCCAAGGGCAGAATGAGCATCTCAGGCATTGCAATTGCAATTGCAATTGTAATATGTGCCATGGCTCCTTGGATAGATGAACTTCAAAGTCACCTTAATTTTAAATAAAACCATTCACTTTGGAAACAGTAGAACCTTTAGTTTCCATGTATTAAAAAAAAAAATCATTTGGAGAGTTTTCAGAGGCTGTTCTGCTCTTTCAGCTTTTTGACCTGATTTAAAAGGGAAGAAACTGTCAGAAGTGATGGAAAAGAAAATCCAAATTTTGCTCAAGAACTATCTGTGTCTGCTGTGCAGCGCCATGGCTTGCCAACATCATTGTCCTTAGCCTAACAAAATTTATACAGCCATTTTTGGGAGTTTTGCTGAAGCAAAGGCCATGGGACTTTGGGCATGTGAGAAGAGATAAAGCTAAAACATGAAATCACACTGGTATGCTGCACTGGACTGCGTACATAAGGCAGCACTTCACACAGGTAATGGGAGAAGTCTTGAAATTTCCTGCAGGTGGCTTTCTGAAAAACAGCCATTAGCTGAAGTGTGAACTCTAGGGCTCAGTAATATTCACCTCATCTCTTTGAGAACAGTTCTCCCTGCTGTCAGAATAAAGAAGGTCAAATCTTTGCCCTGCAGACCCATGCTGCTGGATGGGCTGCAAAGATGGATTTTTTTCTTCCTGTATACCTATGAGTGAAAATTCAGTAGCTGGCCCAGTGAGGTATTACTTACCTGAACAGAAGTCTGAGATTTCAAAATTAAAGGGCAAGAGGTCTCCTCTGTACTCTAATGCAGAGATTAATTACAGTGTGAGGACCACAGCAGAAGAGCACAACTGGTAAATTATCTTGTCACTGAATGTAGGAGTGCAATAATGAGGCACACTGTTACTTGTCATTCATATTGTACAATGGTTACCTCCATACCCTGTAATATTAAATTTTTATTCAGGTGAAGTATATTTAATAATTGGTAGATGAATAATGCCTTCAACTCATTTAAAAGAAAATAAGATTTACACAGTTCTTATCACCTCTGTCTTTATACCTGACAAAAGGCTTCAGGTGTTCTTTTTACTGCACAGAATATGAATTAACATGGATAAGAAAAGTTCAAATCTATGATTTGTGTATCGGGAATCTATTACATTTTGCAAGTTGAGCATCCTCAGTCATTTCTCATGTGGATTTCAGCAGAAATTTCATCTAAATTTCACTAATAGTATTTGAATGAGTTTGTCATTATTTGCCTTGCAGTATCACAGGCAAGTTTTGTCTCTTTGATCATATGGGGAGTTTTATAATAGCATGAAGGGAACATGGTCGTGGAAAGCAACAAATGGAAGTACCTATTTCACTCCATTGACTATAGATTGCCTGACTCTTGAATTGCTAAAGCTGAGTGAGATAAAAGTGACTGTTAATTCAAAAGTGGGGGATATGGTGGGTTGATACAACAAAGAACAAAGAGTATAAAAACAGACCAAAGGGCTTCCTGGAGTTAATTCTTGTTAAGGTTAAAAAAAAAAAAAAAAAGAAACCAACTAGGAGTCAATTTAAAATGCCAGCAGTGAGGAACTGATCACCACCCTTGATATGTCATTCCATTCCTTAATTACTCACAATTAAAACCTGTGCTTCAGCTCCACCCTGCAGCCATTAGATGCTTGCCTGACAGATGGAAACAAACATAATCAAAGGCTACATCCCCTAAGAACCCACATAACTGTGATTGTATCACTGTTTACCTTCTCCTCAGTAGGCTATGTAGACAGAAGTCCTGGACCTTTCCCCTATAAATTGAAACCAAAGCCATTCTTCAAATCCTGGGTGGAAGTCATTTAGTTCAAACTATGTATAAAGTTATGTCTCATCTAATCTTGACCCTGAGATTTCAAAAGCAGAAGAATAGTAGGCATCAGCATGGGTGAAAGGAGTTGTCCTCTTAGGATTTCTATCAGTTACTAGTGATAGTTACTAGTGATAGTTACTAGTGATAGAGCTACATGACGGAGTTAAACTAGGTGCCTAATCAAAGCTAGGGGAGAACAAATTTATATGGTATATACAAATCCCACAGAATCATTCCCTAATAGATGAATTTACAAATATGAGTGACTTCTCAGTCCGTTTCTTTTGTATTAAGCAAATGAGAAACAGGTCACAGACTTTTAACAAATTAACACCCAAATTCAAACCCTCCAGGTTCAGAGAAAGCATGGGAAAATTCTGATTCAGAAAATTGTAAGCATCAAAATAATCACAAAAAATTGGCTGAGTTTCCACTTAGCCATTACCAGAGCATCTTCCCTGTGGCGGCATAATGTTAAATATTCCATTTCCAGCCTTGGAGTGATTTGTTTTATGTATTTATTGAATAACATTGGTATGCTGATAACCAAGTTTATAGATGGTTATAAAATCCTTCTGCTGCAGTTAAATTTCTTTTAATGTTACAAACAATAATAAAAAAGGACAGACTACTTCATAAATCACAAGATTCTTCCCTCTCATTTTCATGGAAAAAAACCCAAAAAACAGTTCAAATGATAACGTCATGCCAGCTACATACCCACTGGAAGAGGCATCTTTCATGACGAGATAGACGTGTCATTTCAGTGGCTGACAAAGCTTTTGCTGTGGTCTCTACAAAAGAACCTCTTATCTTATCACTGAACACAGCTGTAAGCTTAATAACTGTATGCTGCAACTGCCCAGCTCCAACTCCTATTGTAAAAACCATCAGTAGCAATTTGATATGCAAATCTCTGGACAGTTTCTTGTCCTTGGGCTAAGTATGGCAGTTTATCAGGAATTTAGTGATACCTAGAGATTACTTGCCAAGCAGTCCTTCAGAACATGGACGAGGGGAAGTCACATGCCCTATCACAGCCCTTGAATGTTGAGTGTAAGGCTTATTTAAGCATATTGATGTGGAAAACTTCGGGGTTAGAAGGAGCAGAGGGATAAATATGAAGTCATAGATTAAGGCTTCCCTACAGAGGTAAAATTGTCCTCGTGTTCTTATTAGCCACTCCAGAAGGATTGAAGCATTGCATTCATTTTGTGTTCCCTTAGTTTTGGAGATTCATGTTGTTTGCCCTCTATAACCCTGCTTCTTTTCTGAAGTCTCTGCTCTCCAGGGGACAGTCCTTTGGAGATATGGCTTGCACCTTGTTTATGATAAAGTATGATGAATTCCACCTTTGCAAGAAAATTCAAGCAGATTGTGCCTTTTCCTATCCCCTTTTTCCCCCCTACTAGTCCTAATACCTAAATATCAGCTCATACCCACAGATCTCTTTCCATAGGGCTGCTCTCCAGCCTCTTGCCCCTAATTTGTATATATAACCTTGATAGCTTCATACCAGGTGGAGAATCTGGCACTTGGTCTTGTTAAATTTCATACTGTTGGTGATTGCCCAGCTCTCTCCAGTCTTTCTAGATCTCACTATCATTGAGAAAGTCCAGAGTTCCTCCTCAGCAAACTTCATGTACATCCAACTCCAGTGTCCAGATCATTGATAAAAATAATAAAGAGCATTGGCCCTAAAATTGTGTAATTTCTCTTCCGACAACAAGGCGTTCCTCTCCTACTAATGTTTGCATAATCTCAAGTCCAAGGCATGACAATATCCTTGATAAACATGCAAAGATACAAAAGCTTCAGGACTGATTTGCAAGGAGATGAAAATTCCCACATGGAAAACCCAGCTTTGATGATTTGAATCATGCGTGATCTTACCCTGAATATTCAACTGGCCGCCAACCTAATTTACAGTGTGTCACAGAGCTGTGTTTTAGGGATATTCAGCTAATTTCAGTTTATCAATGGAAAAGCTGTGGATCCGAGCTGTGTAGTCACCTGAGTGTTTTCTCCATGTCCTGAAGAGAAATAGGTATTTTTAGAGGGCTGGGCATCCCACTAACTTAAAGACACTTTTCAAGCATGAGAGAAGTCTGCCTGTGCAGTGCTCATATATTTGTATGTTATGGAAGAATTTCAGTTACTTACAGGGAGTGGTACCTAATTTCCAGTAAGGAAAATATTTCCACTCTGCCTAACTTTAAGTACCTAACTACAAAACCTAGAAGGCTGGACTGCAGTTCTTTGGATGATGGTGTGGAATGCCAGTCTCTTCTGAATTGCCCTTTGAGGAAACCTGTCTTTTCTTGATAATGCAAGAAGGTGCTTATCTAGGCACTCAGCACTGTGGGGTTTGTGGTTTAGGTGTCTTGGTTATACAGCAACCAGGACTCTACCATTTGCCAAGCTTCATGGATGAAGACTTTTTTGGGTGGCAACTGAAGACGCAAGTGTTTTGTTCTTTTGAGCTTACTACAAGACAGGATTGGTTTCTCAGACATGCAGGAGAGCTTCCTGCATAGCCTCTGCTATGGATAATCAGGGAAAAGTGGAAAGGAATCCAGCCTCATGCTGCATTACAGTTTGAAAAACATTGTAGTAACACCATGTGCCTAAACTGAACCTGGCAGGCGAAGACACTGTGACTCCAGATGGCCATGGTGCTCAATAAGAACTCCCAAACATGTCATTTTGAGCAGAAAGCCTTTTTGTAGGTAGGAAGTCTGAGAGGGAACAGTTTTCCTTGGAAGTATAATGTGCCATTTCTTCCCATCAAAAGTAAAACACCTGCCACTGAGTACCATTGAAATTTCACCTATATTTTTGCAAGGCAGAAAGAGTCACCTCTAACTTTGTCCTCCAGCTCTCAAGACAGTATTGGGCAGTGAAGTCTTGCAATCTTCTGGCAGAAGCTGCAGTCTTGCAATATCAGGAGCAGGCTGATGGTTTTAGGGTACTATCTAATGATTGCATTCAAATGGATATAACAATAAATATGAAGACTGTGATAGAACGGAGAGGTCTGAGGCAAGTTGCATTGTTTCAAACTCTTTAAGTGGTCATGCTTACCCTTTATTTCAGCCTGCAGTGTAAGGCGATGGAAATAGAAAACATCCAAAAAAAGTGCATAATTCACACTTCTAAAGCAACCACTGTACCTAAAATAAGGTTCCAAGTGCAGAAGGACACTGTTATAAGCATCTGTGAGCTTCAAAAGCCATTACAGAACAGCCATATTGCAAGGAATGTAAAAACCAGGTTCTGTGCCTCATTAATGCTTTCCTGTTTTGTTTTTTTCCTTGCCTGCAGAGGGACTCCTGATGTGTTTTGGACTTATTTGACTTTGCATAACCAACTACATATTCACTGCCATAGGGACATTTCCCTCAACCCATATGTGTGCCCCAACTTTTGGGTTCTGGAGACAGCTGCATTCTAACCCAGGAAATATTATTTATTTATTTGTTTACAGGAAGTGGAACTGCTCCAGGTAGAGATAATGAAATGAGCATCAGAAATGAATGGCTGTTTCTGACGAGGAACTATTTTACTGAAGAATTCTGCTTATTCTGACTCAATTTCAAAATACATGCACAAAGTTCTGTGTTTAGAAGAAATATAATCCAAAGAGACATTTCTTAAAAATGATGAGTTTATGAAAACGAGGATTGTTACCAAATTCTAGTACACAGAATATATGTACTAGCTCAGTGTAATATTTAATCTGGATTTTATGGTAGGTGTAGAGAGACTGGCTTAAATATAAGAACAGGGAAAAGATGAGGCAGCAGGAAGCTGTCCCTTAATGTCTGAGTTTCCTCTTTAAATAACACCATTGCTTTCAGACTGAGCTGTAGCTTCACCAGCTGAAATCTCTGTGTAAGCACACAAACCAGCTACAGAAGGTTGAGACCAAACTGTCTGGTCCATTATTCATCTGCTGTGAAGATTTCTTGCACCATCTGCTGAAACATCATGTACAGACATCGAATCCTGTCCTGAGTCCTGCTTGAGATGCAGGCTGTTTCTACGTGATAATTCTGTGCTACCTGCAGGGAGTAAAAGAAGTGAAACAGCTCTATGCTGGTACGAAATATCCCTATGGTATCCGGTGCCATTTAGGCTTGGAATCCAAGTTTTGCTACCTATAATACACTTCTCAGGCCCAAGGGGTCAGAGGAGAGTAATAAGGCAAAGATAGGCACATCAAGACTAAAAACTTTCCAGGCTGGAAATTCCCACATTTGTGATTGTCCCACCTGCAGTGAGCAGCAATTTGCTGTTCGCCTTTGACCAGTTATAACCAAGACTATTTGTTGGCTAGTATATACACATCTCTGGTGTCCTGCAGGCGTGAAAAGGGCAGCTGTGTGCTCCTCAGTCATGTGAAACTTAACCAAAGACCAGTAAGGTCCAATAGCAGCTAGACATTCCCCTTAGACTTGACTCAGAAGTGATTATACAAGACAAAAGAGGGAGCTAGTCATCTCCTCTCCAAGTGCTGTTTCCTAATTATTAAAACAGTCTTTTTTTTAAAAAAAAAAGATGCAAAAGGAGTACAGCCTAATAAGCTCATGCAAAAATACGGGAATCAGGCTTAGTTACAGATACCAGGCTGTCTTTGGGAGCAGTGAAACTGGTGACTCCGGTCGCACCAGGGAGATGGGTTGTCCTGGTCTGTCTCAACCTTTCAGTTCCCAGGAGTTTTTCAAGACAGAGCAAAAGGTATATTCTCTGATGGACATATTAGCATCAGCTAAAGGTATGTTTAAACACCTGGAACAGTCAAACATGGCTACTTTGATAACAAAAGCATTTATTAACTTCGCAGTGAAACTTCTGTTTCTTTTATGACTATTTGCACTGCAATCCAGCACTAGACAGAGTCAAATCCTGAGCAGACTCTCTCCTTTGAACAATTAGGCATGAGAAGGAAGGAAACCATTTGACTATTTGTTTCACAGATCATTTGAAGGAGTTAAACACGAGAAACAAGGAGGAACCAAACAGTAGGTAAGACTGCCACTGTTTAGCTCCCATGTCCTGGGGCTCCAAGGAGCCAACAGAATAACATAGTTAATATAGAACAAAAGTGATCATAAACACTTTCTTTTTCTCCAGGTGTAGGTAGCAATAGATAAAATAAATAAATAAATATTAACTGTCCAAAGTCTCCTGTCTTCCTATCTTTCTGCAGATAATTTTATGTCTGTGATGTTGTGGTGTGACCCATAGAAATCATATAACTGTAAACCTGGTCATCAATCTAAACAACTTTTATTTAGTATTTCCCATGAAGACCCTTGGATCTTACGAACAGTTTTTCAGAGCTCCTCTACTCAGTCATGCTTGGAAGCACACAGATTAATTAGAATAAGGTTATTTCATGCCTGAAACACCATCCTGATACACTACAGCAACACTTACAACCCCCTTGTGAGCTACGGTATCAGTACACCTGCCATACATTTACTTTTTGAGTGATTGCCTACAATGAAGATGAAAAAAGTTTCTTTAAATCTGTGCACTAAACCAAATACCTGCTGTTGCTGTTACATGTACTAATGCACATGGCAGAATATCCCACATCACTTCCATTAACATGTGTGCATGTATGTGCCTGTACAGACACATAAATATAAATATTTATATAAAAGAATGTAAGAGGAATTAATAGTCTTTTCTCTTTTCATTGTAATTTAGCACTGCCTATTTTGAGACAAACTAGAAATCAACCATCTAGCTCTGACACCATGGGAAATTCATGTATCTTCCAGTGTGCACCCAAACTCACACACGATTGATAAACCCCAAATGTTCTTTGGGTTTATTTCTGTCATTTCCACACATTTTCTCACATCCCTGACTCCCAGCCAGAGAGAGAAATACAGGTAAGATTGCTGAAAACTGTAGGGACTACCTCTTTTTATTTCCTCCTAAGTGGGCCCTAGTTTGGCAAATATCCTCAAGACATTTCCAATACTTTTGACAATTACACGACTCAGATCAGCATAAACATGTGCACTTTAAGGGAGGCATCTGCTTCAAAGCCCACCTAAACACAGTAGTTTTCAAAGCTTAAGCATTTGCTGTTTGAAGTTGTGAGATAGGTGCTATCTTTAAAAGTTTATGGAAGGCTTTGAACACAGGCCCCAGTGTCATACACAGAAGGAAAATACAAAACAAAGATGGAAAAACAGGAATGCAGTCGCCAGGATGCTGCCAGCATTTCTTCCACCCTCATTATCCCTGTCAAGGTGTGCAGTGTCCAGTGCTGGGTAAGGTGGGATCCAAAAGAAGACTGTCAGGGGGAAAACACTGGGAAAGTATAAGGCTGAATGAAAAGAAGATCCAGGAGCAAAGACTGCTGAGATTAATCAGATGGTTAAGTCCAAAAAGGGAAGACTGAAGAACAGGAACAGCTTGCTGAATCAGCATTGCTAATGTCAGTAAAGAGTACTTAACTATCAGCTAGATAAACTGCCAGGGAGCAGGTGCTGATGGATGGTATCACCCTCAGGTGAAGAAAGGACCAGATAACTTCCATCCTGGCGATTTTGTAACCATACTGACAGATCTCCACCTGCACTGGTTCACAGTGTAGTTTCCTCCCTTGCATTTTTTTTTTTCAATGGGATAGACTGAGAATGTGTGAATGAATGGTTCATCCCATAATAGGATTTGGGGCATTTTCTGAATAACTAGGATATATACAATCAAAAATTAACAAAATAATATAAATATAGCCCTGGTAAGTATATAGAATATAAGGCTTCAGACGAAAGCAAGTAATAATCTGTACTGCCAAATGAAATAAGTCCAGAGAAAGAGCCTGAGCCCTGATCATCCACACTGCTAAATAGTTATCTTGCTCCCTGGGTTTGTTTTGGTTCTCTAATGGTCTCTCTCCAAGAGGAATCTGCTATGGAAAGAGCTAGCCCTGAACTCTGTGGACCCTGAACAGTGTGGACAATGTGTAACTGTGCCACAAGACTTTAATGATAAGGATCAGTTCTGGCCTTTTTTCCTTCATCACTATTAACAGCTGCTGTGACCTTCTCACTTGTTTTGTGCATGACAGACAAATTCCTTTTGAACATAGTCCTTTTTTTATTATTTTGAAAAGTTGGAAAAAAACAAAAGCCAATTCCAAATAAGTAGTTTCAGTTTTCAAATGCATCTCGTCAAACTGGTTTAGAACAGTATTTCGCATTTAGGGATATATATATATAGATATAGATAGATAGATAGATATATGTGTGTATATATGTGTGTGTATATATATATATATATATAAACTGGTTTGTTTGTCTGTTCCATTTTTAAACTCAGAAAAGGATAGAATTAATCACTAATTTACACAGTCCTTGTCTTCAAAGACCTTTCCTTCAAGAACCTGTGACAGCCTGCTTGTGGAAATGCAGAGCCTGTGTCTTCAAAACAACACATTACTTATTTTTTCCTCAAAGCATTTAAAGTGAAACTTAAATCAGTAGCAGAGTTTGTTCACACATGTGGGGCTCTGGGCTTCTCTAAGCTCACCCCTGACAAGTGGAAGTGGCTCATGGAGCCTGTGGGGTCTGTGCTCTGCAGAGTGCAAGGCCCTGAACTGACACCACACTGGCAATCTTTGATACAGAGAGCTATTTCCATTTCTAGGCTGCCTGTTTTAAGTGTCCACTGAGTCCTTTTAAGTTAACTGTGGTATCTCTGCATCATGCTGAAGCCACTCCTGCAGCCCCTTGCTGTCCTGTGTTTCGGGCTCTCCAGCATCTACCCTGGGCAGCCCCTCCTGGCCTGCCTCAAAACTCTCCCTTCCTGTGGTAATTTCAGTTTTTTCCCTCCAGCCTTGGGAGGAATAGCACCTTCTAGGCTGACTGAGGATAGCTGGGTGGGTGGATAGCTTCTCCCCTGGAGCAAAGATGGGAAAAAGAGAACAAAATCTTCCACAAACCCATGTGATTAATGCTGCCTTATCTATATAATAAATCACTTGTCCTTAGGTCTTTAAAAGTTTAATTCTTTAAAAAGGCACTTACAGCCTCCTTTTATTTAACCCTTTGTATTCAGACAGGCAATTCAAAGCTGAACAGAGAAAAAACATGCCATCTTTAAAGTAATTCCTGTTCACATGTCAAGATTTTCCTTGCTGATTGTAACAAAATGCTGTGATATCATGCATAACAGCAGTTAGCTTGCCCATCTTCTTTTTTTTTTATTATCAGACTTCCTGGTGTACTGATGCTGCAAATACCTAATCAGCTCATATCTTGCCCCATTTTTCATGAGCCTGAAAAGTGAGACTCTCATCTCTTTCAAGTCAAGGCTAGGGCTTGAAATTGGTATTAATGGCTTCCAAAGGAAAGTGCATGCAAGCTCTGTGAAACTGGAAAATATCCCAACGGGGAACTGGAGGGAGAAACAAATGAGAAAATAAGGAAGAAGATGAAACATTCTTTAATGATATCCTGAAAAAGAAAGGAAAAATTGTCTCCTCGGGGGCACGGTCCTTTGGGGAAAATGTAAGCACAACTACGTACTCTTCCAGCAAACATCTTCTTCACCAGTACATGCTCTGAGATTGCTTTCAAGTCGTCTGCTTCCCAGGAGCTAAGCACTAAGTGAGTCCCCTTGATGTGCATGGATGTTTTGACAGGCGTGGGCGCTCCCAGGGGGAATCAGGCGGGGCCTTCCCGGCAGCTGGGGCTACACTCTGCAACCACTGACTGTGGAGAGAGGGGTCTGGTTGTGCCCCAGCCAGGTTGAAGGTTTCCATGGGCCACGTGGTGAATGCAAGCACCTCACCCACACCTCAGTAACCCTGGTACACTGAAAATGAGAGGGTGCTCAGGAGCCTTTCATTTATTGACTTTGCTTCTGGAGAGAGGTGATGGGCTGATTCAGTATATCAGGTTGTGTGTTTTTCTGTTCACAGCAGGTGTTAGATGAGATACAGGGTGGAGCTCAGACCCGTGAAGCTTTGGTGGGTGAGTTAATACACAATGACGCTGCTCTAGTGAATTTTGGGCACCAAAGCAAAAAGAAATCTATGCAGCAGAGCATCTTTCAGAGGCTCCTTATGAAAACAGGCCATCTGGCTTCACTGCAGTGCATTTGTTAACTCTCCAGCCTACTACTGTTCCCCTGCTGGGTGACACATGCTGAATCTGTCACACAACTAGGACAAAATTATAAATAAACAATGCTGCATTCAAATAAACCAGAACTTTACCGCAGTAGGCTTACAGAAAGAAAAACGAAGTCAAGAGGTGAATCCTTGTTCTTTTGTGTGCAGAATAGTAGTTCCCTTGTTCAGCGCTGGAAAGGATACGTGGATCACTCCCTGGAGGAAGGTGCCTTTTGTTGAGGGCTGCTCCTCGTAAGTGTTGCAGTGCAGACCCAAAGGCATTATTGACAAGCAACCACTTGGGCTTTTTGGGATCTCAACCACTGTCACGGGCCTGTTCTGCTCTTCACTGGCATGTGGTGAGAAACAGCTTGTAGTGCTCCAGGGTTTAAAAGAAGTGAAGGCACTGGGGAAGTAGACAGTTGAAGTCTAATACCAAGTTAGTAGGAAGAATGGGAAGGAGAGCTGGAGATTCCAGTAAAGCAGGTGGAGCAACGATTTCCACTTGCATAATTGTTTGTGGAGATTTTGTATGCTAAGATACTGAGCAGTCCTCTCCTTTTCACTTTAATAATCAGAGATCTTCTCCAGCATCAAGAGACTTGTGGATATGAGAAACCCATCTGAACTGCAAAATCCCTGTAAGCCAAGATGCAACATAAATATTTAGGACTTCTAAACTCTCAGTCATGGCCCTGTTCAGAAAGAAAGCTGAAGAAAACTTACATGTCAGGTCCCTGGCAGTCAACTCCATCCATAAGCCAGGCCTTGTATGCCTGTGAACTGTATGGCAGTGTAGCGATAGTTCATATTGACACCTCCTGGGAAAGACACAGGAAGCTTTCCATAGGCCTGCGAGCCAAAAGGCCATGTTAACATTGGCAGCAAGCCACCATTCTCTGTAAGCAAAAGCTCTCTCTAGGCTGAAAAGGTAACAGGCCATGCTAACTGGGATATTCTTCTATGTTTTTCATTCCTTAAGTCTATATCATTCAATGCCTGAACAAATAATATTGTGAAATGGTGCAAAATGGTTGCAAGCTAGATTTCCCAGTGGAGGTGGCACATTTGCACAGGCTGCAGTGTTCAAAGGGCAAAAGTTGGGTTGTTAAAAGATTAAAGACTTCTTCTATTTCAATCTTCAAAAAACAAACACCCAGTCAGTCTGGTTTTGCCCAGTTCAGTGTTCTGCAGCTTATTTGAAGTCATAGTATACGATTGGAATTGCTTTGGATTCACGTTCACGGGAGCAAGAGATAAGCTGGGCTCACGGGGGTGAACAGATGTGACCTGAGGCATAATTAAGGTCGGGGTATGTGTGAGTGTGGATATGCATGCACAAAACACACAGCTAGGAATCCTCTCCTCCACACACACAACCCCACAGAAATGGCACACACACAAAAGGCTGTATCAGTTGTTTAAAAATAGAAAATTAGGAAGAAAGCTGCAGGAGCTACTGAGACTGCTGTGCCATCCCATGGAAAATCCCAGCTGCTTTCAGAGCAGTGTGCCACTAAAAGGGATGGCCTGCTACTCTACCCAGAACTGGCTCCAGGTTTCTGCTCACTAAAGCTGATCACAAGGTCACAGAGAAAATGGAAAGGTCGTGATTGTTCAAGCAGTCGTGGGAAAGAGGGGAGAGAGGCAGGACTGGCACTACTGGCAGCAGAAGGGACTTTGATGAACACAAGGCTGTTGCAGGATGTCACCCTCATTTTGACCTCCTTTAGACCCATTTGTTTCAGGAGAAACTCCCACAGGGTACCAGAGTTACCCATTTATCCAAGCTTCCCAGAAACCCCTGTCAGGGTGAACCCACGCCCAAGCACCAACAGCACACCCATGCCCAAGTTTCAGATGAACATTTTTTAATACTAGCCACACTTCAAAATTTCTGTAAAATTCAGACTTGGAAACATCACAAGCTCCCTCCCACGCTGAAAATCTCCAAAGACCATAATAAAAAATCTGGTAAGTGGTGTACATCTCCCCATTGTCTACACTAGGAGTTCTGCATCCAGCTCTGGGGTCCCCAGCACAGGTAGGACATAGATGTGTTGCAGCAAGCCCAAAGGAGGGCAATCAGGTTGGACAGAAGGATGGAACACCTCTCCTGTGAGGAAAGGCTAGGAGAATTGTGTTTGTTCAGCCTGGAAAAGAGGCAGCTTTGGTGTGACCTGATTACGACCTTCCAGTACCTGAAGCAGGTCTACAACAAGGCTGGAGAGGGGCATTTTGCAGGAACATGTAGTGACAGGCGAAGGGGGAATGGGTTCAAACTGAGAGTAGGTTTAGGTTAGATATTAGGAAAAAAATTCTTCAGTGTGAGTGTGGTGAAGCACTGGCACAGGTTGCCCTGAGAAGTTGTAGATGCCCCATTCCTGGAAGTGTTCAAGGCCAGGCTGGATGGGGCTCTGAGCAAACTGGTCTAGCGAAAGGTGTCCCTGCCCATGGCAGGGGGTTGGAACGAGGTGATCTTTGAGGAAATGTTCAGACCTGCAGGTAATGAGGCACACTGATAGGGAACAAGTTGCTCGTCTCCTGGAAACAAAGCAGAGTGGGCAAAGGGGAGCCTGGGCAGGAGCAGAACTGGAACACGAAGCCTACAGTACAGGAAAATAAATATGTTTTAACTTTAAGCAGATACTGACAAAAAAAAATTTCTGCTCCATTTTAAGCACACAGGAGAGTCTTGCAAAAGCCAAGAATGACCATGCTCTTCCACAATGTGACAATCAAATGGCTGATTCTGCACTTGGGCACCTCCACAGCCACCATCAGGTCCTGGAGAAATGGTGTAGTTCTTTTGGACTGGTGTGCTCACATCCCAAAAAAGGGGTTTCAGTACAGCCCTTTGAACTGTGATTTACTTGTCACTTGGGCCAACAAGAGGATTTACCCCACTGAGTCCTTGAGACTCCCCCTGCTTATAGGAGCAACATTTGAGCACAGCACTGAGCAGAAGCTCAGATCCAGCAAAACGTGTTCAGGGATGTATGTACACAATTAAACCCATGCTCTGACTGGGGCTCCTTGCGTGCCTCCTGCTGCTGCCAGGGAGTGTCCCTGAGAGGAATTCTTTTGGTTTTCCCACAAGGAGCCAGGACTCAAACTTCCCCTGAACTGTTGTGAGTGTGGCAGCACTCGCCCTGCTCTTGCATACCAGACAAGCCAGGCAGCAGCTCCTGTCAGTGCTGGAGTTTTATATCCTTACCACACCAGAGGCTCCTTGCGTGCAGCCTGGCTGCCAAGAGCCAAGGCTGCTTTCCATTATTTAGGTCAGAGTTCGCTCTCTGGTCTGTGGGGAATCAGACTCCAGGATCAAACACTTCTCTCTGCTTGGCGTTGCTCCAAGAGACGTGCAAGGGAGTTTTGTTTGTGTAGAGACAAATTTGTCCCTGGGTTCCCCCTGGGAAAGCTGCACAGCATGCTCTGGAAACCATGAGCAATGGGGACTCTTGTTGCAGTGAATTACATTTACCAGATTTAATTTATTCAAATAAGAAACATATTCATCCATTTCCCACTATACATTGTTTATAAAATCAGTGGCGCAGCATCTCCAGAAAGTCATGAGCCAACTGCTGCACATGACCTGCTCTGGGATTCAGGCTGCAACAGGACACTGGGCTTGGAGCAAGAATTCTCTCTTAAATGAACTTTTGTAACTGGATCTACATTGTGAAATATTTGGATATTGAGCAATGGAAGAATGCGGAACATAAACAATATCAACTTCTTCCTTTGAGCATTAGCAAGCTTCAGCAAGCAGGCTGGGTTCTGCTGTGGTACAGGGCACACAAGGAGGCTGGTGAGGAAGCAGGGCTTGTTGGGGTGCCTTTGTCACATGGTGGTTAGATTGCACTCCTTGCCTCCTGGTAGCCATTCTTCTAGTTACTATTGTGGGTGAAGCACTTGCAAGTGAAAATTGATAACAGTTCCTTTTGCTCCTCAAGTCTCCATGACAATACATTCTTTCCTGCCTATGATTTTGCTAAGAAGTAGGATTTGACTGCTCAGAGGGTGGGTTTATGTCATCCACCACATCTGGACATTCTGCTCAGAGAAATCTAATTTAATCAGGGATTACTTGAATGTCCTACTGAGCCCCACTAGGATTTGACTTGCAGGCATAGAAAAGAGGGCATGCTCTTTATTGGCTCTAATTCAGTAATGGCCCAAAGCCGCAGGGAGTCAGCTCAGACCTCAAGAAAATATATTGCTGCTTCACCAAAGTGAGCAGAAGAACACCATGCCCTTCTGGAAGCAATTCTGAGCCAGCAGCTCAATACAATAAAGAAAGCCCTTTTTTTTTTTTTTTCCCCAAGTAGAATCCATAAACTTTTTTCTAAAATTTATGCAGATTTTTGAATTATACAAATTGTACCTATCAACAGTAGCTTTGATTTCTTCAAGGGTGGCTTGACAAGAAAAGCCTCAAGCAAGAGGAGGACACTGCACTGCTTAGAAGAAGAAACTGAGTTTAAAAAAATCTCTTCAGCCAGGCTCAGTGCCACAGCTTGAAACCAGTCATCATCACAGAGCTGCAGTGACATCTTTAAATAGTGCACTGACCTTCAGGATGGTCTACCCAAGGATACCTCCCCCTCATCCCCCATCCCCTGTAATGGTCTGCGTGGTCACTCTGGCCCACAAGTCTGCCCACTGCACCCTCACTATCCCTAAGGAGCAGTAGATCAGCAATGAGGAAGAGGATGTGGCTGTGTCACTGTGCAGCTGTAATTCAGTGAGCTCTGAGGACACTGACATGTAAACTGGACAGCACAGATCCCACTGGAGACATGCCACCCCAGAGAGGTGCCCTAAATCCCATGAGGGTTATGGCTGTCCTGAAGCCCCTTCACAATTAATCCACTGGGTTTGCCATTATGAGCATTATGGAATCTGGTGTGGGCACATCACGGAGCCAGAGCCCCAGGTTATATGTCCAAGATACATGTAGGTAAGAGGTACGCTTAAATTTAAAACATCACCTGAAACAAACCTGGGAGCAAACTGATCTTGATTCTTCACTGTTTCACCTCATACAGATTCACCTAGACTCAAAATTAACAAAGCACTCAATCCGTTGCTCTTCTTGCATCTGAGCCTCAAGGAGCTCTGGTCCTGAAGAGCTTGTGTCCAAGTGTACCGTAAGAGACAAAGGGGTGAGGACACATTAGCAGTGAACCCTAGAGACGAATCCAATGAGCAATGGCCTCAGCAGCTGCCCAGGCTGTCCCTGAGACACTGCAGTGCAGAGTCTGAAGGAGCGGTACGTGCAGATTTGCAGATACATGGGGAGAAATCCTTCTCAGCCAAGAGCAGCATGAAAACCCATGGCTGGGCTCTTTGTGGAGACATGCACACGTGAGAATGTGCAAATGCTGACAGTCAAACCTGAAGTGGATGCAACTCTCTCATGCCTGAAATTAGGCAGCGGCTGAAGAGCTTTGGCAAGGCAGTGGCCTACAGCTGTACAAACTGGAGGAAGAAGTCTCATTGAGATCTCACAACATTTTAGCTTTCAGCTTCCAAGCATACTTATTCTCATCTCTGTCTATATACAGAGTTGAGGGGTGGCACTGACTTAGCTTCTCCCATCTCCACTGACCATGGATTTGCCTCTGCCACACCTAAGCACTCTGCCCTGAGCCAGCAAACCACTTCTGCATGTTTATTTTTAAGCAGGTGAGCAGTCCCATTTCCTTTGTGACTCTTGTATGATACGTTCTTAAATGGATCTACTGTTACCACAGTTATATCTATTACTTTTCATCTCATTTATTTTCCCATCTGTTCCTGGCCTTTTCCCCTTACCCTCTCAGTTTTCTGATAACATATGTACTTTTAAGTGTTACATCTTTTCACTTCTCCAAGCTTGTATGTGCATAGACCTTTAATTCACAGTGAAAGGGTATCCAATAATTAACCAGCATTGCAGTATCGCTTCCTTCTTTCTTATTAAGGGAAGACAGATCTCTGTTTCATAAACCTACACCATCGTTATGGTACTGCAGAATGTACTCATTAAGAAGAATTATACAGACAATTAAAGATTGTCATTTAATTTCTCCTTTTTATTCATGGTTAGGAATGTGAATGAACTAAACATGTAAGTTAATGACACGTTTTTGTATGGATGTTTTGTCTGGCATATTTTTCCAGACAGCTTCCCTGTTGCAAGAAACACTGAAATTAATTATCTTATTTTCCTCATTAGTTATCACAGCTGAATAATTTCTAGGTATTTAACAGATCTGGTATGGATAGAGCAGCTAAATTTCATACCCAGCATGATTATACTCAACAGAGATATTGTTTGGTAGGAGGATATTTTTGTTTGTGCATTCAGCCTTGCCTCCACTGATCTAAAATTAGATCTTCTCTGGACTTCAGTGTTGCATAAAACCTGGGCTGTAAACAGGAGCCAACGTCTCTTTGGTGTCTGGCGACCACCCTTGAGGCAGGTTTTCTGATAACAGTTGAGGCTCCCTTCCTATCACAGACTGAGATGCTCATATCCATCCCTCTCTCCCATTTTACCCCTGATCCTGATCTGTGCTTGTTGCTTCGTAGTTCTCTGCATAAAAAGCAGGGACTTTGCAGGTCACTACCCCAGCATATTCTTCTTCCACGTAGTTACTCAGTTGACTTGCAATCTTGCTGCTGTTTCCAGTTGCAACCCTGAAGTTTGTAAACTCTCCCAGTGCACTGCAGCATGCAAAGAAACGCCCTTCCCCGCCCCAGATTTATCAGGTGCTCACACGTGTTCACTAGAAGAACTGAAAGAATAGGTCTGCTTATAACAACAAATAGTCAGACCTGCTCCATATGAGAGTAACAGCAGGATGGCTTTGTGACCATGAGTCCAGGCATGGAGGGCACCAGACTGGCTACCAACAGGAGGCAAGTGGCCAGAAAAGTGGCCAGAAAAGTGGTTGCTGGAGTCCCAACCGGTGGAAAGCTCTGTAGTTTGGCCATACACCAAGTATACACACTTTGTGGATCAGAAATAGAAGTGACAGTAATAAATTCCCTTAAAAACACTGTCCATCAAATCTGACGGGTATTTTGTTTGGGGTTTTTAAAATTTATTTTAAAGTAAATCTTCATTTCCTTGCCAGAGCAATGCTGATTTTTTGTTCTATAAGATTTCAGTTTCTTTTAGGAAGTACTGTGAAGATGAATGATGGGACCCCTGATGTGTGGATTCTGTGGCATTATATTTTACAACTAATGACCAGATCAGCTTCTTCACTGAAATCATTATTTACTATTACTATTACTATTTACTCCCTAGCCATGCTATGTGAAGCAGGCATCCAGGGGCAGGAAGTGCTAGTTGGGGAGGGTAATATGTGGCTTTCGCAGCCCACTCATTAAATCTACCCTGTTAAAATTGCTTATGGATAGTTTTTCAAGGAATGCCCAGTGAGAGGTCTGGGTTTTAAGCACTGTATTTGCCCACTCAGTGCTTCCTGCCTGGACTCAGCTGTGTTGAGAAGCAGCAGAGGTGACTCAGAGGTTTGGACATGGCTTGTAATTTCAGTTCACACAACCCACAGGCACATGACTTCTTTTTCCACATTATTACTGAGTTATGGTACAGCGAATCTTAATGACCCACAATGAAATGCTTCCCTACACCAAGCAAGGAAAACCACTGTCCACAAACTCCCCATTTTCTTTCTCTTGCCTCTATTAAAATAATTAATCACGTGGGGGAAAAGCACACACAGGCTTGCTGTAAGGTCACAGTGAAACGATACATCACAAAGGCCATAAAAACACTATAAACATGAAATTACCAGCAGCATTAAAAAAAAACCTCTAGAAAATAAACCAGAGAAGAAGTGAGAACCTCCACTGACACACTAATAGTATTTGCCAGAGGAGGGACTTCAGTAGGGAGCGCAAGGGCTGTGCAGGAGGGTTTTTGGTGGTCAGGAGGCAAGCAGCAGGTGATGCTGGAGAGAGGGAAAGCCTTTGCCCCTTCTCTCATGTTGAGAGAAGGCATGCTGCAGCCTCACCAGGGCTGGCACAGCTCCTGGCATCCTCCACCAAATGGTGGGTGTTGGCGCAAGTGACAGCTGTGCATGTCTCGTGTCACCCAGGAGGGTCCCGAAGGACATAACCAGAGAAGTGGTTGCCTGGTGCTCACTTTATTTCTCAGCTTAACATCTCCATGCACTAGTAAGCCAACTTTTCTGCAAGGCTAGCAGAGAATTGCAGCACCCAGGCTTAGTGAGCACGAGTGCCCATTGTTGTTGAAGTAGGTCAGGGGAGAGCAAGCTGCCGGATTGGACACGCCGTGCCAGTGCGGGTGAAATCTGTTCCTCGCCCAGCTCCTGCTGTTCCCAGGAAAGGCATGGAGGACACTCACGAGTGAGCTTCTGACAGTGCTGTGCTGCTGCCAAATGCTTCCTCCACAAGCACAGAGAAGGTCAGAAAAGGGAGTAAAGGTGTTTGACTGAAGCAGAGGTGGTCTGCGCATCTGACCCGGGGCTTCTCAAAGAGGGCCCTGAGACTGGGGAATGGACACTGCACTGTGCAGTGGGGAAGGATTTGCCCACGTGCCTGCAATCAGAGCCACGTTCCCCTCCCAGTGATGGGGCAGCAGAGCCCTGCTGTCCCTGTCTGCCTGCTGAGCTCTGCTGCTCCACACAGCTCTGGCACGGAGTCTGCCTGCATTAGCACTGCAGGGGAATTGGACTGGACAGTCTGCAAAACAAAAAAATACATGGTATACCACTGCAGTGACAATGCATTCAAATGCCCACACTCAGATGAGAAAATATTTTGTTTGCTGATGGAAATACCATTTTCTTCTGTACGTTAGGCCTGTCTCACATAATTCAGAGGTTAAGACGGGAATAATACAGGAGACTGGTATAACCTAATACTACCAGAGCCAGAGATAGAATTTCACGCATGGAAAAGAAAATTGATTCTATCTAAATATATTTCTTCTTATAAACCTGGTTCTTCTCTAGTGGGCCTTGAGGAAAGCAGGAATAATACTAGAGCAAATCTCTCTGTTGCAGGTGCTGACTCAAGGTGCTAGATCAGAAATATTTAGTAAGATTGCCTTTAAAGCACCAAAGTGCACAGCAGCTAAAAACCATATATAGTAAGTAACAGGACATGATATTTGCAATAATTTCTTTATTACATCATGTTTCATCATTTGCTCTGATTGAGTTTTGCAGTTTTGATCACATCTGCTTTCTAATGTTCTTCCTCTAGTCCATCAAGAAAAAAGCATGATATGGTAACAAGAATAAAATTAAGATTCTGTGGCTATATAAATAGGGGGAAATTTGCATGGACTAAATTACAAATAAATACAAATATGCATGATTTACAGGAAGGAAAAAATGTGCTCAGAATGCAAACTGCAGTAAAATTTCTGGAGTGTTATACCCCTAGAGTGTGGGACTCTAACAGGAATAGGCCACAAAGTTCACTCTGTGAAATGAGTTTTAATTGAAGAAATACAGAAGCAGAGGAGAAACTACTGATGAAATGATAGTGCATCCTCAAAGGAACTTCTACTGGGGATAAACTAAAAGGAGTTAACTGTTTGGATAGAATTCAAATAAACTTTATGTTTCATATTACTTGTTTCTTTTTGCACCAGGGGGAAAAAAAGCCAACCAGAATTTTTACCTTATTAATGGAAATCAATTAGAAACAGTCCAAAAATCAAACAGAAGCCAAGTGAAATGCAGAGCTGACTAGAAGCTCTGAAGGAAATGTTCTTTGTCTTAACTAGGCTATTAGAAAACAAAATATTGAAGCAGTAAGAGCTTCAAAGAAATGCAATGGACCAGGTCCAAATCCCAGCAACAAACTAGGCTGGAAAAGATTCACTGGACCGTCTAATTTATTTAACACTTTCAAATCCTAAAAGTGGAGCAGTTATAAAAAGCACAGCATATATTAAAAACCACAGTGCATTTCTTTGAAATTAATGAATGGCTGCTAAATTTGAGCTCCTATTTTCCATTTAAAAACCACTTAGTGTAACCAGGAGCTAAATATTTTGGGTTACTCAAAGCAGGGGAACACAAACAAAAGAAATTTGGGTACTGAAAGATTAAGACTAAGAATGGCTATCAAAAAAATTTACTCATACAATTTTATGTTTAATTCTGCTAGATATTTCTTTGTTTCTTGTAAATGCAAGTTTTGTCCTAGTTTTATGGGTAAGATGCTGAAGTTAAGGAACAGTCCCTCTGCAAGACAGTGCTAGTGTCACTCTATGTCCCACGGTGTCAGAGCCAGCTTCATTAAGCCGGCTACCAGTGTGAATCCTGAGATGGGAGTGTGAGAAGAAGAGAAGAAATGCTTCAGCTTTCCTGCCAAGGTGTCCTGGCAGGAAAGAAGAAGTCTTCTCCTTTCCCATTCCTCGGTGACTTTTTCTGCCTCTCTCCTGTTGCATCCTCTGCACCTGCAGAAAGGTGGCTTCTGGTATCTCAAGGCTCAAAGCTGTGTCCTCATGAGGAGGAAATCAAGAGCTAATTCTCAATCAGTGTAAACTGGCTTGGGTGCACTGGCTTCACTGGGCTTACACAAACTAAACCACCACACTGCAGAGGATACAGAGCATTTCAAATCCTTTAAAAATATCTTGAAAAAGTAGCAAACTTACAGACACGTGTGGTATGTGTGAAGAGGGTGAAGTCTGAGGATGAAGAAGATGAGTCAACGGGAAAACAGCCACAGAACAGTGGGGTCAGGAAACACACCTCGTGCATACACGCAGGGATGTACCCACACATCCACACACGTCTGTTTTCTGTGTTACTGACAGCACCACGTCTGCTTTGAGCTCAGGCTGGGATATGAGCTCAGGTGACCTTATCTCCTCCCAAAGGGAGAAAACTTTGTACCATGATCCACAAATCAGCCAGAACCTGTGCACTGGACTTTACCCAGCAATCTGGAAAACTGTGACTGGCTCTCAGGGCCCATTGATGGCCAGCAGGACAGAGGAAAGGGGAAACTTGCACTGTCTGCAGATGAACAGGAATCTTTCCTCTCTATTGCTGCCAAGCCAGCACTTTTCATCAACATCCAATCAGCGCCAGAAATTCCTTAAAAGAAAAAAGAAGCTCTTTGGAGCAGAGTCCTTTTGTGTATCATCTCAGAGCACAAAGGGGCTCCTAGCTCCCTGGAGGGCCTCTTAGGTACTGGCTCAGTATCACAAACTGTAATAAAGAAAATAATTTATAGTATTATTTTTGTCAGTAGGGATTTTCCCTGTCTTTCTCTCCCTCTGGAACTTGCCAGTTTAGAGCTGAAGACAACGGCTTCTTCGTTACTGCTGGAAAAGCAGAAAAGGAGAAAAGATTGTTGTTGTTGTTGTTATTGGAGGAGATACCAAAGAAATTAAGAAGTGTTTATATTCCCATAGGCCTTTGTGTAGCTGTGAGCATCTTGAAAGTAAGACAGGAGCTTGGAGAATACACAGAGATGTAAAATCCAGGCTCAGCTTTAGCCTCTCCGCTCTGCAGAGACAAAGCCCCAGTCAAAATATCTGTGTCAGCAAGAGTTTGCATGTACAGGTGAAAGCAAGAGTGATAAGAAGATGCAGGAAAATAGAAGAAGAGAGAGGGAGAAAATGGATGGCTACTAGGGAGGGACTAGAAAAGGGAAAAAGAGATATATTTAGTCACAATAAATTTTGTTGTAACTGGTGCAAATATTTCACTTATAGCACTTTTTTACTGAAAAATGATGTTAAGACAAATGTTTAGAAAATAAGAATTTCAGTATTTACCTTCTTTTTAATGCAGCCTAAACACTCAATTCTGTCTTGGAATTTAAGTTTTACTCCTGTCACAGAGTAGAAAGTGGGAAAAGATCTAACAGATAATGAAATGAAGGAGAAAAGCTGTAACATTAATGAAGGGGGGGAATTGCAAATCTCAAAATTTTGATAATTCTTGTTTCTGACAAAATGTATATATCATTGAGCAAAAAAAGTCTCCTGCTAAAAACTAACATTACTCTCAATTATTCTGCACAGTGCCAGGCTCATTTTTCAATGCCATCTTGTTATTATTATATATTACATTCATTACAGGAGAGCCCAGAGGTTCTCAAGCTTCTGTCATGCTGAGTAAGTACAATATTTAGGAAAGATTATCCTCATCTTAAAGAACTGACAAGTTAACTAGGGACAGGATGCAGCAAGCAAGCAAAGAACATGAGAGAAGATGGAGAGGAAGAATAAGGAAAGGGACCATGGTGAGAACATGAGTAGCCCAGCTGGAGGGATTTACCACATATTTCACAAGCACCTTCTCCTTTGACTTGTGTACAAACAAGCCATGGGCTCTGGTGTGTCCCCCAGAAGTCACCTTCTCCACGGTCAGTGAGTACAGCGGGACTGAAAAGGGAGATGAGGGTGATGACTTTTCCTGGTCTTAAAATCAAGAGGTGAACATGGTTAGAAGGGGAAAAGGGTATTACCTTGGTATTTATTGTAAGGATCCTTAGGTGCACCACGACCAGGTCGAATACACCTCCATGCACCCCCCCATGGCCCCCGCAATCCCCCTCCTCTATATCTGGTCTTACATTCTAGGTTTTACTAATTAGCATATCTATCAAAAATTCCCCAATGAGAGGCTCGAATGAGCCCCCCTCCCCAAGGAACCTTCCCCTGGATGGTTCTATCTTAGTTTACAAAATGTGTTCTGGAGAGGACCTTGGGGCCTGGGCACACTGGCACCCTAACTACAAAGCCTCTAAAATGTTTAGTCTCTTAGCTTAACAAACAAGTCCAAGAATGCAGGCAAAAAGCACCAAGAATACAGAAGTTGCAAACAGGTATAACAGGGGTATAAAAGAAAAGACAAAAATCATCATGGCATCAAGGGTGGCTGGCTTCCTGTTGGTACAAGCAGCGTGGCGGAGCCCCACCAAACAACACACAAGTCACTGCCAGGAAACAGGTCAACACTGAAGCAACCACGCGCTGGAGAAAGGCAGGAGAATGGGTTAAGCAGAGATATGGCATAATTTCTCCTTACACAAGTACTTTTCCAAAACATCCAATGAACTGGGAAATGCAGCAACTTGTAGGCAGAAGAGCAACACATCTAAGGCCCCAAGAATTTTGGGATTGCCCTCCATTAGCCACAGCCTCCTGCCTCCCTGCTCACTCTTGCCTGTCACTTACATTAGAAGCACAGTTGTCATGGACAGAAGGGCTTTCAAGTCTGTCAGCACGGTTGTGCCAAGCTCTCAGTTGGTCTGTGGTAGGTGGTTTAGTGGCCCCAACACTGACACTTTTGCTGTAATTCCCCTATATAACTTTTCAAGGTGTGAGGAAGAGAGACTCAGTTTCCCCACCTATGCCGGGCTTTTTTTTATCTAAAAGTTTACAAACGGAGACCCTCCTTTTGTGTCTGTTTTTGTTGTATTGACTTCAGAAGTGTCATCTATTGAGTATGAAGCTGCTACTTGTTTCTCCCTGAGGATGGAGTCATGCTGTACTTGTTTATAGAAATCCTGCTCCTCACCCCAAGTGCCATGAAAGGCTGAGGACTCTTCTTTCTTCAGCCTTTGACAGCAGTCCACCTGTACCAGCAAGGCACTACCATGTCTAGTGCATGTCAGAGAGCATCTTCTCAGCCACAGAGACAAAAGAAGTGGGAGGTCTCATCACCATTTACCAGCAGTGAACATTTGCTATCTCCCCACGGGTAAAGGACAACCACTGCTGGCTACTTTGGAAGCAATACTTTGTCTGCTAACTAGAAAGAACTGCAGCTGCAGACAGTGACACCACCTATATCCTCTGCTCAGAGACAGCTCTTTTACAGAAGGGAAATTCTATCATTTACTGCTCTGGGCTATTTTCAGGAAAATATCTGCTAAGGAACTTTCTACTATGAGTGAAAGGTCTAGCAAATGTCTCCCCAGCCTCCGTTATTTGTATTAAAGTATGCTGACACATGCTCTTGTGACTTTCCCAAGACTTGAGAAAGATAAAATTAAATTTAAAAAGTATACGAATTTAACCTCTTTTTTTTCAAAACAATGACTCAGAGTACATGTGAAAGAAAACATTTTATGGCATTTGTCTGAGATTTCCCATGGTTGGTAAAACTCCCCCAGTAACAACTGCTTAGAGTATCACTGTCCAGAAACTTTAGCATTAGCAGATTTATGTCTTTTCTATTACCTGCATCAATAAATTGCCTTAAAAAATCCTCTTGTTCCCTAACTACAAATTGAATTTCAATAAATGTATGTAATATAGCCACAGGAAAGCACAAGGCAGAGTTGTGTGCAGTCTTAAAATTTTACATGCAGTTCTCATTGCCTCAGAAGTTTGATCAGATATTGTCCAATCTTAATGTATCTGTCCTCCCTGGGCTAGAAAAGCAAAATACACCTGAGTCAAAACCTTAGTCTGTAGCCAAATTAAAGGCATAAATAAATGGAGTGACAAGTGGAAGAACTAAAATGGGCTTGTGGCCTTCAAATTCCCTGGCTGGCTAGTAATAGGAGAACCTTGGCCTAAACTCAAACAGCTTCAGGGTTGTCATAAATTGGAAGAAGGATCTTTGGGACACACTGACATAGCTGGCGTATTTCTAATTTCTTCAGCCTTGCTCATGAGATTATACAACCTTGCCGCATGACAACCCCCATCTCCTATATTGAGACTGGGTGAATTTGCTTCTCCAAAGAGTAGATGATTCAGTGGCTTTCTGCTCCCTTTACACCTGCAGTCTAGTATAAAGCAACCCAAGGGAACTGGGCCTTTAATGCCCAGTGCCTGAGTGCTATTAAATTAGCTACATCTGCCCATTAAACTCCTAACCTCACCTGTGGCAACTCCTCACCTTTGAAAGGTTACTATTCTCATCATTATCTGTATCCTGATAGAGACTGAATAGCTACACAGCTTTAGCATTTTTCTCAGTAGACATCAATCTTTAGATGATGCGTGACAGAGAGCCCTGTCCCAACTGCTTCAAAGGGTCAATGAAGGCCCACTTGCAGGCACAGTCCTACTGATATCTGTGAGCCTGTGATGGTTAAGTAAGAGAAGGATATGTGTGTGCATCATCAGTACTTCAGAGGTGTGGGCTGTGCACTGTCCCACTTTTCCTTTCTCTCTTCCTCCTATACTGGCATGTCACAACAGAGCATATTCTCAGTAAAGCTTTGGCAAGAGGCTCCCAGCCTGTGGTCTCTGCTGAGGGGTTATCAGTTGGTCTGTGGAACTGATGTCCAACAAAAATGTTTTAAACTTATGAACTCCCTCTGTCTTTGTGGGTGGTCTGGGAACAAGAAGGTTGAAACTGCAACAAACTCCCACTGGCATCAGAACAGGCTGTGGTTAGGAGCTAAGCACGGGTACAGCCATGCACAAAGGTCCTGCAAGTGCACAGAGCTTTTATTTTGTCAAGACTCCTCATTATCCTGCTACCAAAATGGTGATCACGGTCCTGCCATGCATCATGCAAACAATATACAAGCACTGTCAGCAGACAATTCTGTGTATTTTCAGTCACAGCTTTTCTGAGGATTTGGCTGTGCCAGAGGTGGCACTGAAGTCCACAGGACAAGCAAACGAACCACTTCTTATGCCGAATAAAATGGTAAACCATAGTGTCTGTGACCACTTTTCTTCCAAAAGTGAGCATGAAAACAGTCATCTGTGTTTGTGGGCAGGGCTCCTTCACTTCACCATCTTCAGCATCACATCCATCTTGGCAATAATAAGTTGGGAATGACTGGCAGCAAAAGGTGCTTGTGACATCACTGGACAGCATTTCAACAGCTCCTAGGGAGCAGGATAGCAATGACACCACTGTCACCATTGGTTGGAAGAGAATCAATACTGAAGGTAACGTTTGGCTCTTCAGGACTAGATTTTCACTGGTAGACATGAGGTAATCAATGTCGACCTCTAGTATGGAGATATCCAGCATTCCCCTTTCAGAAAATGTGGTGTTGTGTATCAGACTCCACAAACGCAGGTAAATCCTGACTTCTAATGGCTGCTATTACATATAGCACTTTCACAATTACTTATTGACAATAATGCAGCAGGTTCCTCACTGGATTTTCGAAGGATTTCACAGCATCTTTTCTCCTTGATTCACACATACGTCTTGTATTTCTTTGGCCAAAGAAAGATAAATTTGGCTCTGTTTTGACCAACATACTTGAATTTTGCAAGTGGTAAGAGCTCGTGCATCAAACCCCAAAGCTCAAAGGTCTGGTCCCCGCTGGCTGAATCTTTATGACACATGGCCTTAAATTTCTTACAAGACAAGGATATGGAGTAGATGCCAGTGCTGAAGGTAGAGTCATAACTCAAGAGCTTCGAGGTGGCAGAATGTCTTAATGACACAACTGAGAACATAAGAGACTGACCTCGGAAAGTGAAATAAATGAGCTTGCCTGCCACATTTTCACTTAAAGAAGTCAGTAATGATTAGAAATAAATGCAGATTCACCTTGGAGCAATATAATTTAATACAACAAACACATTTTGAGTAGAAAACACAAAGCTGAAAATTACTCAGGGTGGATAGAAAATGAAAATAAATTATGCAAATCTACAGGCAGAGAGACTAATACTAAATATCATAGAAAATCACACTACCATGTGTGAACACAGCTCCAATAATATGCAGTGGTGTGTTGGGACAACCTGCACAGAAAAGAAAGTTCTGACACACCAGGTTTGGTCAGAGAAGGTGGGCAAAGCAGATCATATGGGATGATCATACAAAATAAAACCCTACAGCACTGCCATGGTGTAAATTCTGAAAAGGTCACATTCCCCAAACAAAGCACTGTGTGGTGGCTGCTGTGCTGCTCTGAAACCAGAATGCCATAAAAAGGCACCTCAAATAGATACAAACTGCAGCTTACTGCTCTGTTCTGCCTGCAGCTGGCCCTAGTGCCAGCATGGCAGACAGAAGAGCAAATAACACTATTTGAAAGCTTTCCAGATAGGGCTAGATTTTAGTGCAATGCAATTTAAAACACAATAATCTAGGGCTGTAAGTGACAGTTTGGTCTGATTTTTAAGAGGAGCAATTTAAGATTTGCAAACCCTTGATTATATTCAGGTAGTTTCTGCAAGCAGTTATGTGTTCAGGAAGGCAAATAATATCCCAACCAAGCCAGGGCAAGCTGGTAGTAAACGAAACTACACTTAGGTTATTGCTGATGGTGAAAATGCAACTTGGTTCATCTTTAGTGAGGAGATGGAATCTTTAATATGTTCTTAGTCTTTTGCAATTATTTCTGCCTCTGCCAGAGCCAGGCAATTAAATCTGCAGCTCAGTCTTTGCTTTACTAAGCTCTGTCACATTTTCTAGAAGCTCTGGTGAAAGGAGCCTGCAAAGAGGAATTCCAAACTTCTGCCAGTCAATTTACTCTGCTCTGCATCCTCCAGATTCTATAAAATTAAAAGCATTTATGCCATCCTTGACTTGATGCCTGCAAACAGATGATATGCCTGGATCAAGCATGTTTCTGAGTTGCAATCATGTATTATACAAAATGATAATATTAAAGAAGAGCTGATAGATATGAGTCTTGTCAGCTGCATTGTTTATCCTGTTCTCCTGAAGTAATCGTGGATTCACAGTGGAGTTTACACTTAGCTTCCCTTGTATTATTTGTGGCAGCTTTCACTATCCATCAACAGAATTTCATGAGCATTATGGGGGAAAAAGGTGTAGCCTGGGTTGGCAGAGCATCAGATACCTAGCAGCAGCAACCAACAGCAGCTGTTGGGCAATAAGGAATGACTAATCAGCTTGGCTGTGTTGTGCATTCCTTCATACGTGTCCACAGCCCCCACTTTCTGAGAGGGACTGTGAACCACCTGTTTAGGATCATAGTCAAGAGGGTTGCGGTTTGCACCTTTTCTTGTTCTCGTTATTGCTCATGTCATTAGATGAGATTCATTTGATGCCATTACTTGTGCTCGTTAAAATCTCTGTGACTAGAATATGGTACAGTATCAGAATTTTAATGCCTCATATATTCTCTGAGAGATGATGGCAATAAATGCTACTGCTTTGACCTTCTCTGGGTTTTATAATTTGATTCACTGATCATCTCCCTTCGTTCATCTCCATTTGTGCCCATATAGAGAATGAAGAGCCAGAGAAGAACTATAGTTACCAACAGACAAAAATATTTACAAAGTTTAATGTCCCCTATTTGTAAGCAAATCAACAGTTTATAGCCTTCCGTCATCTGCTTTAAGCATTAATATCCTGCCTTTTCCTTGAGACAGGGATTGCTGTGGGGAGGCAGGATGGCAATGTGGGGATTCTTTAGTGTTACAGGAACACTACAAAGCAGCCTGGTAACTATACATACCTGTGACAGTGAGGAATGGGAAAAAGGGTTTCTTGTTCGGTGCTCTTTACTAGAGTGACCTTAAAATAATTTCTAGGATTTTATTTTGGCTGATCATGAAGGTGTAGCAGTGACTAATTAACCCCATCACTGCCAAGATTTCCTCAAGCTTTCTTTATAGCTGGCCCCCTATTACTGTGTGTAGTCAGTAGGATACAAAAGGTCCTCAGAAAAGGGATATCCAGGTGAAGATGTGTTAGGCATTCTGCCAAACCTCAGCCACCAAACTCAGGAACTTATTTTAGAAGTCTAGATTGGACTCATCTCCCCAACAGCTCCCTGGGTAGAAAGACATAACATTTTAGGACTCATTTAGCCTGTTTTAGACATCAACCAAAGTTTTCTGCATTGGCAGTGAATTGAAGGAGCACTTTCAGAAGATGATCCTTACCACCTGAAGAAGACAAATATGCTGGATTGCTGGCTGGAAGTAGCTGTCTCTCTCTCCTTTGCCTGTTGAGGTAGAACAACCCTTCCACATAAGCTCCTTAAACTGGGGCTTAAAACTAGGCAGCATGATTACCTCCCCTACTCAAAACACTTGACCTGGATGCTCCTGAGAGGTGAAAATAGAGTGTTGTCTGGTGCACACTCCCTGCAACAGCAACTTGTGGTTTGAGGGGGTGTTTCTTTCACAGGCTCACTGACTTGAGGGATTTCACCTGATTTATAGCACAGATACGGGTGTGGTGTTTCAAAGATAATTGCTTGAGCTTGTCCATAAAGAATAAGAAGATTTCAGTGTGAAGTGTGACAGAATAATTCATTTTTTTACCTATTTCCTTTTACAAACATCTACTTTTCAGTAGTCAGATTATGAAATGAGGCCCCATTTTCTCCTGCACTCCCCTTTGCCTTGGTACAGCAGGACTGTACATGGGGCTTCATTACTCCATGGATCTCCGTTGAACTCCAGCACTAGATATATAGAGCTGCCATGAAAGACCAACTTTTTTTCACCTGTCACAAGGATTTACTCATCTAGCTTTGGGCAGGGATTTTTACAGGTCACCAGTACATCAAAAATACATCAGCACTAAAACATGGCCCAATTTAGCCTCATACCTGAGCCAGAGCTCTTTTGGGAACAGACAAAGCAGGTACCTGCCCAAAGCAGCATCCTGCTGAAGGGAAGTAAAACACTTGTGTTCAGCCTGCTGGCTTTGTGGTTGACAGAGTGCGGGAGAGCTGGAATGGCTGCTGCTCTTCCTTCGGGGTCACTGTGGGAAGGTGTGGCTGGTGGCTACTACTCTCAGATGAAGAAATGGAGTGGTGGTCATCACCCCATCCTCCCAGCTGCCTGGCTGCAGGAGCAGATATTCCAACTTCTCTCCACACTCCCCTGCCCTACTCTCCTTCTTTTTGCCTTCCTCTTCAGGTATGCCCTAACCAACCTCCAGTCCCTGAACTGTGGGGTGAGAACGCTCACTTCTGGGAAGCCTTTGTAAGCTCTGGCCACAACTTTAGAAAAAGCATTCAACTTCAGAAAAATCATTTGGGGATGGTCTGTTGATGGCATTTAGCAGCCCTCATGTTATACTCAGCGGGAGACTTGGTACATGGTGGGTTAGGCAACCTGGCGTCTCAGAAGCGGACTTTTGCTTGTCTGTTCTTCCCCTCTGCAGCCAGGCAGTGCCAACTGTGGAGGTAGTTAACTGATGGCACCTGCAAGCAGAGTCCACCACAAAATCACTGCTGTGGTCTCCCGACCCCCAAAATCTCCCCAGAGCATGAGGGAGCTCACCTGCTATGGCAACAGGCTGGCAAGGATGTGGGCTGGCTGGCACCAAAAGGGTTACACTACTGGCTCTGAAATAAAGTAAACTGGGGAGAAGGTATAAGAATACATGTCATCAAAAACGATTGCTGGAACAGGATGTCTTGGGGTGACTTTATGATGCTGTATCCCCTATCACCTGCTTTTTGGCCAGACATTAATCCTGTGCCTTTCTGTGCCTTTAAGCCAGATCCGAGAGAGAGGGGAGTGTCTCAAACCGAGACCCAGGATAATTAGGGAAACTCCTTCTTCTCTCTAGAAAAGCAGCAGTGAAATTAAGGATTCAGTGGCATATTCCGTGTATCCACTCCAGACTGATCAGTGTGAGACAGATCCACAGACAGGCTAGGAAGGACTAGGCAGTAGGATGCTCAGTGAGAGGAACTGACAGCTTTAGCAGGAGAAGATTGGTCCCCAGGCAATTTCAGGGTGATACGACAGGTCAAAGCACCAATGCAGAGATAAACATGACTTCACACTCAAAGATATTTAGAAGCTGTTGCCCAGTACAGTACCTAATTTGACATCATTGTGAAGCAGCAAGAGAACAGTCATGGTCTTACTTTCCGTCACAACATAGTTTTAACCTGATTGGGCCAAACCTGAGGTAAGTACCACTGACAGAAAATTAAAACCTTGCAGGAACAGAAAAAAAGACGGAGGTCCCCTGTCCAGTCAGAGACATAAAATTACCTGTATAAAAGACAAATATATCAGGTTAGGCATTTTTTTTTCTGGATTTGTGTTTTGTTTGTTGGTGGTTTTTTTCCTTAATCCTGTATTTGTACAGGCAAGTACAAGAACAGGTGTTGCCGTTTTACTGCAGGGTCTCAAAATTACACTTTTTACATGTTTACCTAGATATCTGCTTGTTTAGCAGGAAAAATGTGAGATTCTTTTCTCCCTCTTGTTGGAAAGGAGATATGAGATACCTTTTCAGTAAGTTCTTTGGTTGTGTTTTATAAGTGCAAATTTATTCATATGTCAATGGCAATACTTAACTTCCTATATATTAGACTTTGTATATAAGATTTTCCAGACATAATTCTGGAACTTCTGAGCAGTAGATAAGGAGCTCTGAAGTCAGGTGATGTTTTGACTTACTAGTTGGAGGAAAACAAGGATATGAGACATGCCCAAGCAAATACTCCTGCTTCAACTTGAGAATGGAGGACCCAAGAAGAAGAGAAAATACCTCAGCCTTAATTTGGGCAATGGGTGAGGTGAAATAAGAGGACAGAATTTTGACCTTTCTTGCTTGGGAGGGGCTGAGTCGACTTGTCTGGCAGTGAGTGATCATTCAGCACGGACAAAATAAATTTGAGTAGCCTGCAGAAAGATTATTTGAGAATAACTATCTGCAAAAGCCTGAAAAGCAAGGTCAAATTCTCTTTAGACATACAGTGGTGTGAATCCAGAGCAGCTCTAGTTGAAGCAAACTGAGTTATGCACTGATGTAAATGAGATCAGACATAAATTGCTGTCAACACACTCAAATTTTAAGTTGATCAAAGAACAGAAAAATCTTCCCTTGTGTATATTCAGAATTTAGCTGATGACTGTAGACAGATTTAGATGGAAATATTTCCTCCAAAGGATTCAATAAGTCCAAGTAACTTCTCAGTGTGAGAAGGAATAAGTCAGGTTTTTTATAAAGAGATCACCAATTCAGAAAATATGTGGCCGTTTTGAAAATCACAGAACAACTTCTTTGCCGCCTGTTGTGTATCACTTCCAGTGATTACATTTTCAGTCACATCTGATGTACTGAATGCAGCATGACTACTTCATAAATTGCTTTAAAAGAGCTGGAGTGCTGGACAGGATGGAGGAAAATTTTATGCCAACGCTGGCTAGGACGGGAGCTGTCAAACCCCGTCCTTTTATTTTCCCTTCATCTTGTTCAACTGTATCAACTCTGTTTATTTCAGATTAAAGGCTGCAGCATTATCATTAAACATTGGCATTAACAATGGAAACCCAGTCTGCTGCCATGGTTGGCAGTGCCAACACAAGCTAATCATTCAAGGCCTCTGGGGTCTTTTACTTCCATCTTTTTCTTTTGAACTCCAGCAAGCTGCTTTCAGATCCTGGCATTCCAGACATCTTGTTCAAACCCAGGTGAAAACACAGCACAGGGGCCTCCTGCCTGCCACAAGAGTACTGAAATGCTACGTGATGTTCATGGTACTGCCCCACACAGGTTTGCCATCGTGCCCCAGATCTGCTGAGGGGGCTTGTCCATGGAAGTGAGAAGATTACCTGGTTTGGCAACCTTCAAATTCATCAGCTGGGTTTGCTAGGCAGGGGTGTGGGTGATTAGCAGAACTCCCAGCTGCCTGCACAACTAACACTGCTGGTGAGGATTGTTTCAAGCTGGCCCAGTTTTTGTGCTGGAAGACACCAGTCTAAAATTGGGGAACACAGTTTTTGCCTAGGCAAGATCTACATGAAACAGGGCTGTTGATTTGTTTTTTTTTTTTCAACAAGGCTATTGTAGACCGTAAACAATATGTCTGGCATCCAAATAACTTTGCCAAAGGCCAGTCCCAGAACATCTCACTCTCCCTATCCTAAGCATCTCATAAATGATGCCTCAGCACTACAAAATCTCTGTAACTTTGTGCTTTTATCAGAATTTTACCTCACCACAGCACTTTGATTTCTTGTTTAGTTCTTCTGAGGGACATCATGCCGATAAGCCAGGAACAGAAGCAGAATAGGAATAAAGAATCTCTTTACTGGACATATACCTGTTCCCAAGACAGCAGTAGATTTGTGTACACTTTTCCAGCACAACACAGTCTTTGAGCATGTTCTATATGTTTGGTCTGTTCTCATCTATTTGTGAGTCAGACATCTAGGGGTACCTCAAGTTATCCTGTCTCTTCTTATGGCAGCTTTCTTTTCTGTAATATGGTCCACAGAACCCCTTGCTTAGATATGCAAATTTATTTTATATTAGACAAGTTCTAGGATAAAGTCAAGGAACAGCAGTAAGAACATAAAGCAGAAATCAGAACCCTCCTTTTCATCCAAGTGCCCAAACTACAGGGTGATTCTTGCACCCCTTCTCTCTTAACCTGGCTTAGTGATTCACAAATATCTCTTGTCACAGTTACTCAGTCCCAAGGAGAAATTTAGGGAATGGTGGTACTAAGCTAAGTTAGAAACCTGGTAAAATAAATCCCACTGGTGCTAGGACAGAAGCTGTGGATTCAAATATGCTAAGCAAAAATCGAACCTAGGTCTACCATCTCCTGAAAAGCACTTGCACTCCAGCTCCTACCTGAACCACCCAAAAGTTTGCATAAAAATGTGCAAAACCCACTTCTCTTTAAAAATGCGAGACTTACATTTAAAACTTCGGAAGATAAGGCCTGTGTTTGGGACATTACTGATGTCCAGGGCAATTTTCAGGACACCGTCTTTAAATGCTCATTTTAGTGGCTTCTGAAAGTAACTGAGACAAGAGCAAGGAGAGGCTTGGAGAGCTTGTTGTCAGGCCATGATGCCCCTTTCAGTCAGTTCGAAAAGAAGTTATAATGCCTAAACTAAGTGTCTGTAACAAATGACCTACTTGTCAGTCTGTGCAGAGGCTACCTAGAGAATATGTCGTGTCATACCCTGGGGTCTTGCTTCTCCTTGCACCTCTCTGTACCCTGGTTTCCTTTGCATGGAAAGCAGGTCTGGGGAGACAGCATATTTCCAGTTCTTGCTCCAAAATGGTATTGGGATGTGATTGGGATAAATAAAACCAGGGAGTTAGGGAATTCTTCCACTGTTCTAGAAACGAAGCCTTCAACTATCATGTCTATTTATATTCATAGCTTACATAGCAAGGGAGGCTGCTCTGGGAAGCTTATCTGAATTAATTACAGACACAGGTAAGCAGTAAGGTCACTGCAGCTGCTAGTTTTGATATGGCCCCCAGGTCAGAGGCTGAGGGGCAGTATAAAACCTGTGCAGAAAACATAGATTTCTACAGGAGATACTGTATTTGCATTTTTCTATTCATTATCCTTTGCCTTCTTTGCTGCCTGAAATGCTGCGATACCAGAATCATGCATATACGATTGATTTGGGTTATCAGGGAGTGCGTTGGGAAGGAGACTGGGTACCCATCATGGCAGGTATAGTGGATTTGATAGTAACTGGGATGTTTTTTGCCACAGAAGCTGAAAGCACCCTGTGGCTGCAGTGGGCTGTGCCTACAAGGCCCGATCATGTGTGTGCTCTGGCATGTGGGTGTGATGGTAATTGTTCACAGCTGCATGCATGAAGAAAACCAGCCCTGGGCAGTCTTCACTTGCTCATTCCTTTCTGCCAGATGTTTTTTCACTTCTGTCATATTTTTCTGCTCTTGAGAATGAGAAAGGGAACTTGGGGTGCTTCTCAGCCGCTCTCAGGAGCAGGAGGTGAAAGCTCTGTGCCTTAGGGAGGGGCACTGAGCTCTACTGAACAGCTCCTTGACAGCAGGAGATTGGATAGGATTTGAGTGAGGTCCATGACTCCTGTCCTGGGCCAGCAGAAAAACAGAAAAACACAGCTATGGCTATTCTGGAATTCAGGAAGACTATGCCCCTGTGGCTAAACAGACAACTACTGTCTTCAACTGACCTCCAGGATGTGCACCATCCTTCATCTGGAAAACATAAAGGCTGGAGCTGAGCTTTCCCCAGCTGCCCAGGCTTCAGCCTCTCTGAGAAGATCATTTAGCATATTGCCAGCTTACACTAACCTCTATCAGCATTCGTACCTGATCTGGAAACCTTTTCTTTTACGAGTGACCTGGCAGGCACACCTGCAGCATGCCACATGGTCCCCACCCTGTAATAATTACCAGCATTCTCTACTCATTTCCCAAGAAATGAGCAATTCCATATCCCATTATAAAACTGACCAATAGTCTGTTCCCTACAGCCTGCCCAGCCCCTGTCTCACATCCCTACCCACCTTCATGTGCCTCATCCCACCTGCTCCTCTGTGGGCTGCCCTTCTGGGTGAGGAGAAGGATTCCCGCCCTAAGGCTATTAGGAGATGTCTTGGAAAACATGTGCAATTTAGGAGTATTTTTCAATGCTGAAAAATCAGACATTGGCAGCATGTCCTCACCTGACACTGCAAGAATTCAAAAGCTCTTAGAAATGCTGATTAAAAGGGACATCTGGAAGCTACTTACAGTAGGACTGCTGCTTACACTAGATCAAGTCAGCTGTGACTACTGATCTGCTTCTCCATTTTCCTGTAGTCTGCATTAAGCTCAAGTTAAAGCTCATTCTCTCCTCTGTTCCTTCAGTTTTTTCAATACACCCACCACCACTGCCACTCTGTATTCTCCAGGCTTGTGCTGCTTCTGTGCTCCTTCCGCAGTTTCCTTTCATGTTGTCCAGCCATTATCAGCTTTTTTTCCCATTACAGTCAGGATGGCATTTGAACTGATGCACATCTTTGTTCCTTGAAAAACAAAGCATGGTGTTTCCTGCCCTCCTATAGACCACAGGACACTGTAAGCATCTGCCTCGAGTGTATTCTCTGAACCTTCGGTGAAAGTTTTTTTGGACAGACACACACGACTTAATGGAAAAATTTCTCCTCTTCTTCTTCTTTTGCTAATGAATAGGGTTAAGCAAAGAAAAAACAATCAGTTGTAACTTGCCCAGAACCTTAGAGGCCATGTACAAAAGATTTCTTCCCCATATCTCTTATATAGTTTATACAGAACATAAAGCCATGAATAACATAATAACCGCGGCTCAGACTGATACCGCTTCAGGGAAATCACTGGGAATACAAGCAGAAGACACACCTATATAATCTCTGGAACTAAATTTAGATAGAGCTGTATCTGCCTAATTGTTCAACCGGTTTCCTCCTCTCACAGTGGAGCAAGGATTCCTTCTGGAGCAGATGGATCATGTTCAGTGTCTTCTGTTTAGCTTTTCTCCTAGGTACCCCATCTTTCAAAATTGCTCGCCTTCTGCCTATTGTTTCCAAATACACCTCCAGACAGGCCTGTCAGAACTGGTTCCCTTTGGAGCAGAGAGTTTTGCTGTGTTAAACTGCAATCCATGACACCCAGCCAGTTGTTCAGTTTGTATTGGAAGGTTCCCAAGAATGACCAGTCCCTCTGTACTATCTCAAACCAGCCTGGCTTTTTAACATCGCTTCAAAAGGCACATGAAAGATTCTCTATTAAATGAAATAGGATACAAAATCGAGGAGAACTTCAGGTGCAACATCCTAACTGTACAGCCTGAGAGCTCTTTTGGGATGTTTTTTTTCTCATAAAGCGTTGAAGTATCCAGCATGCTTGACCAAAATGCTTGGTCCCACCACCAGCGTATTGATAGAAGTGAAAATAAACTTCTGGCTGATGAGTAGTAGGCTCTTGAATATGAAAATCACTCCTCTTAAACAACTAAATAAAGTTTGCAATTTGGATTGAAATAGGGTTGCTGATAAGGTAGCTTATTAACCCCATTATTAGATAATGGAGTTAGGCTGATTATACAGCTGAGCTGAGTTGACCAGATGGCTGCTTGACCCTGAAAGGAGGAGTCCAGTTCATTCATCTCTCCTCTCCTTTCTTCCTTTTTGCCTTCACCATGACTGCTTAACCTGTTCCCTTCCTTATATTCGCCCTAGTGCTCCTCTGACTGCATGCTGAGCAAGCTCAGCTCACTGATACAGTAAAAAACTAATTTGAGGGGGAAAAAACCACCAAACATCACCCAAAGAGTTTTCTGACCACTTTCAAGTTGAAAGAACTTAGTACAGGGTCAGAAGACAGTGACAGCCACTCCAACAGAAAAGGAAGCATAACAAAGCTGGAAGGATACATATAGGGAGAGATGTGAGAGAAAGGGAAAAAGTGGAGCTTCTCCATAGCTCCATTAGGAAGAAGACATTACTAACTCTGGACATCCCTGTGAAGACCCAGCAGAGCTATTTGAGGAGACTCTGGATCCCACCAAGCCATTGCTAGTCCCAGTATCAAAGCAGCTCACTGCCCCACCAAGGAAGGCAGAATTGAAGACCCAGACAAGTGGAAGATTGTTTTAACTTTTTTATTTTAATCGGAAAATTAAATCTAGAAACACTTCCCACCAGCTTTCCTCAAGAACTACGAACCTTTTTGGGATCCTCTTCTGGTGATTGTTTTCCCTGCTGCCACAACAGACAGCATTAGGCTGTTGCCCCCAAACACAAGACATAAGCTGTGGGCTGGCGCCATGTGCCACAGTGATATCAGCTCTCCAAGCTAACTCTGAACTAGGACAGCCACTTGTCTGATATAATCCAGTAGGAAAAAGCTGTTCTGCTTCCAGTACTCTGATGATTTTATTTAACTATACACAGCATTGCAGATGTCTTATTCTGAATAACGAACACTTCTATCTCATTTTGACAAATACGTGCTTATTCTGATAAATAAGAATGACAAGAAACACTTTTTTCTCTTGGGACTGGAAGCATTTTCATAGCATTTTTTCCCGCATTCCAACTAGAAACCTAGTATTATCTGCTGGCAAAGATTTCTGAGAAAAAACTATGTACAAAATTCTCACCAAAAAAATGTACAACCATGTGGAAAAAAAAGAAAAAAGGAAAGAAAAGTAGGGTGGGAGGGTGGGAGATGATTACTTAATCAGACAGAATGACCAGAAATTCTTCAGTGCCTCCCATGCCTGTTGAAATAATACAAGGACTTGAAACAGCAGTAAATTATACTCTGTAAAAGTGTGCAAATTATTTCTTCTTATCTTCTTGTCTGATCCCAAAATATGCATCTGCATAAATACTTTTAGCTAAAAGGCAATGGCAAAAGCAACAACATTTTTCATTTTCTTTTGATTTTGAGGTTTGTCTCCTGCACAATACCCTGAATCTGGGTGCAAACAACTGTATGCCACTTGCCACACACAGCTGTGCTTATGTTAGCAGACAATCCATTCACTCTCTGTTCTCTTACTTAGTTTCTTAAACACAACATATATATGACTTTGGCTCCCAGGGTAAGAGCCATGAATCTCAGAAATTGAAAGCTGCAAGAGAGATGCAAGTAGAAAGGCCACCTCATGGGACAGAGAGGGCTAATCCTCTTTAATTGAGTTTGGATTTTCTTTCACGCTGCATACTAATAAATGGCTTTAGCAACCAGAATATTCACTGAGGTGAGGTAACTGTCCATGTAAGAAAATACTGAAAGAACTGTATTTTCCAAACACATGATACTTGCTGAGGTGTTTTTCTAAGTCAGGGAACAGAAACAGTACTGATGGATCTGGGTGAACCACTGTGGTGAAGACACATGCCTCAAGTTTAAGTCCCTTCAGCAAACTCATTTTAAAGGATCCCAAGGCTAACAAATAGGAAGATTTGCACCAGCTTAATTTTAACTTCAAACTGCAAAAATTAAGCCAGACAGAGAAAACTTTTTTTATAGGCATCTCCTAAAGTAGAAAACGCATGTACATGTTTCAATGTTTACTTAAATTATAGCTGTGTGTATGTAGATGAGGTAAAAATGTAGGTTGGATACCCATGAAAGAAAATTTGAATAAAGAGACGTGGCTGTGACTGATAACATGTTTGGAAATCATTTGTTCAGAATGTCCCAGGAGAGAGCTGTGATTATCAGACAATGGATAAATGCATCATTTTCTATGAGCAAAACATCAACACTGAATTATTTTCTGAGTGAAGGAAATCCAGAAGTGTTTCCTACACAAACAGTGAGAAAAAATGTTCACTGTTTCCCCATTCCCTCCATAGTGAAAGGCCCTGAAAGGCTCTTAAAACTGGAGTTTTGACCCAGGCAGCTAGAAGAGGTAGGCAGCTTAGATAAGGTAGGATGAATCTCCTTCTAGAGGTACCTTTCTGTCTCCATTAACTACAGGAGAAGTTTCCACAACCAGCTCAGTCTAAGTGTCTTAGTAAACCAATGCCAGTCAAAGTCTCAGAGATTTTTAAGAATCAAGAGAAACTAAATCCTTGCATTTTCATTTCACTAAGAAATATGCTTGACCTGGTCTACAAATATTTCTCATTGCCATGACTCTCAAAAGAGATCCTAAATCTTTGTTTAGTGTTTGCCATGTCCTTGTTTTGGAGAGTTCCTTCTAAAATACATTCAGCAATATGTTTGGAAATTGTTTGAAATTTGTCTAATACTGGAAAGGAAAACAAAAACCAAAACCAAAACCAAAAACCCAACCAAGCAAAACAGAAACAAACAAAAAGCAATGAAGGAGACACGGATTTTGTTGATGGGTGGCGTTCAGGTTTTCCAGGGCTAGCCAAAATAATTCTGTCAAAACTCAAAATTAGACTAATTTTTCCTGAAGGGACAGGCTTTCCCTCACATACTGTATTTTTTTCTTTGGAAAAGTGAGACCATAAGAATGAAAGCTTGGAATGAAGAGTTGGCCAAGTACCTAGTGCTTCAGGGTATGTATAAGAAGTGTGCCTAAGTTACGCTGCAGAACAGATGCCCAATGTCCTTATAGTTTTCCATTTCCAAGCCACCTAGGTACATTTTACATTTCCTGAAACGTGCCTGTGGCCAAAAAATTCTTCACAAGTTTCTTGGGCCATTTTCCTCCCCAAAATGAGACACTATGAGAAATATGACCCAGTGCAGAGAATAAAAAAAATGGAGTGCATATGGCCACTGAACCACAGCTCACATAAATCACCACTGTAACATTTACCAACAGTTTTTTCTCTTGGTTGAAATATGTGAGACATTCTTTCCTTTGAAAGTTGAAGATTTTTCATGTGACAGAGAAAGCTATGTTCCCACTACTGGCAACTTTCATCCTATTCCCCATATTGCAGTTTTATTCAAACTTACTTGATCATTTCTAGGTGTCAACTTTGGTATTTTACTAATGCTACAGACGATTTTTCAGGGACCTGACTCCTGGAACCACAGGAATTCCTCAGCATTTTAGCTCTTCTGAATGAAAAAATGAAGTTTCTGAATCACATGTTATTGGACAAAAGTATGATCTAATTGTGTCCTAACAGCCTGAAAGACAGAAGAAAAATTTCATAAAACTCTGGAAAGTGATGTAAGAATGCTGGCTTGCTGTGTATTTCTGCAGTTTCTTCTCAAGGGCAGATTTGACTATGAGCTAAAGGTAGCTTAGAATTAATTTTATCAGTGGAAAACAAGAAGTTACCTGCATGAGTAATGACCCACTGCTGGAGCTATTGGACAAGAGAAGTCAAATCCTGTGGTGGGTACTTTACCAGTGAATATTACATTTCCTTTTTGAAAGAGACAGTTCTCAGATTGTTGGCTAATTAATGACATCTGTAAAATGTGTTTTTCTAATTAGCAACTAAATTTGGACTATGGTTCCTCAGAGCATGTCTATTGCATAATAATATCCCTTTAAATGATGGTTTTGTCCCGTGCCTAGTTGCGCTGTGATTATCAAGTAAGAATAAAACTCTTCTGGCAGGTGTTTTTGTTTCATGACAAAGAGTTGATAGCTTTGTGAATTGAAGTACTTTTTTATGGTCCCATAACTCATTCAAACCTAGACTGCAGGATGACTTTGTGGTTGTGCACACACAGAAAAATGGAGATAAATTCTTGCGATGCCCTTGCTTCACCAATTCTGCAATTAAACCACATGCTGTTGAGAAACAGGAACACACTGAAATTAATAGACCCACCTGCAAGGCTCTCCGTGTGGTGCTGCGCAGTCAGCACCTCAGACAGTATCAGGGATCTGAAGGAATGAACACACATTAGATATGACATTTCAAAGTAACACAATCCATTACAGAAGACAGTGCTGGTTTTGGAGAGAACTTGACAGACAATGAAGTGATCAAAGGTGCTTTGATATGTCTAATTTTGGCTTACACAGCTGAGTTCTTCTATGGCTGATGGAGGTGATGAGAACAGTGTTCTCTTTTGTGTCTTCCTGGGGGAGGGAGCAACAAATAGAATAGCTTATGCAGGTGACACAGTGATAGAGCATTTTTTCTCTATTTCCAGCTCAAATTAAATGAAAGAACAAATAGTTGCAGCCTGGGAAGTAAATTTACCTGAATGCTCTTTTCTTTGGTTCTGAGCACTGAAATTTTCTAAGATTTATAAGAGAATTAGTACTACCTTGCAAATTTTGATCCTTCAGCAGACTAATTGCCAGTATGTCTTTCAATAGACTATGCAGTTTTGCTATTTGCTCCCAGGAAAATATGTGCCATTCTGTACTCTCACAGTACAGGTGTGCTTAACTGGGAAGGGACTTTTACATCTATAAGAAGTAATTTATGTATGTGTTATATTTGCAGTGTTTCTGTGAAGCATCATAACAGAATTATATTGCCTCTGCCAACAATTAAGGCTAGTAATAAATTAAGTCTATTAAATGGATGCTTCTTACAAAGTATGCAAAAAGAATCATGAGTTAAATTGGACTAAGACACAGATGCTTGAAAGTATCGGCTGAAATTTAAAATCTCAATGAAAAAACAAGCCATTTTGTACTACACAGAGACTTAATGCCTAATATTTAATAACTTAAATGTCTACAGCAACTTCCACGACTCAGCATTAGACATTTGCAAATTAAGCAGCAGATACCCACCATAGGAACGATCAGTTTAAGGTAATGGGGTATGGCAACAGCATTGGCCCAGATTCCCTGTGAGTGCTTCCAAGTATCTTTGAAATAATTTGAGATATTCCAAATGCTTACCAGGTTTTTTTAGTGTGTTCTTCACAATGATAGAGGAGATGAAGGATGATGTTATTAATTACTTGCTGTTCAGATGAACAGTGCCATGAGTGTGCAGACTAGCTGGACCTGTAAATCTATCAACAGCACCCTGAGGCCATCTCAGGGACAGGGACAGAGGGAGAGATAAGGCAAGGCAAGGCTCAGGAAGCCACATGGAGGGACTCTTGGCTGCAGCCCATACAGTTCATATCCCAGGCTCTGTGATCATCCCCTCCGCCAAAATACTTCCCTGAGGAAACTGGGGTTGTGAGAGAGTCCTGGAAGGGCAGAAAGCCAGAAATAAAAATTTTACAGCCATTTCTTGGCTGTACTCCTGTGTTCTAGCTCCTTCCCTGAGCTAACTTAAGGCAGGACTGCTTTTAACAGATGAATAACTTGTTTACTGGCACCTGGGCTAGCGGAGACATAGACCTGTGACTTTTAAGTGGAATTGCTCATCTTGTCAAAGTATATTCATTCAGACAGCTATTTTCAACAATATTTTTCCTTTTTTCATGGAGAGCCAAAAAGAAAAATTATTTGGCTCGTGTGGATTTTGTCCCTTCCTAGACTCTGTATCTTTTATGTGTGGAAAGACTGAGAATGGAAGAGGATCAGATACTGCCTTCAGGTACTTTTTGGTCTTTTTCCTTAAGACATGACTGAATCAAGGAGTCAGTTTCCAGCTGAGTATCTTCTGGAAGAGGTTTTAGAAGCAGAAGCAGTCTTCTGAATGACTGCACTGACATCTAATGCATTGCTATTCTCCACCTTACTTCAGAGCTGCAATGTGCTCTTTCTGTTTAACTCTTCTACTTTCTCTCTCAAACCTCTCTCATGCCTGCAAGTTTGCTAGCACAATTTGGGTGAAAGACTGCTTTCATTTAGCCCAAATAGTGCTCTGCCCTTGTTCCACATCTCCAGAAAATCCTTACCTTCTGCTTTGTCACTGTTTCCTCTCTCAGGATCATCAGTGTTGCAGTTTCTCCCTGGGGTTATTGCTAGTTATCAGCCCTTCAGATCCTAGAAACCACTGCTGTTCACAGGCTGCACCTCAGTCCCCTCTACCCTTGAGCAATAAGGAGCTTTTGAGGCTGTAGCTCCTCAGTCAGGAAAGCAACATGCACGGAAATCACTGAGACAGACTTTTGGGGGTCTCTGGTCAGAGAAGGTCAGGCATTGTGGACTGCTGAGGTGCAGTTCAGTTTTTAATGGTGTAAATCATTTTATTTCAGCACTTAATGTGGAAGGCCATGCATAGAAAACTGCCAGGAATCTACTACCTCGGGGAACACCTATTTTATATTCAGAATGAAAGATTAGTTGTAAAAATCTATGAAGACATGGCTGGATACACCCAGGCCTCACATACCTTTGTTCTTGTTAGACACACCCTTTCCCATCTCCATGTATTTATAAGGGACTTCATTTAGGTTTCTTCTCTGCTACTGTTTGAAAGGGAGGAAAACAAATTAGTCTCCTCTGCCTGCTGAAGACCCATTTGTGACAGGAGAGTGTTGTTACCAATTATTACTCTTCAGTCAGTTGAGGACTCTACTACGTACAGGGTGCCAGCTGCAGCATCCCAGGAGGGCACTGCTTCTCAGTGGCAAGGCCAAAAAACAGCCTGACAGCCAGGACAGGTGTGGTGGGTTGTCCTTGGCAGGACATCAGGTGCCCAGCAAGCCACTCTATCAATTCACCTGCTCAACTGGACAGGGAGAGGAAAACACAAAAAATGAAAAGCTCATGAGTTGAGATAGAACAAGGGAGATCATTTACTGTTTACAGTTATGGGCAAAACAGACTCAGTTTAGGGTAATTAATTTAATTTATTACCAGTAAAATAAAGCAGGGCACTGCAAAATAGGAACAAACCTAAAAACACCTTTCCCCCCATCCCTCCCTTCTTCCTAGGCTCCCAACTCATCTACCTCCTCCTCCTGAGTGGTGCAGTGATATGGGGGAATGGGGGTTGTGGTCAGTTCATGACACTTTGTCTCTGATTTTCCTTCCTGCTCAGACTCTTGCCCAGCTCCAGAATGGAGTCTCACCCACAGAAGACAGTTCTTCATGAACTTTTCCAACATGGGTCTTTCCCGTGGGCTGCGGTCTTTCATGAACTGCTCCCATGCTGGTCCCTTTCCAAGTGGTGTATCCTTCATGGACAGGGAAATCTCTGGACTGGATCCTGGAGCACATCCTCCCTCTTGTTCACTGAGTGTTGTCACTTTGGTGTCTGTACATGGCTGTTTCTCTCACATTTTCTCACCCCTCTCTTCCATCATTTTTTACCCTTTATTAAATATATTCTCTCATACAAGGTGCTACCAACATCTCTGATGAGCTCAGCCTTGGCAAGTCGTGTGTTCAACTTGGAGCCAGCAGGAACTGGCTCTGTCCAGCATGGCAGAAGCTTCTGGCATCTTCTCACAGAAGCCACCCCTGTGGTACCCCCCACCACACACACACTACCAAACCCTTGCCATGTAAACCCAGTACAACTGCACAGCTGTGCTGGGATACTCTCTCATAATGCTAATTTGAAGGAATTCCTTCATATTGGTCCTTACACACTACAAGAAATGGCTGTTCAAAAACGCAAAGGCAGCCAAGAAAGAACTGTGACTACCAGCTTTGTAATCTCTGTCAAGACAGGAGATGGTGCTATCCCCATCTTTAGTGAAACAAAATAGCTGGCACCCAAGGTAGTGACAGACCATAAGTAGGGGAAAAACAGATCCTAGCATTTTAAGTGCAGACTTCAGGGATGAATGTTAATTCACAATCATCTATTGAAAAAGTGGAATTGTGTGGCATTGTTTTGCACAAGGATTTGCTGATCCATTAGGACCATAGTAAGAAGGACACACAGACTCTGCAAAGTAACAATTAAATACTGTTTATTAGAGCTAGAAATATAAAGATATAATCGTCAGTACTGAGTGGGAGCTGCTCATGGGCTCTTTTGTTATTATCACCTGGATGAGTCTGTCCTGCACAGTTCACTGCTACATGGATCACTGACTCCTTGATGTACAATGATCTTCCGGTCAGCACCTCTACATGCCCCCCCTTGATCCACATGCAGTTGAATCTTTTTACAGGTATTAAGAGTTACCAATTATATTAGTAAGCTTTTTGGCTGCTATAGAGATTCTTATACACAAAGCAATTCTGTGAAGAAGAATAATACAGCATAATGACAAGAAAAACAAACAGCTAAAAGAAGATGTGCACAACAGCAACAATATCAGAACTGGGACCACTAAAGGTGTCCTGCCGCTGCACTCCACCCCTCATCCCACCTCCTCTAGCACAATGGTGGTGCAAATTTCACCACACGGTCCAGTTGCTTGTGTGATTTAGTCAACAAGGGGTTTTGGTGCAGCTGGAGAGTAGGGGCATCCAGCACTTTGTTGTAGCGATGATGACATGGACTCTCTTGTTTCCAGGGAAGAGAATCCTTTATTACACTCCTGCAAGGCCTTTTATACTGTACAGCTATGCAAGGCTTTTATACTGTGCTAAAAAGATACTATAAAAAAATTCTTGTTAGCGTTCTTGTTAACTAAACAAACACACACTGGCCACAAGCCATATCTCCCATGTTGCTGTCCATGTGCTCCTTTGACCAACTGGCACTTTGATCAGGCGTTGTCCACACGAAGCTTACATAACTTATACTTGTCTTCATGTTGGCTGCACATTTCCCAAAGTGCTTTTCGTGAATCATCAGTGAACAGAAGTGAACAAAAGTCTTTTACTTATTCAATAAGACTTTTCTTGTCTCCCACACTTTGTGTCTGTTGATACACACCAACCGAAAGCCACAATGCAGGGCTTCACACAGAGGTTCTGCATGAGATAAAGCAAAGGTGTTATTTTAGGTTTCAACTCAGGAGTTTGTGTCTCCTCTAGTATGAAATTATTAATACAGCCATTAGTTCTGCACACAGACCACTATCCTCCTCCTACATTGCTTAGATGGATTATAGGTGGCAGCCTTCTACCACCTCTTTGTTTTGACATACTTGACCGATCCATCTGTGAACCAGGCACGCTGTCTCTGCTTAGAGGCAAGATCTTCATCTGTTGGAGCTTCCTGAGCCCAGGCAGGGACTAACAGTTCCAGGTGATATTGAGCACAATATAAACCCCATGAAACAGAAGTTTTGTGGACTCTTTCCCTTCACCACTCAAGAGATATAGTCTGAAACCACCGAGAAGACCAGAAGAAGAGGACCAATGGGATGTCATCAGAATCTATGAAGTGGTTAATTGGTGACATCTTTTTTCCACTTAATCTGTTTCTCTGTTACTCTCTTTCTCCCTCCCCCTCCTTCCTCCACCCCTCCCCTCTCCCCATCACTCTATCCCTCATTTACTGTTAAATAGAGTCTGTACTACTTGACTTCAGCATATGGTCTTTGCACCTTAATTCAGGCAGAGGCATCTGTAAGGCCCCAAACAACTCACTCGAGGAGGTTTTTAAAAAGGCTTACAGTTGTTTATGTACTCTGAGTTGGATGCATGGGAGAAATACGGACAAGATATTCTCAGGAGATCAAAACAACAAAAAAGAACTTTGTTGGCAACTTTAGAAAATCAGAGAACTTTGACAAAAGGTTTAGAGCAGCATTAAATCAACATAAAACACTTCTCAAAGCATTACCTTGGCCAAATTGATGCCTAAAGGTTTTTGCTTTTATACATTTTTCATATATTTGTAGCTTTGTAGACTGTTAATACATGGTTATATGGAATTTTTTCTGCCCATTCTCTTAGATTTTAGAATAATAAGCTAACTGTCTAACACAGTCCTGAAGTTCTGTTTAGTCATATTTTGAAAGAGAACAGCTAAGAAGGACATTTTGTTTTGCAACCAGAATCTGAAAAGACATAATGAGAAATAAGGTAAAGAAGCTCCGGAAACAATTCCAAGGGGCAGACCCAAGGGAGCTACTGAATCTCCTACTGGATGTACCTGCTAGATATACTAATTAATTAACCTTATAAAAATTGTACTAATCTGATTCTGCATATGGGCATATACCCATGTTTTGTGCACCTGAAAGCTTTCATTAAAGACTTGCTTTTATATGTTCATTCTTAACGTTGCTTAGAAAGGTTTTGTGTTTTATTCCAGGCAACAAAATCAACTTCGCAAACTCTAAAGCCATTTGATTTTAAGCTACTCAAAAATTCCAAGAAGAGGGAATTAGAAGAAGGACAGACAGACAGAAAAGATACAGAAAAGCACACAACTCCTGGATTCCAGGGGTGTTCAGATAGAAATTCCAAGAGGAGGTAGGGTCAAGACATGCCTCATGTTTGGTCTTAAATACCCCTTAGTCTTTCTGGGCCTTTCCTTTAGGTGGGGCTTCCAGTCATTTGGCCACTCAGGGGCTGGGCTGGCAGCCACTGCTGGGCTGGAATACAGGCTGTAGAGGGGGTGGGGGTGTACAGGGCAGGGCACTGCCTCACCAGGGCAAGGCCTGACCTGCCCCTTGCCCCACACACACCTGAAATGTTTTGAGCCAACAATCTCCTCCAGTCCCTCATAACCATCCCGTGGCTCAAGACGTTGACTGGGACACAGTAATAGTACCTTTCTTCTGGTGGCAGCAGTGGGATTGGACAGAACAGAAAGGAAAGAGGAGGAAAGTATACAGGAAATCATATAATAATTGCTATTTCAATCATCAAAGCATGAATCTACTTTATATAAACATTCGCCTCTATGCCAGTCATTGCTCCCCACCCCAGGAATCTCTAAAATTGCAGCGATACAGAAAAGGGGCAATGCAAACCAGAGTCTGGGGGGAGAGTTCATGAACCAGTCTTTCAGCTGCAGTGACCAAGGAGTCCAGCAGATTGGTCCATGATTTCCTTTGTGTTTCTTGAGACAGCATTCTTCTTTGGTGAGGTGGTCCATGATTTCCTTTGTGTGTCTTGAGACAGCACTCTTCTTTGGTGAGGTTCAGCATTATCAAACTATAGACAATTTTATAAAACTATTTTTGATAGTTGCTGGACTTGTGAGCTGAGCTCCAAAATAGCATCTGTCAAGTTCAGTTTGAGGGTCTCTATGGACAAACTCTAAGGATCAATAGTTGGGCCACGTTGCCTTTTTGAGTCTGTCATTTTACAGGTCCAGGTATCCGCACAACCGAAACAAATATACATGCCCCAGGTTGCCACACTTATCCCTCCCACCAACCAAGTTTCAGGGGGATGCCCAGAACCTGTACCCAGGGACAGAGGAAAAGGTCAATGGGCAACATGGGAAAATTACATTCCATAAAAATTCTACTGCCTAAGACTCTGGATTGCCTCAGGTGTGGGAGTCAAAGATACAACAAAACTGAAGTCATTCCAACCTCCTCAGCATATCATTTCAGTCAGGTTCCTAGTTTTGGACCAAATACCTGTTCAACTTTACCAAACTCTTCAGTGGTCCTCAAACTCAAAGTCTTTCTTCTTCTCTTAACTACTGATGACTGCTTTGTCTACAGCTGGAGAGAACTTTGGCTCCTGTCAGTCCCTTTTCTCCCTTCTTCCAGGAGCCACAAACAGTTCCACATTTCATTCTCTGCACAATTATGCTTCACATATTGCTTACCATTACTACATGCACTTCCCTCAATACAGTAATTTTATGCTTTGCTCTGAGGAGATAGGAAGACGTATACAAATTTGATTCCATAATCATATGAAATCCTATGTGAGCTCCCAAAACTAAATTGAAAGAGGAATCTTTCCCACCCACTGTGACAATCAGAGAAAAAAAATACAAACATGTTAAAATACTGCTGGTAACAAACTTACATAAACCATATACGAGCATAAATATAGAAACGTGTAACATCACTCAAAGCAGTGAAGAACAGCACGTTTTCAGTCCTGTCACCACTTCACCGTCTCAGGGAACACTTCTAGAAGGAGAAAAGTCGGTCCCACTTGGACCTACTTCAAAGAGAGGAACTATCCACCTGGTATTATTTGTGTTCTCTGCCCTAGAAAGTTTCATTGAATATTTAATCAAACTAGCAACAACAATCTGTGAAAACAAACTTAGAAGACTTCAAAATGCAACAATCACTAATAAACTTATTTGGTGAAACTTACTTAAATTATCTACTACCTTAGCAACACTGATGAGGATTTTTAGCACCATGTAGGCAAACTTGAGTTAGAGCAGCCAGCCATCTGTTTGAGACCTTTTAGTTTTAGATCAAATGGTTTTTGTCTGATCTATACATTCTGTTACGTCCTATTTTGCAAACTTGTACTCTATTAAGGTAAACTTTATTCTTTGTGTGTGATGTTACAGTGGTCCTCATGCAAAAGGATACCACACCCTTTTCTTTCTTGCTCACTTACCCCTCTGGTGTTTGAAACCATATTTGCTATTAGAATCGTTAGGTACAAGGTCTTGCTAGGATGGTTGGCTAATCCAGGAGAAAACAACCACACTCCCATAATGGGGACACTGTTCAGAAAATAAAAAATATAAACCATTTAATGTTTTTCATTTTAGAGTTTCATGTTTTGTTGCATGCAAATCTACGACGGATTTTCTGTTTACTGTATTGTCCAATAGTTTCTCTGTGTTCCTCTTTGTCCAGAGCTGATTTTATTCACATAATTTAGAAGTCTCTGGCTGTAGATCTCACAGCTTTGTGGGTAGTCAAAAGTCCTTTCCACTTCTGCTTAAGGAGCTCTTTATTCCACGTCCGGACATACACCCGGTCTTCTGGCTGGTGAGGATATACTTGAACATTCAGGGTTATTAGTGAGACTAAAACAACAAACCTGACAGCCAATCAGAAAGGCTGGAAGGAGGATTCGGGAAACTACAGGCCTGTCAGCCTGACCTCGGTGCCCAGCAAGGTTATGGAACAGATTAAGTGTGATCACATGGCACCTACAGGATGGCCAAGGGCTCAGACCCAGCCAGCATGGATTTAGGAGGGGCAGGTCCTGCCTGACCAACCTGATCTCCTTTTATGACCAGGTGACCTGCCTGCTGGATGCAGGGAAGGCTGTGGATGCAGTCCACCTGGACTTCAGTAAAGCCTTTGACACTGTCTCAGGTTACAATGTAAGATGTAACCAAAAGTATGTATTCTATCACCATTTGTTAAAACCAGGTGGGACAGTGTTCTTTATCTCTTCTGTGACACATCCCAGGTAACTCTCTCCAGGAGGTATCTTCTGTTAATGAGCCAGCTGTTAAAACCAGGTGGGGCAGTGTTCTTTATCTCTTCCACGACATGCTACAGTCTTTACAGTCTTTATCTCTTCCATGTGGCTACAGTTGGGGCGGACAAAGGAAGCCACAACACGATGTTTCAGTCATGCAAAAGTCTCTCTTTTATTTTTACACCAGCTGTATTTATACTACTCTAAAGGCGGCCCTTATGTAATTAATCATTGGTTTTCAGCTTCTTGCGCATTCTCCAGTTTCAACATCATTTGCCAGTTTCAACATCCCGTCTGCATAGCTTTCCCAATGTCCGACTTCCTTACTTCTTTGTCTTGCTTCTGCTTTCCTGTTCCTTATCACGCCTCAGGGGTACACCATGATCGGTTCATGGTCAGAGGGAGACTCTGCAAGGCCGCCAGACTAGCAGGTAGCTATCACAATGACACATCCCTGGTAACTCCCTCTGGAGGGATATCTTTCTGTTAATGGGTTATCAAGCCTCACTGCATGACTCATAAAATTACATCATCCCATTGAGAGATGCTCCAGCCAGGGGGAGGAACCAAGAATTCCTACCTGGATGTAAACTGAGTGTCAAAAACGAGGCAACTCTCATTTTAATTAAAGAAAAAGGGCAATTTATTAACAGGGAAAAATTAAGGAACAATCAAATTAAATTTCTTAAAGTAAAATAATAATAACCTGGGAACACAGCGATTAGAGACTCTTCTAGCCTGCTCGGCTTGAGCCCAAAGCAGAAACCAGCAGCGTGGTGGCTTGCTTTAGCTAGTCCAAAGTAAAAATATTTAAGATAAGACTCTAGATAGAGTACTAGCCCACTGACCACCACGCCGGGCTTTTACCCTGCTAACCAGAGGCAAAAAGGCTGCTCCTCCGTCTGTGCACCCATTTTTTATACCCCCTTGTCCCCGCCCCAGACTGCCCACTGTCCCGCCTCCGTGGCATAGGGTGATTGGTGAACTTTAAGATGAGGTAAGTCCTTTTCCCCAATGGCTCGTCGTCTGCTGGGGGAGTGATGTCATCCTTCTCAAAGGCGGGAAAGTTCATCATTAAAATTCCATGGAATTCATCATTAAATTTCCATGGAGCCCGGTTGCAGACCAAGGTGGACTTCTAAAAATAGTCCCTTAACTCTGGGGGTGAGGGGTCTTGTCTTTTTGAATGCAGCTAAAATGAGGAACTGGTTCAAAAGTGATCAAATGATTTTTCAATAAAAATGCAAATTCTTTAACTCTGTTTTGAGTTTACAACCAAGATATAACAGTTAAACAGTAGAAAAACATAAACCAGAACTTCTTTGATCTTAATCACTATTGGAACAGTCCTAATTTGAATTAACCACTTTTAAAATACAATAATCACTTAACTGGGGAATTTAACAAACAGGATATTTCTACATCTTATACAGTAAATTAGAACTGGTAAACTTTATTGAAA